>JAPKLX010000027.1:3013789-3072289 GCA_026898415.1 Leonotis leonurus
GAGCGCTATCTTCATCATTCCCACCCAGAAAGCCATGCGAGTGCGAATGTGAGTGACCGTGCTCATCCTCCCCTCGATGCCCTTCGCACCCTCCGTGTTCTTGAGAATGACTGTGCCTGTGATGTGCCACATGTGCGTGCATCCCTACAATGTGCATAGCACCCCCTTCCTCTTCTCCAAACACTTTTCCCGTAGCAGTTCCCCTCGTCTCGACCGGAATTATTCCCGATTCTGAGCCGGTCTCCGAAGATTCAGCCTTGGCAATTTGGCTTTCTTCCTCCTGCTTCCTCTGCTTCCTCTCGTAGTATTGAGTCCCGACAAAGTCGGCCAGCAACGTTCCCAAAGCAGCCATCATCGCAATGAATCCCGAGAAGGGAAACTTTGACCACGGGTATTCGGGTAGACAAGGGTCAGATAAAGCGTCAGTGGCATCCGGCAGCATGTGGACAAAACCCGTGGCTAGGATCACTCCGGCAGCAAAAGCTTTGGAAGCAACAAACAAGTTGGAATCAGTGCGCAAGAAACGTCGCTTCTTCCCGACTAACGGAATCGCCACGCCACAGACTCCCATCACGAGGATTGTAGCAATTGCAATGAGCTTAAGGATGAGAGCATACGAGTCGTCTCGACATCCTTCAACTTCTTCGCTACGGGCATCACACACAACATTTGACATCGAATGAGAGATATTCTGCACGAACGAGCCTTTATGACCACCAAAACGAGGGGAAAATGATCAAAGGTTAATGATGCCACAATTCCAAACCAAATAATCAAATATTTAGGGAAGATCAAATAGAACATGCAAAATTCAAAATTATACCAATATGGCAACAAAGGGCTCAAGATTCAAGAACACATAATATGATGATTCACTAGTTGCTTATATAAGAAGAACACAACTTTTAGGAGAATGTAATGAAATCAAGTGAACACAAACAAGAAGATAGCAAATTCAAAAGGTAAAACATTACTAAGGACAGATGAAATCAAGATCTCAAAGTGCACTGAAAAAGAGGTAAGAACAAAACAAATTCAAGCACAGTATGGCCCACCACATTACAAACTTTTACATATATTAAGATTACTTACCTGCACAGTTAAAGGAAAGTTACCGAACTTATCTGCAGTTTCACAGTTCAACACAACAAGAACAGTGAGAATGTAGTTCCATCACAGATTAATTCCTGATCATTTTATTTTTTTCAAAAAGCTGCATATTTTCACATATGAATTGAAAGGAGCTCTTGCACTTCACCAGAATGAATCTAAATTTTGTCTCCAAAAGGAAAGTTACTGTAAACTAACTAAGCCACAGTTCCATAGCTCAACACAGCAGCTGCTGCAGAGAATGAAATTCGACTCAAAATTGCATGCAATATAAGAATATTTCAAGTTTCTTTCCCTTTCTTCTTCTCCTGTTTTTTTAAAGCTGCATATTATCATATATGGATTAAATACAGTCATCGCAATTTACCAGAATAAATCCGAATTTTCTCCCCAAATTCGCCCCCCAAAAGCACCGGCAGCAAATCCTGCACCACAATCCAAAATTCAAAACCAAACACTTGAAAATGATAACTCAAAACCACCCCGATCGCAGCGACCAAAGGAGTTACCTCGAGAAACGACATAAGCAGCAGGTGAAATCCCTAGCTCCAATATAGTAGTATTCCTGTTCCCCTTAATTTGTAGTTTCCCGATTCAATTCTGCAAAAACCCTCTTCCCGAAAAGTGAAACACGATTCAAATCCCTAGAAATTGAGCGTGAATTCCCGACGCATCGGAATCAGACAAGAGTGTCCCTTGACGAGTCCCGTAAGCACGAAACGCGGCGAAGGTGTTGGTGAGAAGTGAAGGGATAAAGAGGGTGATAAATAGGATTGCGTGTAGATGCAGAGGTGTGGAGATGTAGAGAGAGAGGGAGGGAGGAATGTCGACATTTTTAGAGAGGGAAACTCCGGGAAGAGGGAAGAAACAGAGGATGTAAGAGTCTGAATCACAGAGCTTGTGTCGACACCATTACGTCATTTTTTACTTCCAGTTTTTTATTGTCCTTTTTATTTATTATTATTGTACATTTTTGGACTTACTCTTTTGTGTTTATTCCATAATCCAAAAATTCATTATTTTTAATTTTATAACGAAAAAGCGATTTTCCAAAGTAGGAATCATGTGCTAGGGTGATAATCAGTTCGATTCCGGACATTCGTATATTTGAATCGAAAATAATCAAATTACATGAATTGGTAACAAATTCGATTGGGTGATTGATTATTTGAGAAACTGATTAGATTCTACTTAATAATGAATGAAGCCGACATTTAAAGAAAAATTATCTATTTTTTTATTGATTATTTCATGTTTCAGTTTTTTCAATTAAGTCAAACAAAATAAATAACATTAAACATATTTTAAAATACATATCGAAATCAAAAAATTATAAATTCAGGATTTATTTTTTATTTTAACCATAGTCGATACCCTAATATTTTTTATTTTAACCATAATCGATACCCTAATATTTTTTTACTTTAACCATAATCGATACCCTAATATCATGTGGTATAAATATTAAATGGTGAATTTAAAATAGTAGAAATGAATTTATCATGTGTATAAATATTAGATAGTGAATTTTGTAGATAGAGAGCATAACTGGATACCAATTGCATTTTATGTTATATTTAATGATATTCAATTTTCAAGATAAATGTCAACATTATGAGGAAATATAGATATTTTATATTTTCTATGCACGAGCAATTATTGTAGTTTCGTATTTTCTTTTGGGTAAACCAAAAAAAAAGGCTAATTGAATTTATTTATACCCATAGTAAGAAAAAAAATTATTTTAATTGTTGGAATTTTGTGTATTAACAATATGGAGTACTTTAATTTTAGTTTGATAAAAAGTCAAAATATTAAGTTGATTTCATCACGTCAACGAGTGTGTGTTGGTTTCATGCTCTATTTTTGTCAACTACAATAATAATAATTACAATAATAATTATATATAATAATCATGATTTTAGATCTCTAAATCATATTCTTAATTTTTATTTTAATAATAATATATTCTTAAATCAAGATGGGGACAAAATGCACAAACTTCAAAGGAAAATATACTTGTTATAGTATATTTTATAAATGATACAAATATGGTTATTTCATAGATAGTAGTAGTAAATAGCAATGCACCTTAAATGGAAATATTACTTTTTGGTATCTATGTTTCATATTTCCTCTTCAAGAAAGAAGTAGAGTGCAACGGAAAAATGATTGATGGTGTTGATTAGTACCTCAAATTTATTTACTAATAATTATGTCTTGTTTACTATTTTGAATATTATTAAATGACAATGACAATGACAATACTTTAAATAGGATAGTATCTAAGGTATATTCTATGCTTGATTGCAAATATAAGTTGCTTGTAACATTAGTCAAATTTAATATTGTGATGATGTTGACATTAATTGCTTAACTAATGAGGTAAAAAATCAATGTACGTTTCTATTTGGATATCAACATATTTTTCTTTCATGTTGTAATCTTATTAGATTGACTTAATCAACTTGAAGGAACTAGGGGCATCTTTCATCCCTACGATTGAGTCTCGATATTAGTTTTGTTAGTTATCTGATTGGGGTATATGTCGAAGATTTAATTTCCGGATATTAGTCATGAATTGATCGATGAAACTTGAGTTACCACACGTGACAAAATTAATCTCCAATAATCTCGTTTGAACTGAATCTCAAATAATGTTGAATTAATTTAACCTCTAATAAATGGACATTACCTACGAGTAATCTTACCTTCATCGAGATGGCTTGATCGGTGAAGTTGTTGAAATTGCATTAGATTCTTGTCATGTTCTTTTAGGGGTGTTTGGTTTGGTGGATGTGATAGATTAGATTGATAGGATAATAGATGATGAGATTATTTGGATATATAATCATGTGTTTTGTTTGATTGATTATAATGTTTGATAAATTATGTGATTATAATTAAAATATAGAAAAATACATAAATTGTACTTTATCGAGATATGTTGAGTGTGTGTTTACTTGTATTTTTGTAAATAACAAAATAGATGAGGATAATTTTGTAAATTTGTGATGCTTGATTAATAATCAAGCCTAATCAAGTCAAATTTGGGTTGATTAATAATCAAGGAATTCCTTGATTATATGAGGGCCGGATAATCTATCTCAGGCCAAATCAAGCAAACCAAACACTTGATTACGCTTAATTATTTTATTACTCACACTTAATAAAGGCTAATCAAGCAAACACAACACCTCCTTACATTATAATGAAATGAGTTGGGTTGATCATGGTAAGCTCCGCCCAATCTCTCCTTAGATGGGAACTTATCAAACCCTAAGTTTAGGCTCATGCTCGACCCCTTTTTGCTATGATTACTTTCTAACGGGACTGACTTTCTCCAATCATGGTTCATATAGGGTTGGACCTTCCTCTAACTAGGTTAAGTCGAGAAGGCCACGACACACTTGACCAGTATACTTTGACATAAAAAACTTGTCTAATACATATAGGGGTGGTTTGGTTTGTGTGATATGATTGATATGATTAATAGGATTATAAATTTTACATCTCTACCTTTTTATCCATAATCCTCACTCTCCTTATGAATTTAGTCATTTTTTATGCTCCTTAATCACTCAAATGTTTGATTAAATAATCAAGCCAAATTTGGTGTGATTATATAATCAAACATTTGAGTGATTAAGGGGCATAAAAATATTTAATTAAATGGATTGAATTCATAAGGAGATAGAGGATTATGGATAAAAAGATAGAAATTTAAAGCTTATAATGCTATCAATCCTATCACACAAACCAAATCAGCCTACACTATATATTTTTAAAAGAATCTCACTTGTATTTATTTGGAGATAAATTTTTGAAAAATTGTCTTTAAAGGTATGGTGCGAGTATATCCATATATGTAGCTTTCTGAATTTTGTTTTTATTATTCAACGATATTCGAAATTCAATTATATATATAGGCAATAAAATTTAATATTGGGTCAATATTATTGGGCTCCAAATATTAATCGAAATTCAATCATAAAGGGCCAAGTAATTTATTTCATTGAAATCGAAACATTGGGTATCTTAAACATTAATTAATGCAGCGAATAATAAAGTTTTGCTAAGAGTATCATAAATTATTTTAGAAATCATAAATAAAGTACGAAAATTAATTCATTGCATTACAAAAATAGATCTTGAAATACTGTAAATTACATTAACTTATATTTGTACTGCTCCACGACTTAATAATAAATAAATGCATATAGAGCTGATAAAAAACAGAATTTCAGAAATTGGGAAATTAAATTTAAGAAGTGTAAATTACAATTATTTTTTATTTTAATGTGTGTAAGTGAAACAATAATCAGTGGTAAGAGCTGTAAAGCCAACGCAAGAAGAGCACTTTACTTAACAGCAAAATCACGTGAAATTCCATAATAAGTGGGTCTAAATCCATATAAACTTGTGCATACATCAATCTATTTCATATTTATCATAATTTTGAATGGATTAGAGATCATTAGTGAAATCGTGAAATAGAGTTCTTAATATGAACCAAAAAATAATCTTGTAAAATTTGTGATTTTTATCGTATTTTTATATTTTACACATTTTTTATTTTACATGTAAAAAGAAACAAAACATCTTTAACCGAGAGACTATATTTTTTTGAGGCAATTTAGAATCGAAACCAACAATTTAAAATCAGAACCGGTTAAATTTCATTAAGTGAGATATAGTAAGCACTATTGTATTATTATGATTATGATTTTGAAATAATGAAATCATAAAACGATTATTCAACTACGATTCGAACCCGAATCCGCACCCAAATGGAATCCGAAGATAAGCAAAAATGGAAACAACCGACCACATTGGCTTCCCCAATCAAATCTTCCCTTTCCCCACTGACAAAACCATTACCCCTTCTTCTCCAATCACACCCACACACACCCATACACACAGACAGAGAAACAGAAACACTGACCTCTCTCTCTCTAGAAGAACAACGCATAGTCCAGCCAAAATGTTGGAAGATTCTGCCTCTGCAATCCCTTCTTCCATATGGTCATCCATGAACAGCTGGTTCACTCCTACTGTTCTCTTCCTTCTCCTCAATCTCATGATTGCCACCATCGCCTTCATCTCCTCTCTCTCCAAAACTCACCATAACCAAAACCAGAATCCAAATCCCTCCACCGCCATATCCAGATCGGCCTCAGTCCTCCAACGCCTCAAATCCATCAATTTCTACGCATCATCCCCTCAACCTTACAAACAAACCACACCAGATTCCTCCGTGGACGCTATTTTCCACGCACAAGCACACACTCACCACCACCTCGACGCTCACTACTTCTTCTCTCACCACAACCCCGCAGAAATCGTCGAAGCCTCGCTCCAATCGCAGACCGTCGAATCGATAGAAGCTCAAGAAAATCCCGATCTCGAGGTGAGGGATTCGACTCCTAGCCTAGCCGATCTGGACGTGAACGCCGTCGCAATCGAGGAGGAGATGAGCATGGACGAAGTGTACAGCCAGCTCACCGACAGCAGCAGCCACTTCAGCAGGTCCAAATCGGACACGAAACCCGCCGGAGGCGAGATTCCGGTTAAATTGCCGACGAAGATGCGGAAATCGGCGAGCGTGAAGTCAGCGTTCGCGCACTTCGAGGAGGTGGACATCGTGGAGATGCGACGGCCGGCGACAGTGAGGGAGAGGGGGAACGCTAGGGCGGTGGCTGTCGAGGAAGAATGCGTCGACGCCAAAGCCGATGATTTCATCAACCGATTCAAGCAGCAGCTCAAGTTGCAGAGGCTGGACTCCATCGTCAGGTACAAGGACATGATTGGTAGGGGGAGGTAAACGCTATTTCTCTCCAGTTCTGGGAGGGGTCGCTCTGTGATTTCTGTTTAATTATAGGGTCGTTATGCAATTTTTGGATTTTTATAGGGTAAATGACAATAGGCATTTCGTCGGTTATACCTTTTTGGTAATATGGCTTGATTTACTATGGGCATTCTGGTCATTTCAGCGGTGTTGTTGCATTCATTTGTGGTCATATACTCATATTTGGTGAATGCCTAATTATTCTTAATTTGTATTTAACTTTGTCACTAATTGCAAAGTAATTTGCCCATTTTGACCTTTTATCTTGAAGTTACAAATTACATCCTTTCACAATTGACCAAATAGCCCTCGATTTTGGTGTCTTTTTAATTAGATTTTATAAATTTATAATATATCTAATGTAGTTTTAAGGGCAATATTATAGACTGAATATATAGATGATCTTTTCACAATACTATAATCTCCAAATATAGGAATGTATTAATTTTCAATAAAATGGCAAGTACAATAGTGGGACTTGGACTTATATGCTTTTCAATAAATGGCTTGAATATTTGGGTGTTTGAATTTTGCTCAAAATGTTTGAGTTTAGTTTGTGGAAAGTTCGATATATTATTTTGAGCTCGAGTTCGAGCTCAGTTCGTTTAATATTCATATTAATGGATTTTGATTTCGAGTTCGAGTTCGGACTCGGCATAGATTGGAGTTCAAGCATGTATAAAAAAATTTATTTTAGAAAAATAACTATTTTAACTTAAGGTTCAACTAAAGGCTCGATCAGAAGATTGAAAATAGGTTATGCTCATTAATAAACAAAGTCGAACATGTTCACGAACTCAATAAACGAAATATTGTCAGATTCAATAAAAGTATCGAGCTCAAAATCAGACTCGAACTCGAACTCGATTAATTTACTATCAAATCGAGTCCCAAAAAGTTCGCGAGAAAATGATTTAAACGCCGACTAATTCTTAAGTATTGGAGTATAATATTTTGTGTAATTAACTTATTCATACTCGAAAAAAATAAGCACGAGCATTACATAGGAGAAAAAAATCGATGCAAAAAAAGTAGCAAAATTATATTTTTAAAGGAAAAAAATGTGTTTTTAATTAAAATAAACAAATTTAATTATTTTGAGATAAATGATAGAAATTCTTCAATTTATCATCATTTATATTATATATGATTGATATAAATTCCAAAATCATATCACATGCTCGATACAAAATTGGTTAATTCTATCCAATCACAATAACAAATATTTAAATATTATATATGTTATAAATGAAATCTACAGTTTTTTTTTTGTTTACATTTTTTCTCTAGTTTTAAATAAACAATATTTGAAAATAGTATATTAAAATTGATGCGCCGTTTAATTCACATGCCATGAGGGCATGTGCCAGCTACTCCATTATTATTGCTGTTTTATTTTATTTTGTTTAATTTTATCTATTCTAAATTTGCTTTTTTATACTTCATATTATGACCGTTGTCCAACCTTTTGAATATATTTTGACCTTGGGTTTTTTTGATATATATTTTTTTCATACAATTTCTTGATTTATTATTTGAAAACTAAGATACACCAATGCTTAGTAACATAAGCATAGAATTCATATACTGTTCTATTAAACAAATTAAAGAATATATACGTAAAAGATAAAATTTTTATAATAGACTCCATAATTAAAATAAAATAAAATAAATTAATATTTATACTAAGTCTAAAGTATGACCAACTCATACTCTCCACAGTACTCTTTACTTCAAAATAAAATTAATTAATATAATATATTAATGCAATTATTTGTCGGTGGCAAGTGGCACGAGAGCAGAATTAAGAAACCTCATAATCGGTAACACCTGACAAAATAATCTTAGTAAATTCTTAATTATTACCTAAATTATTGCATAGTAGATTTAAGCTACAAGCATCTTCGATCGCAAACCTCGATTAAGGGAATTTAATTTGTTATTAAAGCCTCTTTTATTGACTTTTGAGCTAAGTTAATAACACAAGACAGCAATGAGTGGTCAGAAGATTAGTGAACTAATTACCACTTTTTGTACTTTTCTATTACCGGAATTATTACATCTTTTTTTGGGATCAATAGGTTTCTTACACTTGGAAAACACCATGTTAGCTGCACCCCCCTTTTTTATTCAATTAATCAATTGTGGGTTTCAAGTACCACCCATGATTATCCATATATATATTATTTATATTAATTAGATTCGGTTAGTTCAGTTACCGATCGAATCAAAAGACATAAATTATTGATCGAACCGAAATCTATCAGTCATGAAATGTACAAATCAAATCGCAATTCAAATAAAATAACAAATTGAATCAAAATCATCCAAAATATATTGATTCGATTGGATTTCTTGATCCGATTCGATTTCTGCACATACGTAGTAGCATATTATCAAAATTTTCTTTTTAATTAGGTTAAATATATAAATATGTCCATATTATTTTGGTTTTGCTAAATGGAACTTAATTAACTCTTAACTACAAGCTTTTTAGATAACAATTTTAAAACGTATATATATCAAATCACTCCAAGATATTTTAATAGCTAATTGAATAAAATTGAAGACATTTAAATACAATTGTCAAAAGTATGGACCATAATTATTTAAATAAGCATAATTATTAAAGTAATTGAAGTCTAGAGTGAAGTGAAGGCTTAATTGACAGTCCAACTAAAATTTTGATTAACACACCAATAATTATTTGCACAACTAATTTACTACAAGTAGAATACTATAGTTGTTGGTAAGTTGATCATTAATTAAGCTTTTACTTATGAATTTATGAAATGCTTCCATTTTAGGCTAAGGCAATTATAAATGAACATGTACACACTTTCAAGTACATACATGGAATTGGCCTAAATTAATATGGTTTTGGCTAGGCATTTTCACATGATTTGTGAAAGCCATAATAATTATTTCACAAAATTATACATATATTTTCCCTGTCCCGTTATTTATAACCTACTCAGATAAAGAAATTCTCACAATTACGATCAAATTAGATCACAAATAGTGAAATGGGAGGAATATTTTTCATATAATAATTTCGTTTAAATTCATATTCGTGTGTCGATCGAGATTTCATGAGATTTTTGGATCGTTTTATTAAGTGATATTCTTTCTATTTAATCTTAAAAGGAAAATTATAAATAAATAAACTTGTCCCTTTTGTGATATCAATAAATTAAACACTGGATAAAATAATATTTATAAAAAACGATATAAGCGTAAAGGAGATGCACAAGCTAAGAATAATTACTTTACTTGTTTGGTTGAAGTAGTGATACATATAACTCAATGCCATTATTGATTCTATACCATTTATTTATGAAAATATCAAATTCATTTAATTTTCAACCAATAATTATAAAATATACCCAAATCCCACGGCTATTTAATTACTTTGTTGAGTATTTATTAATGCAAAACAAATACTAATATTTACAGCATAAATTATTTGTTGAGTATTTAATACTTATGACTTCTTTCATTTTGATTTCGGACCAGATTGGGTAGGGATTTATTTAGACTTTAACTTCTTTTTTTCATTTAATTTTACTTTTATCCATTAATAATTGCAAATAAATCAAATTGGGGTATAAAGATTATGCTAATTAATTCATGCACGTAAAGCATATCAAATGGGAATAGACATATCAACAAACTAATTAAATGATGTCTATATATATATTTGAAGATCAAATCTTGAATCTTAATCTCTCTAATTATCTCTAAATTTCAATAAAAATTGCCTAAATATGTCACGTCTAGTCTATTCAATATACAAGAAAATAACACTACTTTACAATCTATTTATTTATTCGAACTATCAATTTCAGATATGGTCATGAAATGTAATTTAATAAAAAAAAATATATAGTTAATTACATTTAATTAATACATCAAATTACGAATTCTTTTAGTATAATTTTCGTTTTATTATATTTCTCGTAATTTTTTTAGAAATTATAAATAAATATATCAATTTGCATGGCTGGAAATTGTGAAATTGAGGTCCAGGAATTTAATTATTTTATAGTATTTTTCTTAATATTTGTGTTGATGATATTCCACGTGTCAATCACTAGATGTGCGCCTCTTAATCAGAGATCACACACACTTCACACACTCCTTTCTCTCTACCAACACATATATATGTATATATATTATAGATACAAAAAACCAGCCATGCAGCAGACAAAAATAAAATAAAATTATAAGAAAAACAGAAAAAGAAAAGGAAAAAGAAAAAGAAATAGAAGGATATGGAGAGATATAGAAGCATAGTTTGTTGAAGTGGGAACCATTACTTGTTTTTCACTGTCCTCTTTTCATCTTCTTCTTCTTCCTCTTTTCTCCATTTCTGTTTCTCTTTTCCTTTCTCTCTCTAGAAACCACTTCCTTTTTTCTCACTTCAGTTGTTAATATTCTGACGAATCGTCGTTTTCCTTTCAACATTGTTCAGTATGAGTGAGAGAGTGTACCCATCGACGAAGCAGAACGGCGCGGCCGCGAACGCCGCGGCCGTGCCTCCGCTGCCGAATCCACCGGCTAAATACAACCCCAATCGGCACCCCTACCGCCCGACCCCCACCTCCCGCCACCGCCAGAAGAATAGGAAGTTCAGCTGCCGCCGTTGCTGCTGCCTGACCTGCTTCTGGTCGGTGCTCCTCCTCACTCTAATCCTCCTCATCGCGGCCATCGCCGCTGCCGCATTTTACGCGCTGTACCACCCCCACCGCCCTGCCTTCTCCGTCACCTCCCTCAAAATCGCCTCCTTCAACCTCACCACCGCCCCCGCCGACGACGCCACGCACCTCACCGCGAAGATCAACCTCACCCTCTCCGCGCGAAACCCTAACAAAAAAATCCTCTTCCTCTACGATCCGCTCTCGATCGCCGTCCTCACTCGCTCAGTCATTTTATCGAACAGCTCGTACGCAGGCTTCAACAGCTCCAGCGGCAGCATCTCCATCATCCACACAGCCATGGCGGCGCGCTCGCAGGTGCTCGACGCCGATTCCACGAACTCAATCAACTCGGATCTGAAGCGGAAGAACGGATTACCCCTTCAGATCGTGGTGGACACCACTGTCGGTGTGAAAATGGATAAGCTGAAGACGAAGAAGGTTGGGATCAGAGTGAAATGCGAAGGGATTCACGGCGTTGTACCCAAGGGCAAAACCGTCATTCCAGCCAAGACTACCAAAGCCCAATGTAAGGTTGATCTCAGAATCAAGATCTTGAAATGGACCTTTTGATTTTTTTTTATTAATTTCTTTTTTTTGCTTACACTCTTTTTGCCTTTTTATTTTATTTATTGTTATTAAATATTAATGGGTGCTATTGCACTTTTTTTTAATTTATAAATTAATTAATTACATCCTGGCATTTTTTGGAATTTAAAGAAAAATTTGGCTTGCTTTGGATTATAGTGGAGATACAATGCAAAGCTTGGGGGTTACTTCTGTTATTATTGGGAACTTGAGGGATCAGTTTGTAATTACATTTCAACAATTGTAATATTATTCTAGAACTCTATTTTTGTTAACACCAATAGATATAATTGCCCTATAGAACTATGTTCCAATACACAAAACTAATACGGGTTGTACATTAAACTATGTAAAACTTGCATGTCTAGTTTCCACATGGTTTTTAACGAATGATTAATGTGTTGCTGGTGGAATAATTGTCTCACATTATTCGTCAATTATAAATGAATTAAATATGTATATATTAGTGAATGAAAGTTAATAATATAAGTATAATTATTAAAGATAGAAGTACGTAAATTGTTTTGTGAATAAATTATGAATTTTTGATGATAGTTTGGGTTAATTAGTAAATGTTATTTTTGGGTAAACATGTTCATATTTTAAATGGTACTTATATTGTATTTTAGTTATATTATTAGTTCTACAAATTTGGAAATATTGGCTTTTGTAATAATTCCAGAAGATGCAACGGTAAGTTTCAATTCTTTGTCTAATTTTTATGTGTTTTTTAATCGAGAGAGTCAAATATATGTTGAATACATTGACCATTTCATATTGCTAGAAACAAACAGATTGATTTTCTTACCATTGTTAATTAGTCCAAATCTAGTGACCGTTCGCACATACAGGTCTATTCGGATTGAAATTTCACTATACTCAAATTCAGAAATCCTACATTTTAATCATTCATTAAAATTTTGGATACATGAATCCGATTTAGATGTAGGCTTGTCAATGGGTGGGTTTTGCCTGGACCGAAACCGAAACCAATCAAAACCCGCTCATTTTAAAGTTATGGTTCCGGTTCCGGTTCCAGTTCTAGACCCATAAAAACCCGCTCATGGTCGGTCCAGACCCGACCCGACCCGATCATTTTTTTCCAATTTTTTTTTCATTTTTTTTTTCAATTTTTTTTATCTTAAAAAAAAAATAATATTTTATAATATATCGTGTTACATCCTTAATCGTAGACGAACACTTTATACGTCCTAATTCAATAATAAATGTACCCAAACAATAAATACATATAAGTCAGTAAAATAATTATGGTATTTAAGTGATTTTTTAATAATAGTTAAATAAAATAAGAGTGAAGTTTCATTATTAAATATTTTATATTTAATTAATTTAATTCTAATTCGGATTCGTTTTAACGAATTGGTGACTAAAATAATTATATAAATAAACATAAGGAGACCCATGGGTAACCCATACCCAATAATACCCATGGGTATTCTCCCGGACCAGAACCATTAATATTTTAATTAACGGTCCGGGTCCGGGTTCGGATCCGATATTCAACGGTCCGGTTCCGGTTTTAGAATCGTATCTAATTTAATGGTTCCGGTCCGGGTTTTACCCACCCATTGACAAGCCTATTTGGATGTTTCCAATTCTTTATAAATTAAAATTATTATTATTTGTGTGTATTTATCGAATTTTGTTAGATATTAGATTAAGTATTCGGATAGCTGAATACGATTATATACCAGATATTACTAATAGCAGATCCTCGAATTGAGACCTCTAATTTCGTGGTTATTAATGTAATAAATGACAATTATATATAGAAAAATAAAATAAGAAAAAAAATAATGTAAAGTAAATGGGAGGAGTGGGATAGAGAACATTGAATATAAAGTGTGCACGTGGAAGTGTTGCTTCTTAGATCTCGCAATGAAAAGCAGTTGGAATATGTGGCTTGTTTTTTATTTATTTTTTCCTTTTCTTTTAAACCTTTAGTATTCAGTATTAGATTCGGAATTGGGTAATAAGAATTGGAAATTTAATGATTCCGATTCGAATACAAATAAATTTTTCGTTTCAGTATTCGTAAATGTTCAATTAAATACTTAAATTGTAAATGTAATCTAGTCACCAAAATAGATCGTATTAGCACTCTTTTATCTTGAACGAAAAATCAGAGCTTTCACTCCCGTTAAGCCAATCAATAAGTTAATGACGACTAGCTTTTGATTGAACGGAAGTCCTGGCCCACCCGGCCGAATGCGAGAATAAGAAAAACAAAGGAGAGCTCTTAAGGTCTAACATTTGAGCTTCCTATTCGATGAGTCATATGTATGGTTCGATTTCTTGATAAAGAGAAATACGACTAATAGTGTTCGTAAATCTCATAATATTTTCCTAAAGATTCATGGTGAACTTCAATAAAAATGTATCTTGAAGAAATTAAATAAGCATACCAATTATTGAAAAATCTATTTGTAATTAACATGTAAACTTGTCATATCATATTGAATAATTCCACACTTTCAACATTCTTGTTGAACATGCATAAACACTTTACAACAATTTCCAAAAAAAAAGGGAAAGGAAAATACCAATATTAGTAATGGTAAATTACAATCTATGGATTTTCTAACGAGTTTGAGCTAGCTTGTATCTTCTGGGGTTAAAATAGGGAAATCCTCACTCGCCATGTCGACTTCTTGATTGATCGACCCAGAATCCGCCATCGGAGTATCTTGATCGTTGTGAAGGCTAAGATCGTCGGGATTGCGGCGGCGCAGCATGGCCCTACGGACGGCGAGGTGGGCGGAGACGATGCGGTGCTCCAGCAGGCAAAGGCTGATGGATAGCTGGAGGCGCCGGATGGCGGAGACGCAGCCGCCGACGGGGAACTTGACGCGGCAGTTGGCCTCGTAGATGACGGACGTGACGGCGTCGCTACGGTGGGTGGGGTCCACATTCTTGAGGAGGTTGACGACGTTATTGTAGCCGAAGAGGCGGTGGACGTTATTGAAGTCTTGGACGTTCTGGGCGGTGAAGTAGGGGGCGAGGAGGCAGTCGGCGGTGCAGCGTTGGCGGCGGTGCTTGCAGGCGGCGCAAGAGGGGCGGTGCTTGTTGGCGGAGGGGGGTGGGGGAAGGGGAGGGGGAGGGGTACTGGTCATGGTGGGGAAGTTGAAGTTGCATGGGGAGAGAAATAAATCTTGAGAGGTTTATTATATAGGTCGTGGGTTTTTATTTTTTATTATTTTTATTATATGTATATATAAATATTGGGGATTTATTATTTATTTTTTTTTATTATATTAATTAAGCATGTTTGTTTTGTATTTGAAAAAAGATGGTGGTTATTTTTGGAGAGAGGGGGTTTTGGTGGGATTTTTCACATTGCAACTCGAAAGAAATTTAGAAGGATAAAAGACAAAAAAAATAGTTATACTTTCACATACTAAATCACTTGGCTTTGTAATTTGTATAAATGGAATCATATAGTGAAAATTGTGGCATCATAGCTTTATTTTGTGATGCATTATAGGAAAATAGTTAGGGATTTCACTCTTCCTTTTTCTTTAAATTATTTATGTGAAAAATGAAAAAAATATTTCAATCATCCATTTAGTAAATTAATGATTATAATATTTTAATTAAAAAAATTACATGATCCTATAATAATGAAAATTATTTAAATTCAACTCAATTAATCATAATTATTTATTTTATATTAATGAAAGGTGTAAATTCTTTATGATTTCTTACATATAATTTGTTGTTTATGAATAATGAAAGGTGTATATTCTTTATGATTTCTTACATAAGTGGATTTTTCTTGGGTGATGGGCTTTGTTTTCAAAGCATGACTTTCAATCTTGGGCTAATCTCCTAGTTTTCTTTTATTTTAGATCTTCTTTCCACAAGAGTGGGCCCATTCTAAAAAGGGCGTACAGTATTATATTCAAAATCAGGTTTATTTTTGCTGTTATAATTTAATTATAAATTTAAATATAGTGATCGGAATAGAAGAATTGAGAAATTTTACTTTATTAATATAGCCTATAAATATCACATATTGAACAATTTGAATTGTATCATTGTATGTGTCAGCCTTACACTACCCACCAATTTTAATTAAATCAAACCATAAATAATGAGACGATTATTATAAAATTCATTTGTATTGTATAATATAATTTAAAGATTACATTTGATAATAGAAGATTACATCATAATTAATAAACTAAAAATATATAAAAATTGCTTAGTAATTATTGCTATGATGTATAAAAACAAGATACATACTTATTTGATATTCCACCCTTTACAATCCAAGAAACAACTGCAAGAATTATCCCTCAAAATCGACAAATCAAAATCCAACCTAAAAATGGAATATCAAATATCAAGAAACATAATAAAACCAATAAATAAAAATAAAATAAAAACAAGAAGACCTCAAGATCGTCATCATCATCATCTTTCTCCAGCTTCAACCATGAGTGTTCATGGCTTCCCACACCAGATTCCTGGGCATCGGCTTCGTGAAATCCCTCGCCTGCATCGCCGCCTTCCTCAACGTCCTCACCGTCATCTCGTTCGCCTTCCAGAACGTCGCGATGTTGTACGGCAACCCGTGCTTCTTGCACAGCTCCCTCACCGCCGGCGCAACGCCGCGGAGCTGGCTCCGGGGGAGGCGGGGGAACAAATGGTGCTCGATCTGGAACTGCAGTCCGCCGTGGAACCAGTCCATCCATGGAGGGCAGCTAATGTTGAGCGTCCCCTCGGTCTGCTTCTCGAACCAGTGGTTGGCTTTGGGCATTCCGACGTAGACGGCGGCGGAGAAATGGTTGAGCGTGAACTGCACGTGCTGGATGCTGGTGACGATGAAGCTCAGAGCGACGAAGAGAGCTCTCTCCCCCGAATTTGGAAGGAAGGAGACGAGGAGAGGGTACCAGATCCAGAAAACTAGTAACCCTAGAAGCTCCTGAGCTCGATTGGGGACTTTTTTGTTGGAGAGGAGGAGGAAGAAGGATTGGGCGAAGAGGTTAAACCTAGCGAAGGACATTACAGGGTAATAGGTGTAATGCTGGTGGCTGATTAGGAGCCTCGCGGCGGAATCGAACTCCAATTTCCGGTCGTAGTAGAGGGATCTGATGGAATTGAAGAGCTTGGGGGAGACGGCGAAGAACGGCATGTGCTGGATGTCGGGATCGTGGTCGAGGCTGTTGCAGGCGATGTGGTGCGCGTTGTGGTTCCTCTTCCACCACCCGATGCTGATTCCGGCGAGGCAGTTTCCGGTTAAGATCTGGACGAATCTGTTGGTGTTGGAGGTGAGCATTATCTGGTAATGGCCGGAGTCGTGCCCTAGCCAGCCGCTCTGGATCCAGAGGAACCCCATGGCGGCGCCGCAGAGGGCGTGGACGAGGACGCCGGAGCGGAAAACGACGCCGTACACGCAGAGGGAGAAGAGGAGGACGATTGAGCAGAGGGAGATGAAGACGGTGTGGCCTTTCGATTCGAAGAGGCCTCGCTTGGTGAACTCGTAGACGAGCTTGCGGTAATCCTTGGACATGTCGGAGACGACGTAGTCCTGGAGGTGGAGGCCGGTGGAGAACTGCTCGAGGTGGGACCATGCTCTGCCTGGGTGGTAGGCGACGAAGGCGTCGGTGGCGTCTTCTCCGGCGAGGTTGCGGAGAGGGAGGTCTCCGCCGGGGTGAGTTTTGATCCACTCTGAAACGTCGTAGACTTTGCCTTGAATCGAGATCCACAGATCTCCCGCCTTGTTGTGAGTTTTGAGCTCGTCGGAGGTAACGTACCTCCGCTCTTCCGCCATTTTTGGCGGCGAAGTTTGAAATTATAGAGAGAGAGAGAGGAGAGAGTGAACTGATGTCTGCTTGTTTTTTTTCTTCTTCAGAGTTACTACATCTTCATGGTATAATTTCTAAATGTGGAAGAAGTGCAAATGTAAGGATTTAAAGACATACTAACCTTTTTATTCTAAATACGTCTCTTGTAAATCAATCAATAAATAATTGACCATAAGCAAACAAAACTAATCTTGACCTTTTAGAGATGTATGGCTCGATAACAATTCATTTGGAACTCTTTGATAGTAAACTAATTGAGTTCATGCCTAATATTAAGTTTCCGAACTCGGGCGAGATGATGCTAACCTCGTTGAGTACGCAGCATGTTCGAGCTCATCTCTTTACGAGCAATTTACTCGAGTCTGTTCACGAGTCAAAACATAGGTCTCAAATTAAATACTACTCATTATTTTTTATTAAAAAATATTTGTTTTTATTTTTCACGTAAAATAAGTAATATTATGAATGATGAAAATGTGATGGATTGAGGAGTACAATAATATTTAAATTAGTCAAATAAATTTAGCTCAGCAAATTGTTACCGACCTAAATAAATTGACCACAATAATTTTGTTTTTTCCGAAACTAGATTTGTAAGTTCCCAGAATAGGCATAAAGCATTTGCCGAATCTTATATAACAAATATAGCTAAAAACTGTCGTTTTCAATCAAGTGTGTCGTATAATAATTATATAATTCCTAATAAGTTAAATTACATCAAATTAAATATATTAAATCATCGTTATGAAAGAGGCCCATACCATAGCCTCAATGGGCATTTGTAGGTGATAAATCAACACAAGATAAGTAGGCAGATTTACTTTTATTAATATTATTATTACATACTTTGATTTGAATGTGAGAGGAAACGAAATATTCAATTATTGGAAAATTACAAATAATGTTCAATTTTTATATTAACATATATTTATTATAAATCAAGAAAGTAGTCCACTTGGGTAGAGATGATATTTGTCTTGTAGTATTGTTTTTCCATATGAAAAGGCCAAACTTGCACATGCATATCAGCATATATATACCTTTCAATAACCACAAAATATCTTCTCTTTTTATGTTTTCACTTTCTAATTTAGTTTTTGTTCTTAATCTTTTTAATATTTCATGTCGACATATGCTCACATCATTTGTTAAAAACAACTAGTTTATTTTTTACACGTAAAATAAAAATTAAGGTAAAAGATGAAAATGTGACAAGATTAGTAATACAGACAGATAGTCCGAAAAAACCGCTTTTGATCGCAACTTCGAATATGGAATTCAAGGGGATCAAATAGGAAAGGATACTCTGAATCATAGAACTATAATGAAATATATGATCAACCAACATTTATCAAATTTGAAAAAGAGTCAGAAGAAACGGTTCGATCCTCTTATCTTGATTTCTCGAACCGACGAGAGATTCATGAATCGGGATCCTGATGCATATAGATACAAATGGTCCAATGGGAGCAAGAATTTCCAGGAACATTTCGTTTCTGAGCAGAAGAGCCATTTTCAAATAGTGTTCGATCAATTACGTATTAATCAATATTCGATTGATTGGTCTCAGGTTATCGACTAGACATAGCTAGTTGGGAGAGAAATTTAGAACTTTGTTAGAGAAAAGCTTGTTAGAAGCTTAATTTCAATAGCAAATGAGTTGACACCGAATTTGAAATCAAGCTCGGCCTCGATGTCAAAATAGTATCGGTAACAAACCCTAGAGTTGAGACGGAGAAACACTGTTACAACACCAAGCGCACAAACCTCGCAGAATTGGGGCTCGAGCCCCACCTTATGTCGGACTCGCTGCTCGACTCAGTTGCTCAATTTTGTTGTACAGTCTAAAGATCGTGTCGACTCTGAACAAGATAGTCCGGCGTAAACAAGTTCGAACGAGCTTTTATCTTGTTTGTGTCCCTATAGGTTAAGGATCTGTTGTATCTATCCATATATCATATCAAATGCTCTTAAGCAAGAATTTTGCTCTCTTGAACCTCAAATATGTATTTACAAATAAATAGTGTAACGTTACGTGCGATGCATGTGGAAGTTCAATATTTTATATTAATATTAGGTAAAATACCCATAAAATACCCATTTTAATAAGTAAACGTAAAATACCCATTTACTTATTAAAATACTCATTTTAATAAGTAAAAGTCCTCCTTACAGTCGGGAGTCGATTATTTGTGTCTTTGTATGGAAAGAAGGGGCGGCATTAGGCGTAACCTCGTTTTTGTGCAGACGTCCCGACACGTAACACAGCACGATCTCGATGAGCTCGAACTGATGCTTAGTGAATTCGTGATCGGCTCCTTCTACGATTCGCAGTTCATGATTCGGAATATTTCTGGCGAATTCCATTGCGTCCGCAACCGGAACCATCTCGTCTGAGGTGCCATGAACTGTTAACACTCTGTAAACAGATTTTGTATTACAGTCATGAACTTAAATGACTCGCTTTTTTCATCGATAATGAGTACCAAGTCTGAGGCTTCCAAACCTGCAGATCGACGGGATAGAATGACACGCAGCACGAGTGTCCGTTTCCAGACGGTCCCTCAAGCTCGTCTCACTTACACGATACTCCGTTTTTCCTGCACGCATGTTAGGAGGCACAATGAGACACGTTCGACTACATCAATCTATATATATACATGTCGATATGGATGACAGACTTGCCCTTTCTGCTTTTCACGTCGATGAAGCCATTTTCCTCGATTTTCTCTTGAAAGTCTTTTCCCAAGCGACCTTCGATTCCTCTCCTCAGATCAAACCGGCCGGCTATGTTCACGACTGTTTGAACGTTGTCGTATTTGGAAGCGTACAGAAGAACCACATTCCCTCCTGTAAGCATCCCATTGAGAAACATGGCACGATTTAGAAAGCGATGCATATGAATTATTCATAACGTCGCATATTTCATTGTAGCTCGACTATTAGCAGCTACAACAGAAGATCTAAAACCGTATACGAATCATATATTAAAACTCCCATCCATATCTCGACTCGAACTCTGACCACAACAGCTATGGAGGCAATGCATAATACATACCTTTACTATGTCCGATAATGGCCACTATACAACGTTGCTTGGCCTCAAAGTGCTTGACCACAGCACACAGATCTTCAGCTTCTCTGCGGTAATGGCCATATTGGAACGATCCTTCACTCTCCCTAAATGAAAACATCCAAGAAACATAAATGCAGAAGCAGCGTGACATGGATAAAGGGCAGGTAGCTCACGAGCACTTACCCGTTGCCAGCGAAATCAAAACGAAAGGCACTGATTCCCTCTCGTTCGAAAGCAAAGGCAAGGCTCATCATAGGAATACGATCCTGCAGTTGGCAGAGAACATACTAGAAATACGAAATCTGATAAACGTCGAAGCCCTAATACAATCGAAGACTCGATTACAAGATCCCCTAACATGATCCAAGGCTCAGTTACAACAGCATATACCTTAGTGGATCGGAAACCATGGCATATAATTACGAGCTCATTCGATCCCGTTTCGTGCAGTATTCCGACTAGCGTTTCGCCATGGCTGTTCTGTATAACTACTTTCTTCTTCTCCACCACTAGCAGCAGGTAAAATGCAAAGCAACAACATTAATAAGCAACAGAAATTCAAACAACAATGTTTATGAATACAACTGCAGTAGAGAAATCACATCCTCTTTTCCAAATTCCAAATACAAAAAGAGGAATTTGTTAATTCTTTTCCTTGGGAATTACCTAAAGCACTTCCTTCTTCTCCAACCACCATTAGCAGCAGATGAAGTGAAAATAAAATTCAATAAAATAACATCTTCTTCTTAAGCTAAAAAAAAAAAAATTAGATATTTGTATTCATCAAAACTAAAACCAGCAAGCGGTAAAGGGAAAAGCAGATAATCGGAATTGATCACCTCCGTCGGAAAGTAATTTACAGAAGAAAGGGGGCAAAATTCGATCTTTGAGCCATAAATCCAAAACCCATATCAAATATTTCACAAAGGAGCTAATCTATTCATCAATAATAAAAATGGAAAACAATTTCATAAGACAAAATAAATTAAACAACTCCTTTCCCTTATCGTTATTGTATAAAACTGACCTGGAGATTCATGGAGTTGCTGGTGGTGGTGGAGGTTTTCCGGCATCGGAATCTGCTTTTCCCCTTTTCCTCCCTTTTCACGGCATGAATTTTAGTTAGGATTATTTTAAGTAAAATCGCATTTCACAGAACACGCTTTATCTCAGTAATCAATTAGCAATTCTTATTTGATAGTATTATTGTATTCAACTCTCAATTTTTTTAAATTAGTGTTTAAATTAAACTCTATATCTTTCTATTTATGAGTAAACACTATAGATATTTAACGAGTTTAACTTAATCACAAAAATTGTGGTAATTCTTTAGGTTAATTCTTAATTAATCACATAAAAATTGTGGTAATTGTTAATTAATGCATTACAGCGACATCTCCCAACCTTAATAGCCTCTAATTAAAGTTGATATCTCATTTACAAATTAGACCATATTGAAAATATATTCCTCTTCATTCCAAGGGAAAAAAGTTAAAAATAAATTATAGAATAAATTATTTTCCATAAATCAAGTGTCTCAAATTAGACTTTATGGCTCGAGTATGATACAAGAAAATGATAAAAAAAAAAATTATTTAAAAATGATAAGACTACAACACTTGGGAGAGAGACATCTACGATCAAACACCCATCATTTTCTTGAATAAATAGAGTCTTCCTCAGCTGCAAGTAACAAAAGTTTTTTAACCATATATGCACAATGCAAACCCATTAACAACCATTGCTAGTCTGCTACCGACGTTGTTTACCGTTGAGTTTTCTCTTACCGAGATCTTTAGGACGACTAGGATCCAACCGGGGCAGGGCTTTTTGCGTTGGCGGCAGCTGTTGCGGCTGCTGCTGCTGCAGCAGCAGCGGCAGCAGCTGGATTCGGGATTGAAGGTGGGGACGGCTTCGACTGCGGACTACTGCTTTGAGTCGGGACGACCTGTTGCTGTTGCTGCTGCTGCTTTTGTGTGTCTTGAGAGTTCAACTGGGCGAGCATGGTTTTGATCTGATTTCCAGAAAGTGTCTCGTGTTCGAGCAGAGCACCGGCGAGGGCGTGGAGCTCCTTGCTGTGTGTAGTGAGGATGTTCTTGGCATTGTTGTAAGCCCTGTCGAGAAACTCCCTCACTTCCTGCTCGATCAAGAGTCGGGTTTCGGTGCTCATGCTCTTACCATTGTCGTTGTAGTTGTGGGTGACGACGCCGACCTGCTTGCTCATTCCGTACTTGGTCACCATTGCTCTTGCAAGGCTGGTTGCTTGCTGGAGGTCGTTGGACGCACCCGTGGTCACTTCGCTTTCTCCGAAGATCAGCTCCTCCGCGACTCTACCACCCATGCAGACGTCGAGACGGGCAAGCATCTGCTTCCTTGAGATACTGGTCTCGTCTTTGTCGGGTAGTTGAGAGACCATCCCAAGTGCCATTCCACGCGGGACAATAGTCGCTTTGTGCACTGGTAATGCTCCGTCAGTGTGTATGGCTACGAGG
The DNA here is from genome assembly GCA_026898415.1 of Leonotis leonurus. Taxonomy (NCBI): domain Eukaryota; kingdom Viridiplantae; phylum Streptophyta; class Magnoliopsida; order Lamiales; family Lamiaceae; genus Leonotis; species Leonotis leonurus. The sequence goes on from JAPKLX010000027.1 coordinate 3,037,432, forward strand.
GCGTGGCCACCCTCGTGATAAGCCGTCAACTTGCGCGATTCGTCAGATATGACTGCTGATTTGCGCTCGCTGCCCATCATGATTTTGTCCTTCGCATGCTCAAGATCGGACATCGTCACTGCTTTGGCACCGTCCATCGCAGCCTTGAGAGCAGCAACATTTACCAAGTTTGCAAGATCCGCACCCGAGAAGCCGGGCGTACCTCTTGCGATGATCATTAAATCCACATCCTCTCCCTTGAGAACCTGTGGACAATATCAACTTTAGCATGAGAAGAGAAACACGATGATCAATATATACGAGAACCTGTGGACAATATCAACTTTAGCACGAGAAGAGAAACACGATGATCAATATATACAAATACGACTACTCTCTCTGAATTCATGATACAATTCATTAGAATTTTACAAACATTATCAAATTGAAACCCTGTTTACCTTTGACATGTGAGACTCCAAGATCTGCCGCCTCCCTTCAACATCAGGATTTGGAACAACAATATGGCGATCGAATCTTCCGGGTCTCACCAGTGCCTTATCCAATGATTCGGGAAAATTAGTAGCAGCTATCACGATAATCCCTTCATTCTGTTTGAAGCCATCAAGCTCGACAAGCAGCTGGTTTAAAGTCATCTTCATGTACTGCTGATCCTTGGGATTACGGCTGCCTCCTATGGCATCAATCTCATCAATGAAGATTATGCACGGGGATCTCTTCTTTGCAGCGGCAAACAGATCCCTCACTCGACGTGCTCCAACACCAACAAACATTTCTTCGAATTCACTGCCACTGCAAGAAAAAAATGGCACACCAGCTTCTCCGGCTATAGCTCTTGCTAGCATAGTTTTTCCAGTTCCAGGTGGGCCAACCAACAGAACACCTTTTGGAAGCTTCCCACCAAGTCGGGTGAAGCGCTGCAATGAACAAGATAACCATAATGAAATCTACCATCCTTTCTCAACCTAGCAAAAGCATGCCCTTCCGCAAACCCATTCTCCCACTAAAAGATGGAATACTAATAAAAAACTTCGATAACAAGAGAGGATAAAGCTAAAGCTGAAATAATGTAGAAATTCAAATTAACAAGTCAACTGAACTTAAGACAGCTTTATACTGTGCAAGATGAAAATCTACGCAACTTGATATAGCACTTGCCTATTTTTGAGGTTCACATTGTCAGTTATATCAACACACAAGATGCACATTCACATTATGTGTCTGAAAAGTGAGAAGCTAGAAGTGCACATTCCTAATATACTATGATGCAGTTACCTTAGGATCACGAAGGTAATGAACAATCTCTTCCAGCTCAGATTTTGCCTCATCAACTCCCTTCACGTCACTAAACTTTGTATTAGATTCCATGCTGGGTTGGACCTCTTCGTGCAGACCAAGTCCTGCTAAAAACAAACAATTATAAGTGCTAGAACGTGCATAAATCAGTTAGACAAGTAACTGAAAGAACAAACAGCCAGCAGTAAGTATATATCAGTACCTTTACCAATTCCTTTGTCCTCAATAAGAGCACCGAGACCTGACATGAGGAGGAAAGCCAAACCCAAAACACGGACTGTACGCCATATCTGCTCTTTTATATTCCCTCCTTCAGCAGTCACCATATGTATAGGAGCACTTGAAGTCCCGAGAATTCCATCTTTTGAAGATTTCCCCACATTTCTAAAAGCTGAAAGAGCTCCAACACTTTCCTCAGCCATGAAAGAGTTGGTAGCTCCTGAGATCAAGAAAGGTGTTTTAGAAAGAAAAAAAAAGGTAGTTTAATTGAATTTGCACTCATAAAACGGGTGCCCAATTAGCAAGGCCTTTCATCCATAAAGCTGATTAAGAAGGTTTTGTAGGAACAAAATCTTTTAAGCTCACCTCTGCGCAGTGTCTTAAACAGCTCGCTTTCATCAAGTCTATCAACCTTAACCAACGCTTTAACATATTCGGCAAGAGCAGATGGATTAGTGTGCAGCGATGGTTGGCTCTCGAACAGCCTTATGACTTCCTCTGAATCATGTAGACGATTGAGCTCTTTAAGATATGAAGCATCACTTGAGGCTTCTGTTTCACGCAGCCTACGAGCTAGACTACCGAAGTGGTGTGGTTTTCCAAAGGAATTGGTTCCCGTGGGATTCAAAAGCTTATGCACTAGATACAAAAAATATAAGCGTGAGAAACACAAGGAAGCATTGATATAATGGAATGATATAACTGACCAAAACAAAAACATTAGTAGTGTTTATTGACACACATCTAGACACTGCAATCCTGAGTGAACTTCGAAGTGCCTTATACTTAAAATTCAGGTTGTAGATGAGAGAGGTAATAGGAGAGTCTCATAGAAAGAAACCCAGCAATTGCAAACCAAAAGTTAGATGATCAAGGAGAAGACAGTCCCAACCTCATAAAACGTTTTTGGATCTTAAACACCTTATAATATATGAATATAAAATAGAGACAAACATGCCTAAAATGCCAATAAACTATACAAAAATATGTTAAGTTATTAACATGAACCAAATCCAAACCCATGCCACTGAACTGATCCATAAGACGTCTGCTCAATATTCAGACCAAAATGAAAAAGAACGCATCAGAATCATTCCATCCGATAAATGTATTAGCTATGAAGATCAGTTAGATTGAGGAAGGTGACAAGTTTGAGCCTAAAAAAAGACTGGTACATTACATACCTCCTCCGCTAGCATAAGGCGGTGCTCTACACGTTCGAGCAGCCAAATTGCCCAGCTGCCTCAACTGTGACTCCTGCCTACTGACCTAAAGCCACAAATGCATTCGTCACGTGAAGAACAGGGGATTGAGGCATACATACTGACAAAATGAATTCAACCAGAGGCGTATTCCGGTGATAGCATCTTCAGTAACAAAGCGTCAATAAAAGTACATCAAAATACAACTTTTAAAAGAACAAATGAACATAAATATCCTAAAAGCTCAATCAGAGCCGTATAAATTTTATATTTTCACCTAAATATGCAGAATCAAACCATATGTCTGAAAGTTTCAACATTTACATTCTCCACATCACAATAAACTCCAACCAAGGGCTAATAAATTAGGGGTTATGTTACTAGTTTAAACTTGAAGCAACAAACCATCTTCTTCAGCCCTCTTACCCCAGGGATTCGATCTTAAATGCAAACGGTGAAAGATCAATACTGACTATTTCGATACCAAAAAAAAACCAAAATAATAAACAAAAAACAAATCTTAATCCCCTAAACTACACACCCCTCTTCCTGTGTTCCGCAAATAACACAAAGCTAAAACATCACACCAAAAAAAATCGACACAAATTAAAATACATCCAATTAACCTGATTGATGAGGCGCCTCAGTGACATCTTCCTCACTGTATATTTTGTCGACGACGAGTACGGAATGGGAGAGCTCGAAAATTAATCCAAATGAGAAGAAGAAGAGAGAAAGACGCAGAGGGACAAAATGGATATTTTACTCAAATAATCTTGACTCGGGGTAAGTCGGTGCTGCTTGCTAAAGTGTGCACCGTGTTAGAATGCGCACCTCTAGATACAATGCGCATTTTTATGGCTTCTATTTCTTTTTAAATAATATTCATTTTTATTTCTATTGGGCTTTAGTAGATAAAGGCCCAATATCAATTTGCACCATTTATCCAACAATAATGGGCCTATGATGGCCCATTTATGAATTTAACTATAATATTAAAATATAAATTAACTCTTGTATATAGTTATGTTAGTGTGTGTGTCACGTGCAAAGAACATGTGTACATGAAGGTGGAAGAGTTGTACAAATGTTTGAAGAATCTTACTAAATAACAGAAGAGGAAAAATACGTTACAAAACAAGAAAGTGATGGTACCAACAGCCAACAGCCGTGCCCTATTCATATTGGTTTCTTACATCAAAAAATAGTAGGCATCTTTCTTTTTTTACCTTCCATGTCAACAACATCTTCACAAATCACATAATTACTCACATGCCTATATGTACATAATTTCCTTTCCTTTAATATATATTCTTTCGGTCTTATTATTCTTATTATTTATATGACACATTACTTTTAAGCACGATTATTAAGTTTGTGTGTAAAGTAGTGGAGCCCAATAAAGTTGATTAACTTTTAAAAGTGAAAATGTTTCATTTTTTAAAAACGAACCATTATTATTGATACTCCCCAATATATGAACGTGTCAAATCTGTTTCCTTAGGAGCATAATTATGTCTCATTTCGTAACAACTTACTAGTTTGCCTCTGGGATCTGACTAGGGGTAAGAGTCCGTCTCTGGGATCTAACTAGATGTAAGACTTCGTCTCTAGAATCTGGCTAGATGCACTGGTTTGCCTTTTGAGATCGGCGTTGAGGTTTCTATGATTTGACGAAGCTATGTTCATATGTGCCCATGACATAGATACACATCTGACATAGGTCTAATTCAACTTCTACTATCATAACGTGTCAACTTATCGCTCCACGTAATGATCTATTGATATTATTCCCTATTAGCTAGCTATGTATATTATTTATTCTATACTTTTTATTTATTAAGTTTGGAGATGCATGGGTCAGGCCAATATGCATGTGATTGAGATATAATCAATTTTATAAGAAACTTATATAAAATTAACCATGCATCTAATTATTCCACTACTATCCACCCATAAAAGACTATATACTAATACTACTAATATATCAATATTCTTATAATTATATTATCTTCATAGGTCATGTACTTGGTATGCATCAAATGACATATCCAACATATGTGTGTGATGTGATTCATTTGAAAAATAAAGGAATGGGGTGGGAGAGAAAAGAATGAAACTTCTTACAAGCTAGAGACAAAGAACATGCAATAACAAAAAATTTATTGACCTAAACAAGAATTTTCTTTAGCAAATATCGGAATTAAAAAGTAATATCCATGTAAATGAAACAAGACAACACAAACTACAACAACAAAGGTTTAATTAGCTCTTCTTTGATTGATGATCAACTTTGCCATTGTGCTTGATTCTGATCAAAAGAAGACGAATCAGTCCCCATTTGATCAAGCCCAGCCATATTGCTAAAATCCCTTTGTGGGAATGCTCTCAACCCTAAAAAATCCCTGGTCGGATCTCCGCCGCCGGCCTTCCTCGATCCGCCGCCCATGAAATGCGAGCCTTGTCCGAAGCTCTGTGGATTCCTCTTGGCATTGAAGATCCCATTGAAGGAGTCGTCGAAACCATGGAATCCACTGGTGGAGGGGAGAGAAGAACTCGCCGCCGCGGCGGAGGCCATGGCCATGTCTTGCATGCTGCCGCCCTCCATGCAACCGGGGGTGAGGTTAGCGAGCTTGCCGCCGTATGCGGCCAAGCCATGCACGTACTCCTCACGTGAGGGCAAGCCAGCTGTAGCTGCGGATGAGGTAGCACACAACCCCGGTGCACCCACGTGACTCTGCTGGTGGGGCCGCCCCCCCATAATTGACTCGTCGTGGCTCATCGTCACCCCCATCTGCGCCGCCTTCTGCAGCAGCGCCGTCGCCGACATCAGCGACGGCGCCGCCGCCGCGAAGTATCCCGCGCTAGGGTTTGTGCTGTCTTGAAATGGGAGGTCGGTGGAAGACAGCCATGGCGGGAGTGTGAAACTTAGGGTTTCTTGCTTCAGCGGGATTAGGTTACTGTGGTGTAGGTGGAAACCACCGCCTCCGCCGCCGCCGCCGCCGATCTGATTCTGAATGTGGCTATTAGGAGGAAGCGATCTTGAACTCTCCTCCGCTAAGGCGTCGCAAAAGGCTCTGTGGGTGATGAAGCTGTCCCTTCTGTCGGAATACAAAAACACAAACAAACAAGACACTAAATTACAAAAGGAAACAACAAAAGAGTGTAGTAAATTAGTAATATCTCATCATGCAAGAAAATTTTCCAAATAGTATTATGCACTATTTGCAGTGTCATCATAATTCAAAAATCTTCTTACATTGTCTCTCTCCTTTCATTTCTCTCCCACACACAACACACATTGATAACAATTCTTTGTGTTTTCCATCATTTTCTTGCCTTTCTCCATTACACACAAATGGTGTTCTTGTACTATATATATAGACATAAAACAAAATTTACTCTTCTCGATGATTGAAACTACTTTTTTTACCACACAAGATAGTAGCTGCCTGCGGATAATTAGTGTGTGTCTATTTGGTTAGGTTTGGGTAGTCTATCTGAAATATTTTGATACCCAATCCCGAGCCCGAAGTAGAAATCTGATTTGGGCATCGAGTCGGGTATTCGGATGCTAAAATTACCCGAGTGATTGAAATTATTTTAGATTTTATAATACGTTTTTTCTAGTATTTCAGGTATTTTTGTTTAATTCAGATTTTTGAGTAGTACCCTGATAAATTAAAAGTAAATATAAATAATTTGGGTTTCGAGTACTACTTGCAGCCGAGAATTTTAGAATTTTTAATTTTAAACTTGTCTCGAAAATTTAAAATTTGGATGTTGCGGTAACCAGATACGGTAAGATATTAAGTATTATCTAAAATACTCGACACCCAAAATCCTAATAGACATTCTAACCAATAATAAAATATCTGTATTTTTTTAAAAATCATTATATAGTTCTATGTAACTATATAATTAATTCCACCAATATACAGAAAAACACTAATTCGATTTTCCAAAATTCGATAGTAATTAATAAGTTAGCGTTGAATTAATTACCTAGAGAAGAGGGTACCGCAATCGCATCGGTACTCACGGGTGCCACAAATCTTGGAATGCGCCTTCCAGTCGGACTGGACGGCGTAGCGTTTGGAGCACTTGTCGCACTTCCACTTCTTCTCACCGTGCTTTCGAAAAAAATGCTTCTTGATCCCCGTCAGGTCCCCTAGGGCCCGTGACGGGTCGTGGTGTACGCAGCTCGTCTCGGGGCACACGTACACCTTCTTCCTTACCACCTCCATCTTATTCCTTTGCTTCAATTTCCACGGCAAGTTGTGGCCGCGGCGATGCAATTGCAAGTTCTGGTCCCTCTGGAAACCCTTATTGCAGATCTCGCACATGAACCGGTTCGTCGCCATGAGCGCGTGTGGGGATAGCGCCACCACCTCGGCCTCCGGATCTAAATCCAATCAAAAAAATTAATTAACATCATCATATTGAAAGTAAAGATAATTTATTACAAACTAGTTTTGCACCCGTGCGATGTAAGAAACAATACCTGGATTTCCGGGTAGGTTTCTTCTCTTCTTGGAAGGGGGAGGCTGTGAAGGGTTGTACCCTTGAAGATTGTGCTGATTTGGGATTGTACCTCCCATTTCATTGGCGATGGAGCTCGAAGTTATGCTTGCTTCATTCGACATGGCCGAGGTTAGATTCGACAAAGAATCATCAACTCCCATTCCTTGCAACATCTTCTTCTTCAATTCCTCTTCCTTTCTATATGTTTCCTAGTATGAACTTATGAAATGAAAGGCAAAAGAAAGAAGAAAAGGAAAAGTATGTCTGCAAAGAGTGAAAAGAAACCCTAGATTGGGAAAGGTTTGCTAAAAAGGTGAAGATGATGAGACCTATTACAGAAAGGTCAACGAGCTTTCATCACTGCAATCCACCATGTTTAGTTTCCTCCCTAAACCCTAAAACAAGGAAGCAGAAAAGGGATTGTTAGTGAAACACAAACACACACAGTCATGACTCATTATGTATATATATGTCTATATATGTGTGTGTGTGTGTGCGCAGAGACATATGCAGATAAATCATAGAAAGAAGGCCAAAACAAGTACTATGAAATTAGTTCTCCACTGCTACAGCTCCAAAAATCGTATGCCCTTTACAATAAAAACATCGCCTATGGCTTCTAAAAGCAACAAAATTTGGTAGAAGCCATACATATGAAAACAGTACAGAGAGGGAGGGAGAGAGAGGGATGGAGGGAGAGAGAGAGATGTGGATGAGAAGGTATCTCTTATTTCTTTAGCTCTTCATCCCAATTCAAGAAAAAACATGGGCTAATTAAGCAAACAGCCCTTTCTTACGTTTCACTTTGTCTTTTCCTTTGTTTTCTTTTACCTCCTTCAATAATTGCAGTTTCTTCCATTTTTTTTTAAAAAAAAGACCCTTTTTTAAGTGATATTTAGTGTTTCACTACAAAATTATAATATATTTTTTTCTTTTTTTATTTATTTCGATTCTATAAATTTAGCGTAATGTTGTATTTAATATTATATAGGGGTTCATTTCATCCAAATAAATAAAAAAATTAAGAATAGTTTTTTTTAATTTTTTAATAAATGTTCATTATGGTTGATTAATTATATGAATTACTTTGATTTGAGTACTGTGGTGAATAAATTAAAGCTGGATTAATTAATAACATTAGCTGCGCCAGTGATGAATATATTACAGTGGAACTGAATCTAGCTAGTTTAGGGGAACCTTGCTGACTGCTGTAATAATAATAATTGATTAGTAAATTTTTTAATTAACATGACTAATTGAGGTGATTAATTAGCAATTAATTAATGTAATTATCGACGTAGAATTAATAAATTGTATGCAGATAGTAGCTGGGGACATGTAGTCACGGAAAGCTGTTCAAATATTCTTTCCTACTCACCATTCCATATATAAACCATTTAATATTATAATAATATTCATATATATATTATATATATATATATATCAATTTTTTAGAACCACATATTTCAAGATATCATAATTCATATATATGTGAAAGATATTTATAATTTTGATCTCACATATTATAATAAAGTTCTATCAGTTAGAACTATAAACCAAAAAATGTCAATAATCAAAACTAGTTCATATAATATATATATACTCAAATTTCTTGTATATATACACCACACACACATACACATAGTTGTCTTAGTTGAAATGTTAACTAATTGTTTGGAAAATAACTATAAATTCACAAATAAATTGTTTTTTCCTCTTTTTATTTATTCCAAAAGGTAAATATGGAAGGTAATTAATTTTGAGCACAAATAGTATATATATTCCCCTTCCTTTGTTTTTCTTGTGATAGGGTAATTAATTGTTTTATTTGGAATTTAGGAGCATGTGACTTCCAGAATTTTGTAGCAATATCTATAGAGTATAGACAAACACGTGTTAGAAAATACACACAATGACATTGAAATTAGTGAATTGCATAAATAGCTAAATTGTCGAACTTAATTACTACAAATTAGTAATATTCCACTAGTTATGATCTGATAAGCGATGAACACATATATTTAAATTAGTAATTACAAATAAACTATCACTTCCTATAGAATTAATTATAATTTGGATCTAAGTCAATTTTGGTACACAGAGAAAAATTAATTAATTAAAATATTTAATATAAAGTGGAGTGGGTTAGAGAAAAATGACAAATTAAGTAAGAAACAAGAGAACGTGACTTGCTATGGAGGGATGCTGTCTCTATTGAATCATGTTCTCAAAATATTCAATTTATATGTATATTCTCTTAGGATTAATTTAAATTATTGTTTATAAGTTTTCATTTGTCATTTTACATTTACATTAATCCACGCTATTTATATTATTTTATTTTATCTCACTCTCATCTATTAATTTGCGTGTGGGCCTGCACTTTGATTGCCAATTTATTATGAAATAATGTTCTCCTAATTTTACAAAATAAATTTTCCTTGTTTAAAGTTAAAAACTCATTCAAAATTGACTTCAATTTAGTGAGAATCAACACTTCAACATATGGTTAGTTCAACACAAAATACAATTTTTTTACTTTTCGTGCCAAAAAAAGTGACCAATCATAACAGACTAGAGAAAAGAGAGTACTATTTTTTTATACCTATTTTCAAATAAAAAGAAAAAAGTTAGTGATGTTTTCTCAACAAAATAGAGCCCAACTTAACTAAAATAATATAGTCATTCCATTCCTTAATAAAATATGCACCTTTTGATATTTTCGTCCGTTTTCTAAATTATTTGTCTTTTATTAAATTATTACTACATTTTTGTGGGTCTCAATCTCTACTACGATTTAAATCAACTACTCCCTCCGTCCCACTATTCTTGGCCTCTTTGACCAAAAAACATTCATTGACCAAAAATGTGAATGCTTTTTGGTCAAAGGGGCCAAGAACAGTGGGACAGAGAGAATATATTTTAATATTTAATAACACATTTTTGTGGTCTCAATCTCAAGTACTATTCAAATTAATTATATTTTAACAATTAATAATATTTTATCATTCAAGTCAACTACATTTTATTAAAATTCGCATCGAATCAAATGATGCATGTTTTTAAGGAACCGAGTGAGTATAACTTTAGGCATGTGGAAGTCTAACTGGACATAATAAAATCTTTGCGGTTTGGGCCTATACCGAAATTGCACTCGATAGAATTAATTCACTACACAATTTTACAATTAATCATATATAACATGTCTAACATAATTTTACAAGTAATCGCAAAAAAAATCAATATATATATATATATATATAATTGACCAGGTCTAGACGGGTCCGATTTTGAAACTGACACCGAAATTCTATGCATGAACAAGTTTTAACCGTTTCCAATTCAAGTTCTAGGTAAAATCTGTCTATTGACGTCCCTAACTATAGTCTATAGCTACAAACTTAATGTGTATATATATATATTAATATACTCCATGCGTCTCTGTATTCTTGACCATGTTTGATTAAAAATGTGAGTGTTTTATTGACTTTTGAGGCTAAAGATAGATAGTGAGAGAGAGGTAGTATATAATTAGGAGGAAGCAAATAGGGGTAAATAGAAACAAATGTTTGAGTTAAAGGATAGGAAATGATGATGACTCAAATAGAAGATGCCAAATATTTCCTTCCATACATCAATTTTGGGTTTGGACCACATTAACACATTGCATCATGGACCACTATCTATTTCTATCACCAATTTTAACTATCAAAATTAATTAATCCAACTATTTTTCTATACTACATGAACCAAGTTAAAATAAAACATGTGTTAATACTTCAAGCCACTCGTGACCTATTCAAGAATTTAGCTTAACAAAAAATGTATACTTTCCATCTTGTTTATTGAAATTCCTTATATCAATTAATACTTTAAATTCTTTAAGCACAAAGTTGAAAATACTGCCTTATTAATTTACTAACACTTGTAATTATATGTGTACTTTAATAAGTAATGTGCATCTTAAGAAAAATTATAATTATTTGACTTAAGAACGTTTGTTCACATTTGAATTAATGACAAATTTGCATCTTAAAATTAAAAATTAATCCGGAAATATTTATTTTATAGTTGAAAACGATACTCTTGGTTTTAGCCATTTATAGTTAAATAGTTAATTATAATTTTGTCCAATTTTAACCTATTTTTATAATATTTATTTTTCCATATACTGATAAATATGATATATATATATATATATATACCCAACTCAAGGGACAAAAATCAAATATTATATGTAATCGTAAATTAAAATGTTAGTCATTGCATCATATACTAATTAAATAAATATTCAACTACTTTCGATTTTCATATAAAATTAATTATTTCTGGAGGCCCATTCATTTATAGCAATTTTGGGATCTCTTGGAGGCCCATTAATGCCTGGCTGTTTCTATATATACTTTTTTTTATATAAAAATAAGAGCTGTTTTAGGAAACATATAGTATAATATATAGAGATATAGTTTTTCTTTTATGGAATATAAAATTAAAATAGCATTTTTTTCTGTAATATGTTTATAAGTATATATAACTACTTTAATTTGTAAGTCTCTATTATTCAGCTACATAGAAAGCAACCCTTGAAATTTAGACTTTAATTACTATTAAAGAATCTTATTTATATTATAAAACTCATTTTTTCAAAAAATTAATAAATTGGAATAAAAAAACTAGATATAACGTTAACTTTTAACTATTTTATTTCGATATTGTTATTTAAAAAAATATAAAAACATTATTTTTCCACTAGTAAAATGCCTTTTTCATATCCTAATAAAGAAGTAAATGTGTGTGTATGAAAAGGGAACATAAACAAAATACAAGAAATTATAATTGCTTATTAAATAATGCAGGGGAGGTCTTTACTGGGGAAGCTTTTATTTATGCATACATCATTATGAACACTTTCTTCAATAAATTATTACCAAAAAGCAATACTTCATTACTACTTCCGTCCACTGAATATGTTCTCATTTTAATCCAGCACGAGTTTTAATACTAATTAACTTGGCTATGATATTATAATTTGACACAAAAAAAGCTCTATCTCTCTTTACATGTGCATCTTTGTGAAAAGAAACAAAAGTTAACTCAAATTTCCAAATTTTAAGTAGCCATCAAAACAAAGGTCCCTCGCTTCCTATTCTGAAAAGCACAAGAAAATGCATGAATGAAAACTAGATATATTCTTGAACAATGTTATAGTTAAAGGTCCATCTTATTGTTTTCTGGAACAGTATGAACGCCACAAGAAAACAGTCATCTTTAACAATCAAGGAGACCACACCAACGGAGAAATACTAGGCTCGACTTTCGGCTTAAAAAATTATTCGAATTCGGTTCGTTTAATAAACAAATTTTTATCAAGTCAAGCTTTGAATAGTTAACAAATAATTTGGTTCGCTTGCACCTCTAGACATAACATGTTAGAAAAAGAAAATGTATTGATGCAAAAACAAAGAAACTAAGTATAAATACATAACTAGGTTAATTGAGAAAAAAAAAACGATATGAGTCGGAAATAAATCTAATACTATCACGAGAGGTGGAGAAAGAATAACAATAATAAAAGAAAGTAAGTAAACTAGAGGATTTTGAGTAGGGGTGAGCATTCGGATATTTGGTTTGGTTTTTGGCAAAACCGAACCAAATCAAATTATGTTGGGAAATATTTATAAGTGTTTTGATTCATATCTCAATACCTCCCCTGAAAGATGTAATAAGTCCAAAACTGACATCTCTAGTGTTTTGTCTAAGAACTTAAATGTTAGAGAGTTCTATTTTTCAGGTACACTGAAGACAGACACCACTGAAAATTCAAGACTATACCAAAACTGAAGGAACACTCAACTGAAATGTGTCGTGAAGTTTTGAAGTTGAAGATTAGAAGCTGAAGTCACATTGCCACTGAAGTTTATATCTAAAGTACTGGACTGAAGTCTAACGCTGAAGTTTCCACTGAGTGACAGTCTATTCTATAGGACTTACCACTTTCGGCAAAAATCTCAGTAGATGAAACACAATCTTGTTGCAGACACCAAAAATGGCAAAAAGGACGAAGACTTCAATGAGAAGAATTCAAATGAAGCTCTATCTCACAACAGATACATTCTATGAGAGAGCTATATATACCCCGCTGCTTCAAACGCTTCAAACACCGGTTACCCAATCTTACAACTCGCTATCGCTATCATTGCTCTCAACTTTCAAGCTCTCAAGCTCTCTATTTTGAACACTCAAGCTTTCAGATTCTATCATCTAGTGTTCTTAGCGATCTCATTATAACCGAATAATAGTCTTAGCATTAGATTAAGTTCTAAGCTAGAAGTGATCAAATTTATTGTCTATCTAACCCTGTGTGATTGATCACTGTAAGATTATTATTTCTCCATTAACTTGGAAAACCTCGACTAACATCGAGACACGTGGACGTATGAGTTTTTATCTCCGAACCATGCAAACAAAATTATGTCTCTCTCATTTACATTCAGTATTTATTATTCATTGTTTATCATACTTTGAATATTGATTAATTGAAAAGAGAAAGATTGCATTAAGTTTTCTGAACAAACGAGTAAGATTTAAAACCACCACATTTCGCACAACACTTAAGATATTAGTCCATCAGTCAAACACTAAATGCAGACTGAAGGATTGCTATCTAAAGTATTCACTCTCACTGAAGTTCCTCTCTTCAGTACAGGAGATCACTCAAAACTTTTAACTTGTAAAAATCAAAAACTGGTGTATTCCCCCCATACACGCAGTATACTCGTTTCGTGACCAACAAATTATAATTCAGATTGAAAAAAATAACCAAATTTATTTCGGGTTCGTTCGGTTTATCCAAATATTTTATTTAGTAACTAATTTCGTTCAATTGTAAGAATAATTAATTATTAAAATATAATTATATATTTTTAATAATTTTATGTACTAAAAAAATAAGTTTTTAACTTAAAAGGTTTAAAATTAAAATTTATAATAAAAAGTCGTAACGTAAATTCATTATTTTTCAAGTTTCAAAAAATAACAATTATTATATAATTTATTGAATATTATAATTCTATTTATTATAATTTTATTAAAATATAATTTAAAAATAATAATATATTACGACAATGTCTTACAAAATATAAAATCAAATATGCAAATAGTTTTATGGAATTGGTGCAAAACTAATTGCAAAATGTTCTAAAAATGATTGTCTCAAATGTTCTAATACAAAAAATAAATATTCTTCATTACAAAAAAGTCTTTAGTTTTTTTACCACAACTGTTGGCCATATCACACAAGTCTAAATTAAGACTATGACAAAAAGCTTTAGGATTTATATCTAAAAGTTTTTTTTGCACCTTTTGATTTTTTATTTTTATATTTGATCCATTATCATACCCTTACCCACGCACATTATATATCAAGACCAAGATCATTCAACTCATTTTGCAAAATATCAAAAAGTCCTTGACCACTTGTATCATTAACAATCAAAAATCTAAGAAATGACTACTCAGGACTTGAAAGCATATCAATATATCTTATTATAATTGACATTTGTTAATTTAATTATGCATGTACACAAACATCCATTGAACTAGGGGTCGAGTATATGTATATTATATAGAGCTAGATTCTGTCTGATTTGTCCATCATTTGATGTGAATTGCCTTTCTGGGACGCCCTATTGTTGTACTAAATTGACAACACTCCCAATTTCAGTCATATCCATAACCGGTATGATGTCGTCATTCCTGATATTATTGGCGGTTGCTCTCGTTCTTGCATATGTTGATTCTAATTCAAGTGCGTACCTATCCAAGATTAGGTCATTGGCAGCCAACTGAGTTTTTGCTACACGAATTCTAGCCTGCTGTTGTCTGTTTTCGCTTTGGACTCTCCTAATTCCCTGTGTAATCTAGAAATATTTCTTCTGCCTTCAAAGAACGATAGAAATATATTCTAATAAAAAAAAAACATAAAAATATTTAGTTTGATTTATTTTTTATTCTCATAAGCGATAGCCATAGGTTACGTTGAACGCTTCACCATCTTTTCCTTTGCTGCTAAGGCAGATTTTAATTTCCTCATATTCTGAATTCCATTACCTTCCCTCTCCAACATTTTTGTATGATATAGTGCGGTATCAAGTAGCCTTGTGCAGTAACTAATTTCGTTCAATTATAAAAATAATTCATTATTAAAATATAAATTTATAATAAAAAAATCGTGGATGTAACTTCAGTATTTTCCAAGTTTCAAAAAATAACAATTATTATATAATTTATTGAATATTATAATTCTATTTATTGTAAATCTACTTGCACCCGAAAATTTTGGGTTTTGAGTACTACTTGCACCTGAAAATTTTAGAATTTTTAATTATGAATTTGTCTCGAAAATTTAAAATTTGGATGTTATGATAACCAGATATGGTAAGATATTAAGTATTACCTGAAATACTCGACACCCAAAATCCTAATAGACTCTCTAACCAAGAATAAAACTGTATTTTTTTTTAAATCATTATGTATTCAAGTTCTATGTAACTATATAATTAATTCCACCAATATACACAAAAACACTAATTCGATTTTAGTAATTAATAAGTTAGGGTTGAATTAATTACCTAGAGAAGAGGGTACCGCAATCGCATCGGTACTCACGGGTGCCACAAATCTTGGAATGCGCCTTCTAGTCGGACTGGACGGCGTAGAGCTTTGAGCAGTTGTCGCACTTCCACTTCTTCTCACCGTGCTTTCGAAAAAAATGTTGATTTTCAAATAAAATTAATTATTTCTGGAGGCCCATATTTATGGCAAATTTGGGCTCTCTTGGAGGCCCATTATTACAAGTACTGGCTGTATCTATATATACTTTTTTTATATAAAAATAGGAGTTGTTATGAAAAATATAGTATAATAACATAGAGAGAGTTTTTATTTTATTGAATATAAAATTAGAAGAGCATAAATTTGTTTCTGTAATATATTTATAAACATATATCCTTGAAATTTATATTATAATTACTATTAAAGATGCATCTTATTTACACAATTATACTCATTTTTTTCAAAAAATAATACTCCACTAGATATAACGTTAATTTTAGGTATTTTCATTTCGATATCGTTATTTATATAAAAATAAAATAATATTTTCCACTATAAAAAAGCCATTTTTCATATCCTAAAAAAGTACAAGTGTGTGTGAAAAGGAAACATAAACAAAATACAATAGTTGCTTACTAAATATAATAATGCAAGGGAGGAGGTCTTTACTGGGGAAGCTTTTATTTATGTATACATCATTATATCATAGAACACTTTCTTCAATAAAATATTACCAAAAAGTAATACTTTCATAGTGTTTCTTAATTATTATTTTTCTTTTTTTTTGCCCACAAAACATTTAGAATTATTTTAGATAATTCCCAACCGTGAGATTTAGTGCAGCAAATAAAAATAAAATAAAAATATAGTTGCAAAGGGAACATGGTCCAATTAGGCATGGCATAGGATAAAAGTAAATAAAATAAATAAATAAATTTGGAAAATCCCATAATTGTAAAGAGAGACAAAAGCAAAGATGACTTCAGCAGTTATTACAAAGAAGCTTTTGGTACCTTACTCTTATAGTTGGAGACAAAGAGTGAACCAATTCCAAACACCAAATGGTGGGGTGGGGGTGGGGGTGGGGTGTGGACACGTCATCCCACAACACCTGCCGACTTTATTTTAATTATTTACGACTTTTATGATAAAATGAGTAATAAAATCAAATTAAATTTCTTATAAAATTGAACAAATTTAAAGGGTTATGGGAAAAAAAAATTAATTATTCACGATATATTAAATATATTTTGGATCATTATAAATATTAAATTAAAATAGGAAATAAACAGTAAATAATATGTTGTGTCAAGAATTCTAAAATAATCTATTCACGTAGTACACTGGAGACAACCTCGTAAAGTGACGCGACCATATAATCAAAATAAATAAATAAGTGATCATGTAATTTATTAAACACATTGTATTCAGAGTTGAATTTTTGTTCGTGTCTTTAGTCTCTTTTTGTATCTTCGTCTTTCGCTATGTTTTTATTATAACTACTTGACATATATATATATATATAGTGTTGAACGAGAAAATTATTTTATAGATTCAAACTAAACAATAAAGTTTGAGGGGCGTGAATATGTAAATTGGTTCAATACTTGAATAGATCTCGATATATACGAGAACGATGTTATCTTGTAATCACAAAGATAATTTTTTTGGATGCAAGTCGAGTGGTTGTTGCTAGTTTTCGTATAATTGATATATTTATTAATAGTTAATTGGTTTAGGAGTCTAACTCAATTTAAGGAGTTCTATTTCTATTTCTATAAAATAATTAATTAAATCAACCAACCAACTTTGATAACATAATTTGTATAAGAATATATATTTTTTCCGTTCTTCATATATAATTCGGTTTAATTTGAAGAAATCAAAAACTAAACGAAGTCTGATTTAAATATAATAAAACACACTACCGATTTCCTCTATTCACTACGTAATGAAAAAACACTTAATTACCATAAACTCAAACAAATCATTGCATGTTTGAAAGTTTTTTACTTTATTTTATTTTTTCTTTGCAAGAATTCGAGATTAAAGATTCTCTTGACTCTTGAGGGGAGCATAGTGAAAGATTCTACATGGGCCCCTCTCAATATTTATGCTTTGAAATTGCTGCAAATAAATGTTAGCCACGTGTGATTCCATTTCCATAAAATTAAATTCAAAATTCAATATTATTTCATTTTTATTTATGATTCTAACATCTAAGCCTGTGGACTGGGTGCAAACAGCACCTACAGTAGTGAATTATTATTGGTGGGGTTTTTATGCTGTCTACTCCAAGCCCAAAGGAAAAAAAAGCTTTAAAAGTTTGCAATAATATACAATTAAATACTATTTCTATTTAATAATATTAAATTTAAACTTACAAATATAGGGTGTGATATTTTATTTTTACACATTGAATGCGGTGAAAAAGATAGTTAGGAAAAGGTCGTCTTCTGGAAAATTAGTTTATTAAAAGTAAAACAAAAGATGATTAGTTTAATTAATTAATTAATTTTCATTCAATAATGGACTTCAACATCAATTCTTATTTTTTCCTAATTTGGGAAGATCCCTTCGAGTGGGTTTGGTCATTATGACCTTAAACACTTCCATCTTTTAATCAAGCAATATTTAATTAATTTGATTAGTGTAATTATTCTTTGTAATTATGATGGGAGGTGATAAAATGACATAATGTCACATAAACTACAATTTTACTAATTTAACATTCTTATTAACGTATGCTAAGAGCTCATCACACTATGTTATACCAAAATTGAGACACAATAATTAAATGAATAGATCAATTAATTATTCACCAAATATAATCATGTATTATTTATGGGTAATAATTATCACACAAATATTGAGAGAGATATTTTTTGAATGGAAAATGATTAAGAGAATGCAGTAGCCGCACAACTGCATACAAATCTATGGTTATAATTAAATATTAATTAATTATAAGGAACAAACAATTATTTAATATCATTTGTGCCACACTAGTAATGTCTAATTATACTTAAATATTGATTAAGCTATAAGGAACAAACATTTCGTAATACAGTAGCTTTTAATATACATATTCTTAGTTTCACACTATAAACAACCATGGCTGATGATAGTATACGAGAAGTGCTACATGACTTGTTCGGATCCGATGATGATGATGATGTGGGCATGATGAACGATAACTCAAATAATGATGAAGATGAAGAAATTAATATCATTGAACCTCAACCGGGAATGGAGTATGAGACGAAAGAAAGTCTTTTTGCAGCATACCAATCATTTGCGAAGGTAAAAGGATTTTGTGTGGTTACTAGAAGCATTAATAGTAAATATTATGTAATTGCATGTGATAGAGGTCGAAAATCACTTACAAAAAGAATCATATACTAATACTACACAAAATATACACATATGTATGTTATATATATATATATGGTAGAATAATGTTTTCAATTTTTAAATATATGGAAAAATATATGATAAAAATCAACTAACGATTGCCTTAATTAAACATTTGATAAGATATGGAAAGTCTAATTATAGCTGTTGGGAAATATTTATATGTGTTTTGATTCAAATCCCAATACCTCCCCTGAAAGATGTTATAAAACCAGTACTGAATCTTAGGGCTGTCAGAACGGTTCGGTACGGGATTCCCATACCGAAAAACCGGTTTCCCGAACCGCAAATAAGTATAAATCCGGTACCGGCTCCCGTCCCAGCCGACCGGTTCGGTTTCCTGGGAACCGGTCAGTTCGGTTCCGGGATCCCGAAAAATCGATAAAATACCGAAATTTAAAAAAAAAATTATTTTCAGTTTTTCTTCTTTTTCCTGCACCAACCTCCTATTTTTTAATTTTGAGCAAATAATTTCAAGTTAATTTACATAGGCTTGTAATGACATTCCATTATAAATGAGAGACATTTGAGAAGTTTGTAGAGAGAGAGAGGCGGAGGAGAACCACTCAACGGTCGTCGTCACCAGCGCAGATCTGATAAGATGCACGCCTACACCAGTGTCCGAACCAGCGATGCCGCCGGAAACCTGAAGGTTGGGGACATCGACATCGAGTCTGGAGAGCGCCTCTACCCTGGGATCGGCCACGGTGAGAATCTGCTGCGCTGGGGATTCATACGAAAGGTCTACGGCATTCTTGCGGCGCAGATCCTCGTCACTACGGCCGTCACTGCCGCTACTGTTCTCTACGCGCCGATCAACGACCTACTGCCCGCGAATCCTGGATTTGTGCTTTTCCTTATCTTCACCCCCTTCGTCCGTGAGTGCGGTTTGATGTTTGGTTAAAAATGCTTAGATATTGTTCATTAAGAGAACATGCGATTCATTCTGTGGCGAAACAGAAACAGAAAGGGTAAAGTAAATGTAATAATATTAAATTTCATATATTATAAATATATTATATATATTAAATAATATTAATTAAGCAAAACTCGGTTCCCGGTTCGGTCCTGGGTTCCCGGGAACCGAAGAATAGCCAAAGGTGAATAGCGGTTCCCGTCCCAATTCCCGAAAGTTCCGGGAACCAGTACTCGGTATCGGTTCGGAACCGGTTCGATATCGGGAAACCCGAATTCCCGATCCCGTTTCGACAGCCCTACTAAATCTTAGTGTTTTCACTAAGAACTCATATGTTAGGGAGTTCTATTTTCAAGTACACTGAAGGATGTCTACACTGAAGATTCAAGGTATTCCAATACTGAAGGACCTCTCTACTGAAGTCTCCACTAAAGTATTGAAGTTAAAGTTAGAAGCCAAAGTCTTCTTGCCACTGATGCATCACAGACTAAGTCTGTGCTGAAGTTTAGTTTCTGAAGTTCCTACTGAGTTACAACCTACTACATAGGCTTTCCTCTTTTGGCAAAAATCTCAGTTGGTGAACAAGATCTTGTTGCAGACACCAAAAATGGCAAAAAGGACGAAGACTCCAACGGGAAGAATTCAAATTAAAGCTCTATCTCACAATAGCTATATCTTTGAGAGAGCACTATAAATACCCCGCTGCTTCAACACTTCAAAACACCGGTTACTCTGCTATCAAATCTCTATCGCTTTCTCTGCTTTCAAAGCTCTCAATCCTTCAGTTAGAACACTCTAAGCATTCATATATTTATCTCTTAGTGTTCTTAAGAGATAACATCTTGTAACCGAAGAGTGATTAGACTTATCTAAGTCATCTGTAAATCACTGTAAGAACATCTCCATTAAGTTGGAAACCCTCGACTAACATCAAGAACTCATGGACGTAGGAGTTTTTATCTCCGAACCACGCAAACCAAATCACTGTCTCTCTCTCTTATTTTCAGTATTGCTTATCTTTTATCTATCATAAACTGAAATACTGACTAAGTGAAAAGAGAAATACTGCATTAAGTTTTCTGAAGCAAACGAGTAAGATTTAAAGCCACCACATTCCGCACACTTAAGATATTAGTCCATCAGTCAAACACTCAGTGTAGACTGAAGGATTCCTATCTATAAAGTCATCTCTCTCATTGAAGTGCCTTCCTTCAGTTCAGGAGCACAAAAGTTTTAACTTGAAAAATTGACTGGTGTATTCCCCCCCCCCCCCCAATACACTCAATTCACTCGTTTCGGGACCAACAATAGCTAATTAGGAACATATTAATTATGTTTCTATAATTTGAGTATAAGGGTATACATGTAAAAATGAATTTAGTATTTATATAAAATTAATAAAAATTTAATAAACTTTCCTAATTAATCACTTATGTCTTGAGACATTATGTCTACACATCATTTTCCTTAAAACTTAATATCTTGGTTTTTAGGTTATGTATGAGAAATTAATGGAATTAATTTGAACTCGTTCTTTTATCATCGAATTAATAATATATGTAATAAGTGGAATGTATTTATTTATTAGTTAGAGTCTTCAATTTATAATGTTCTTATAGAACAATTAGTGGTTTTGGAATTTAAAAATAGTAATTTATTATTTAATTATGGAGAATAAATTATTTTGAGATGATGCTGATCGAATATTGTCCAAATTTGGGAAATGAATAACCTTTAAGCAAACAATTAATTATTCCACTTTAATTTATGGTATCAATTTAACTAACACATTTTTTGTACACATAATAGCACGAACCCTCTTTGACTCTTTTCTTTAATTAGTAAATTAAAATATAAAAAAAATTATTATTCTATCCGTCCATGAAAAGATATTGACACTTTAACCGCCACGAGTTTTAATATATATATTATAATAATAATATATATAGTTTGCGAAAATAGTAATCAATCGACTTTGAATTATAATAAATAATAAAATATAATATATACTAGCATCATGCTGATGTCATATAGGAATAAATTCAACTTTTATCACCACAAGTAGAGAATATTCAACAATTTTAGATTTCTATTTCAATAGTTGTTAAATGGAACACTATAATTAGACTAATTAGCACCATTCCCCAATTAATGATTAATTCTTTATATCAAAGTTCAATCTAGAAAAATGGTACATTGAACATTAAATGAGTGACAACAAAAACTTATATATTTCTATAGCATCAATATTTTATCACAAGCATAGTATATAAATGGAGTATTATTTATTTATTTTCGTGACGAGACAATCTGGATTGGATTGAAAATCTCTGTGCTGAGGTGGACCTAAAAATCAAATCAAACTATTTTAATATATACATATATGTTGCATATAGTAAAATGTAATAATTTCAATAAAAATAATTGTTCAATAAGACAAGAAATTAAAATGTACTCCTTTTCATTCCATATTGTTGGTCTATGTTTAATAAAAATTATAGTATTTTATTGATCTTTTAGATCAAGAATAATGAGTCAGATAAAATATAATTTGTGTCGTGAAAAGTGGATATATTTTTTATCATATAATTTTGCTAAAATAATTATTTTTTATAAATGAATCCTTATTCAAGTAAATAAAGAACCAAATTATAATTAAATTATTTTGTCACATCGTGGTCGTGTTGTAGCTTTTGTATATATATTTTTCTAACTAAAGAAGATTGCATCTTTATTTCAATAGTAATTCAAAAACAATTATTTTCACCCTTTCCCTTTCAATCATCACTGTTGTCGAGATTCCATTGGAAATTAAGTTGCTATTATTTCTTATTTAATTTTTTGTCACCCCTTTATTTAACGGTATTCACCAAACTAAGACTCTTAATTAAGTACATCTAATTTTTGTTGAATTAATTAATTATTTTCACAATTCGATTTTTTTAAATAATCAGCAAAAAAAATTATAAAAATATACAAATAGCATGTACTGATAAATGATTAAAATTAATTAAGTAAATGGGAAAGTGAATAAAAGAAAAATCTGCCAAAAGTAGATGAGCATAATAAATCAGTGATTGAGGTTTGGAGAAGCCAAGAACAAGTGGATGCCAACTATTGGTAAGAAAGTAAAAATTGTGAAAAATAAATTTAAATTTTATAATTAGAAACCCCTTTTAATTTGTAGTCAAAACTCAAAATTAAGTGGTTTTGCACTGGAGCACAAACATAGTGAATCTAAGAAGCAATTCTGATCCCAAAATTGATGAAGAATAATTTCCAAGAACTAATAAACAACACTCAGAGAATATTCCTCCACAATTATTGGGATATTCATTATTTTGCACATTAATTGAAATAATTATTTTGAAGCCTTCATAAATCTTAATTCTTTGTCGGATTTCAGACATATATTTTGTTTTGTCAGCACATAGGAAAAATAAAGTATACAATAAAACCACGATGCATGTTGAAACATAGTAACTAAATTACCCTATATATATATATGGAGTATAAGTTATTCATTATTCGACCAATGCATGAATATATCATAATAAATAAAAATAATTACTCAACAATCAATCAGCATCGCATAATAATCTTGCAATATTTCATTGAAAATAGATATAATATATCCTAATCACAATTACCAACACTAATTCACAAGCTGCTTACATGCTTAATTTTTTTTGGTTTTTAATTAATTATAGCAATACTATGGCTATAAGGCTATAAAGAAAGCGAAGAGAATTAATAATGATTCTTAATCATAATAAACAAAAGAAAGCGAAAACCAAGAGTGATTAAGTACTAATTATGATTTATAACTAACTAATTAGGTGATTAGGAATTGATTAGTAAGGGCACCGACTTGGACGAGCTTAGGCACGAGGTTATTGCTGAGGTGGAGGGCGACGAGGCTCTCGAGGCCGCCGACGCACGCGCCGCCGATGTAGAGGGCGGGGGGCGCGTGGGGGTCGAGAGCGGCGATCTCGTTGTCGTCGAGCTCGATGACGGTGGGGTGGACGCCGATGGTGGAGAGGAGGCGCTTCATGACGTGGCACATGCAGCAGGAGGGGCGGCTGAAGATGATCACCGGATTCTCGGAGATGAGGCGGTGGAGGCGCGTCTCGGCCGATTCCTCCTCGTCGATGGCCAGCGGGGACGCCGTGGTCGGGGTGAGCTCGAGGCGGACGCCGCCGTCGGCGTAGCGGCGGAGACCTTGCATCGCCGGTGATTGGGGGTGAGATATTCTGTTGGGAATTTGTTTGGGGGGTGACGAGGAAATGGGGGCGTGGAGGAGAGAGGCATGTGGGGGTTACTATATATCACAAACCATGAGGAGCTTTGTCTGGTTGGGTGGGTTGGGGTAGGGGGTTGTGAAATTTAAAAAATATTAAAAAAAAATAAATTACATACAAAATGGTAGGGGTGAGAATCGGAACGGGACAGTATACCCGTCCAGAAGTTTTTCGATTTTTTGGTCCCAATCCCGATTTTGATTGGGACCACAAGAGTCTTGAGTTCTGAAATCGAAATTTTTTAAATCTCAATCCGGATCTCGAAAAAAATGTCTCGAATGGTCCCAAATAGTTCCGAATTCCCGAATGAGATCAAAATGTCTCGAATTTATAAAATTAATTAGGAAAATCGTGAATTTCAAAAAATTTCAAAATCTGAATTCTGATCCTGATTTTGATCCTAAAAATTTATGAATTTGGATCGGAATCCGAAAAGTCCTAAATTCATAAATAAGGGAATTGACATTAGGGTAGGGTCAAAATTAATTGTATATATGTACTTAATACTCGATTCGTCTCATTATTTATGACACGTTTTATTATTATAATATATTTATTTGAATATAAAACGTGACATGCTTAATGAGACAATTAGAGTATTAATTATTAGGATAATAGTATTAAATAAGTAGTATATTTTAAAAAAATTACGAAATAAATTTGTATTGATAGAGATGTTACTAGTTAGGTGTTTGAGATTATAAGACTAACGAATTTGTTAGTTACAGAGCTTATAATGTTTGGTTTTCTTATAACAAAAATTATGGTTTACTTTTAATCAATACCATTACCCCCAATTTGATCAAATTTCAACCATGAGTATGACTATCGACTAGTCAAATCACAAACGTTATTATCAATAAATCTAACACATATATCATGTTCCAAAGAAATATAATCATATTGCTATTTATATACTCCATATAGATGGGATGATATTCAGTATTTCACTAACAATTTTTTTTTTAATTACAATTATATGGAGTATATATCAGTTGAATTTCATACATATAATACTATGGTTCATTTTATTTAAACATTATTTTTAACATTTAATATCACATTTAATCGATTTTTAGACTATAAATTTAAAAATAGAGTGTATATTTAAAAAATATATTTTTAGATAATTATTAATTATGCTTCATTATATTATAACAATTTATATAAAAAATTAAAATATTAATTTAAATAATAAATTTGATTGTGAGACACAAAGTAGAACACTGTTGCTCTATACATAATAATTGAAAACCTTATAAAAGACAAATCTTGATTCTAATAAGAGGCTGCTTAAGTACGCCAACGCCAACGGATTGTATAAAATACCGTGGCGTATTTCTTTAATAATAAAATTAATAATTAATGGTGGTAATAATAAATATTTTAATTATTTGGTGTGGTATGGGACTACATGCACATGCACTAGATCATAAAACAGAGAGATCCTTCTCATTAATTATTTTTCTGTCCTCCATTATCAACAACAGTAATTTTAATTTGTGAAGTAATAAAATGATAATAAATTCCATTATTATTATTATAGAAGATAAAATATGATGATAAATTACGGTTGTAAGATAATTAAACGAGTCTAAGTAACAATGAATCTACATATACTAATATTATTAGAAATTTTAGGTATATAAAACTTATAATAATATATATGGGAATGGAGGAATTAAACAATTTAAAACATTTAATTTGTGTATTTCAAGTCAACACCAGTCATAATAAAACCAAAATTACTGTGATGTCCCAATTTCAAGGAACATGAATATTATTATTTTAAATTTTGATAAAATATTGGCATGGGTTCGTAGTAGAAAAAATAATGTTATTTATTACTAGTGACAGCAATATTTCTGTATTTTATTTTAAAGTGATGGAAGTGGGTTGACCTAACACCAACTACTTGCAATTTTTGCACAGTACTAAGTTCCATAAATATTAAATATAGACAATTTTGAAGGTAAAGAGCCAATAGTATGATATTTTTAATATAATGTGTGTAATGAAAGGACAATAAATGTAGCACGTAAGGATGTATTGTACTTGATGAAGGATCTATATATCACCTATCAAATTAACTCTGAGGAAGGCTGTGTAAAATCATTGTATTTGAATAGTGAATCTGTAAAATAAATGATGATGAACGGGTCCTCCCCAAGGACACCAACCCAAGTGTTGTCATTTATATAAAAAAAAATTTAATTTAATTTAAATTATACTTCCTAATTACTCATTAGGTTTAAGATTGAGTACCCTAATTAAATAATTAGCTATGATAGAACACTAGCTATTTAGACTTGTCTCACTGGAGGTTAGATTTTGAGACCGGGGATTCAGGACGAGTCTCAAATTTTTCAGGACCGGAAACGGAATTGATAAATTTAAAATTTTTGGGACTCTGAAGTCTTGAATCCAGATTGAAATTTCGATTTTTTTGAAATTGATTTAAATTTTGAAATTTTGGTTATGTTCGGAACTATTTAGGACATTTTTTCGAGATCGAGATTTAAAATTTTATAATTTAGAGATTTAGGAACCCGAAATCACGATCAGAATCGAGAACGAGATTAAAAATTTGATGTTTTTCAAAATTGGAACTTCGAAATTGGTATCGAAACTCCCGATCTCGTCCTGATTCTCACCCCCACGTGTCGCCGTAGTATAACGTTGTTGTAGTGTAATGGGTTTCAACCATTTGCCTCGAGGCGATACAATATGGCCTCCAATTCCACAAAAATAATTAAAATTAAAGTATAATCATAATTAATATCCTTATTACTAGTTTTTTTTTTTAGAATTTACAATTAAATTATCCTTACTTTGCCATAGTTTTTTTTTGGAATTTACAATCATAATTAATATCGACGCTACTATTTTTATCCAGAAAAAAAGAAATTAATAATTTAGGAATTTACAAGCGAGGACGGGATTGATGGAGCGGAGCTGAGCACATGGAGATGGGGAGTTCGGTGGCAAAAGCGTAAATGTGACGCCACGCTGGCAGGGACAGGGCCCACGTGACGTCAATGGCATATCTGAAATAGAGAAGCCACAAATGGGCCATGATGAGGGGCCCACCTGATGTCATCGTAAGGGAAACACGTCATCCGTATGTGGCTACGTACGACAAGTGGCGGAAGCTCCCTAATCATACTGGGCCCCACACCACGTGCTGTGCTGTGCTGAACTCACCCATCGCACAAATTCCTAATTATTACTAACATTTTAATATATTAACTAAAATAAATAAGATATCGACGAAAATAATTTTTATACTCAAGAACGTAATTGCATTTAAATTATGAATTTTAAAGTTTATATTAATAACTAATAATTGTGTATATATATCTATACACGTAGTTATTCAATTGTTTATTTAAAAAGACATTAAACATCGTATCAATTTAAGAATAGGAGTGGACGTGGTTTTTTATTTACTGTGGTTGCTAATAACATGCCATTATATTAAAATAATATAAAGTGGAACAACCAGCTCGTGGCACAAAATATATATATAGTGATTAGTGTAGTTTTCTTTTTAATTATATTATTATGATTTGAAATATAAATTTGTTTCAAAATCGTTGTCTCTACAACTTTAGTATATAATTGTTTTTGGTAAAAGGTTTTTGCATCTTACGTCATGCTATACGTATATCAACTACTCTTTCTGAGTTGTTAACGTCATATATCTAATATTGTAGATTCCTTTTATGGAAAATATACACTCTATGTGGGCCGGTTGGGCGAGGAGGGGTTCGAACCCCGACACCGTGGTTCGTAGTCATGTGCTCTAATCCTCTAAGCTATAGGTCCCAACCCGTCTCCACTGAATCTGTTCCCGGTAATATCCTAAAAAAAAAGGAATCTCTTCGGCAAATCCCTTAGCCCGGTTCATTTTCGGCGCAAGAGTGCTTGATCAATGAGTAATTACGCACTCTTTCAAGGGTGGCTGCTTGTGGGGAAACCTCCTGACTGTCTTTGCACCCCTACCTCCTTTATCACTGAGCGATCATTTAAGGGTCTTAGCTGGTGATTTGGGTTGTTTCCCTCTCGACGATGAGGTCATATATAGTATTCAGAGTCCCTATATCTAGGATAATACTTGCTTTAAGAAAGAAGAGAAATCCTCCAATAAAAGTAAGGTGTGGAGTCTTCTTCTTATGCTTTAAGAAAGACAAGAAATCCTCCAATAAAAGTAAGGTGTGGAGTCTTCTTCTTTTTCTTTCAATCCTTTTAACCATGCATAGAGTTGTGAAAAAAGCTAATTAGATTCGAGAAATTGATCTAATTTTGAGCATATATGAATTATGAAAATAATGGCTTGATTGGGTTCAGACTGGTCCCACACGATCTAGAATTACCTCAAATATGAGAAACTCGAGTCGAGTCAATAATAAGTCAATATTATCTATATGTGTGAACTAGATGAACAAACATTCGTAGCTCGACTTGATATTAAAAAAGTTGAGCTCAAGTCTTACGATGACCAGTTGGCTAAACTCGCGAATATGTTCGAGTTCCACTAAAATAGCTGAACGACAAACAATTATAAAATTACAGATATTTGAAGAAGCTATACTCGATCAGATCAATATTCAACTCAACTCAACTCAATTGTATATTTCACCAACTCTAGCATCTAGGCCTATATGTATATGTATAATTTTTTGTTATAATTATAATGTTTTTCCTTTTTAGAATCCAATGGGACTCATGTCCACTGCGTGTTGTGTGTGCAAAAACAAATAATGGAGAACGAAGAGGGGTTTGTTGCCTTTGTTTGTGGGAAGTGGGGCCCACAATGTGCATCAAAGTCTTGCAAAGGCTTCAACCTCAACCGTTGATGGTGCAATATTTGGTGTCTGCTACGTTGGAATTTATTTATTTTTTAAAATATTTTCAAATATAATTGATCACGTCACAAGAAAAAGAAAAAAGAAAGATCGTGGGTCCCACGACGACGAGACAAAATTGTGAACATTGGGCATTTAATTTTTTACATGCCAATTATTGGGTGCAAATTTGGCTAAACAAATGTTCTCTTCAAATTTTTTTTATTAAGAAATAGCAAAATAATTTTGAAATTCTCATTAAATGGGTATTGTCGTTTTGTATACGACAGGTGCTTCAAAATTCAAAAATACCCTTCACCTTCTTAATATTTTGACGTTATTAAT
The DNA here is from genome assembly GCA_026898415.1 of Leonotis leonurus. NCBI lineage: Eukaryota > Viridiplantae > Streptophyta > Magnoliopsida > Lamiales > Lamiaceae > Leonotis > Leonotis leonurus. The sequence goes on from JAPKLX010000027.1 coordinate 3,067,109, forward strand.
GAAAGAAGATTATGCCCGCATCAATCTTGATTATTGTTATTATATAATCCCTCACTTTTTTTTAAGTGTTCTTATTTCTAAATAAGTGTCCTATTTCAAAATTCTAAAGTATATTTATGATAATTTTTCAATTTTACCCTTATTTAATATTTATTGGAATTTGATATTATTTGTATGAATATATTTATTATGCTATTCAATAAATGGTATATAAGTAAAATTTTCATTTTTATTGGTATGTGTGATTTAGTAAAATTGGACACTTATTAAAAAACGGAGGAAGTATATATTAAATTTAAGTTATACATCAGATCACCAAATACTCGAACTCGGGACTTACTATTTCGGACATTAACATTTTATCACTAAATCAACTCATGCATACATGTGTTATGTAAACTCATCAAAATAACCAATATATAATATGGTAAAAAACAGTCTATTCAGACTTTATACTCTAATTTATACACATGTTATAATTAGTAAGTATAACATCACTAGACTCACTAATTGTGCAAGTCTTTTATCTTGGATAGTTAATTTGATTTAGGGAAATGATCGATCGCCGATTTTCGAGGTGAGATTTGCACGATGGTTAGGGAATAAATGACACGGGATTTACGTGGTTCGACTTTTAATGAAGTCTACGTCCACGGAGAGGAGGGCTCTTTTATTTATGGCTTGAGAGCTGAAATGTTGATTTTTACAGAAAGTGATTGTGTGTCTAATCTAGCTTTAATCTGACTATTTATAGATAACAGAGGCGGTTTATAGCTATTTATAGTAAGTGGGCCGCGGTAAATTGGGCCGGCCGAGCTGCTCTTAATGGGCCGAGGTGCTGGGCCGTTGAGCTGCTCTTGATGGGCTGAGGTGTTGGGCCGCCGAGCTGTTTCTGGGTGTTGGGCTGTATTGATGGGCCATATCCTATCACATCCCCCCCTCAAAAGAAGATCGGCACCGAAGTGGAGATCTTGACGAGGTGGGTGTGTTTGAGGAAGTGAAGATCTGGACGAGGTGAAGATCTTGCAGTTGCCGAGGTCGAAGTGAATCTGGTTGTAGCCGAGGTCGAAGTGAAGAAGGCTGAAGCCGAGGTCGAAGTGAAGAAGGCTGAAGCCGAGGTCGAAGTGAAGAAGGCTGAAGCCGAGGTTGAGGTGATGATCTAGCTGAAGCCGAGGTAGAGGTGAATCTGGCTGTAGCCGAGGTAATACTCGCGGTAGTGGAAGACAGCTGTTGTAGAGGGTCGTGGGTGACACGTGTCGTCTTTCTGTTGGAGGAGCCGAAGAGGCGGGATTTCGAAAAAGAGGCGGTTGGGAAAAGGTGAAGTGATGTCTATAAAGGCTTCCTTTGGAAGCTAACAAACACTTTTCACTTTTCGCAGCCCTAGTTTCTCTTTTCCTCCTGCAAAAAGCTTTCAACCTTTTCGCCATTGTCGACTTCAATCCCTAGAAATTTCATTCGCACTTTTCTACCAAGTAAGTTTCTGTGACCATGGCTTCTGTGTCTTCTTCTTCTGCTTCTACTTCTTCTGCGTCTTTTTCTCGTACCCTGAGTGGTAGGGAGATTGTTGAATCTCCGTCGCCGCTTAGGAGTGTTCCGACGACGGTCACCGTGAGGGTCTTTACCCGAGCGGCTCTACCTCCGATTTCCAGACTTATAGAGTATCCCCCGTTGGCTGGGTCGGAGGCTGCCTTGGAGTGTGCCTCAATTATGAGTGAATCCCACATGTCCAATCTAGTTAGAAAATTTTGTTTTCCCGATTCTGCAGAGTTTATTTTACCTAGGGCGGAGGATAGAGGTTGCTCTCCTCCTGTAGGTTTTTTTACAGTATACGAAGACTATCTTAACTTCGGTCTTCGTTTTCCTTTACACCGTATTTTTGTCGAACTCTTAGATAGATTTGAGCTGCCCTTGAGTCAATTCGCGCCTGCTTCCATTAAGCAGGTAATAGGTTTTTGTGTAGAGGTCGGTTGCCGAGGTGGACCGATGTCGTTGGAGTCTTTACTCCGTTTTTTTAGGGTAAAGCGGGGACCAACTGGGTGGGTATATCTCTCACCTGTAAATAAGTTTAAGTTGGTCACCCCGTCCAAGGTGTCAAACTGGCAGAAGAAGTTTTTCTTCTGCCGAGCTGAAGGCGTGCCCCTCCATGGCTGGTCGGTGGCCAAGTTTGGCCCGCAACTAAGGGTGGATCCCGTCGGGGAGCTCGAGACGAGCTTGATGGACCTCGGCGCCGTCAAAAGGACTTACGCCGAGGAGGAGTTGTCGAGGCACGGGCTGAGCCCATGTGACACCCTGGCCGACGTGGATCCGGGTGAGGCTCCGTAGTGTAGTTTGTCTTCGTTATTCGAACTAGTATTTTGACTTCGTTTATCCGAACTGGACTAATATTCTGTTTTATTTCCGCAGTGAATCCAGAAGTTTTTGAAGCTGCCATGGAGAGGAAGAAGAAGAGGAAGAGGCCGAGAACCTCGGCTGCCGAGGAGACGCCGCGCCGGGATCGGGCGGAGAGAGCGGAGGCCGAGGTGACTCCGCCTGTGATTGACCTGGCGTCGCCGGGGAGGGAGGCGAGAAGCTCGGGTGCTCGGGCATCCGGGTCGGGGTCGGCACAGAGGACCTCGTTTCCTGAGGTGAGTAGAGGATAGCTTTATTTATTTTGCTTCCTTAATTTTTTCTTGTGCTGATATATTCCGTGCAGGAGGCGGATGTGGCACTGGACGGGCTGAGTGCCCTCTCGAGCTTCATCATCGGTGGAGTCGAGCAGTTCCAGGCCTTGAATGCCGAGCTCGGGGAAGCGAGGTCGGAGGTGACGAAGGCGATGGGCGCGGCGGAGGCGGCCAGGAGGAGGGCGACCGATCTCGAGGTCGAGGTCGCCAACCTGAGGGCCGAGCTGGCCGGAGAGCGGGAGAGGTCGGCCCGGGTGGCGGCGGAACAGGGCGGAGTGTTCCGGGCGCTCGCTGAGCGGATCTTCCGCTCCAAGTATTTCGGCACAATGGCGGCGCACCTGGTGAGTGCCATGAGTACGCCGATTACTTCGGCAGCGCTCGACCGTGTCGCCAAGGATTACCCCGAGCTTGATAAAGTCAAGTATGGGTATGAGGTGATGACAAAGGAAGAGATGCTGCGGGAGTACGCCGAAGTACTCATGGAACACACCGCGGCGATCCCGGTGGTCGAAAGGCTGGCGCGGGAGAGGTCCCTGCTCTCCGAGCAGACGGTTCGGCAATGTCCGGTAGATCGGGATGACGATCTGGAGGCGGTCATTGCCGAGCTTGCCAGGGAGGCGGCCGCTGATGCTGAGGGAGGAGGGGAGGCCGGCGACGAGGAGCCCGAGGTCGGCGATAGTTAGCTTTTTCTTCTCTTCGTTTTTTTTTTTTTTTTTTTTGATTGTATCACGTCGCCGCTAGGGCGGCGCTTTTTCCACATGTATATAAAGTATGTTTTTTTGAACTACGCTTTGTGCTGAATTGTTTAATTTTTGCTGCTGTAGCCTGCCTTTGACTTATTCAATACTTCGCATGTTGAACAACAAATAAACGAGCTTCGTCGTGCTGCCGAGGCTGCCGAGGTCGAGGTCGCGTGTTGGAAAAGCCGAGCTACCAACATCGAGACCGAGCTTGAGGAGAAGCTTAGGTCGGCACAGGAGAAGCTCGACGAGGAGCATGCGAGGTTTTTGGAGCTGGAGGATAAGTTCAAACAGGTCAAGGACGACCTTCAGATCTTCAAGGCGGTAGCCGAGGAGCATGAAGAGTACGAGGACCGTATACACAGAAGTGGTGGCCTGACCATATACGAGGTCTCTACACAAATAAAGGAGGTCTGAGCTCGAGCAAGGGAGTACCGAGAAAGGTACGGCGATGACTCCTGGCAAGTTCGTGAGCAGGAAGAGGCGCTTCTCAAGCTCGGATCCATGTATAAAACTGTGCTGAAGAGGAACCCTAAACTGAAGAGGTGGATCGAGTCCAAGAATTCCGGGCTCGATCCTGTCTCTCAAGCTTTTTTGGAGGGCAACTTAGAGGGAGTGCAGCCGACCAGCGCGGCCTTGACTCGAGAGCAAACCTAAGCCATCATGGCACGAGGTGGTGGCCGACGTGTAGTGAGAGGCCGAGGCCGAGGTAGAGCTGCATCTCTAGGCCGAGGTCGATCAGCACCGCCGAGCCGTGGCCGAGGACAGAGCTTTGGCCGTGGCGAAGGTATGGCTTTCCTAGACTCAGTGCTCGGTCATGGCGCTAGCTCAAGTTCGGGTCAGGGTTTTGTAGAGAAATACCTTAGCTATAGTCTTAGGTCTCCGGGCTCGGACCCTCCAAGCTGATTGTAATATGTACTTATGAAATAAAATAAAATACAATTTTCCTTGTCATTACTTCTCTAAAGCTTTACTCAATTTGTGTAATCAAGTTTGCTTCAAATTATTGTGATGACTGGCTCGTACTTCGTAATCGCTTCGTTTGATACCGAAGTTTTACTTCGTTTAAAGGCGAAGTTTGAGACTTCGGGTAACTGAAGGCGAAGTTTTGAGTCTTCAGGTAGCCACTTCGTTTAGGAGCGAAGTTTGGGCTTTCAAGTTCCTTGTTTGTCGATTTAACCGATAGGAGTGGCCTCCTCGCGCGGTTGAATGCTACTCTCAATTTGGAGTTTTAGCTTGCCTTGGATCTAATGCAGTATGTATACAAAAAATGTTTCACAAAAGAAAAATCCGAACTACATAAATTACAAATAATATTTCTTTAAATGAGAAATATGCCAAGTTCGGGGTATTGGCTCCCCAGATAAGTGGACGAGCTTGTATGAGCCTTTGCCGAGGACATCTTGGATTTGATAAGGACCTTCCCAGGTGGCTTCAAGTTTACCGAGCCTCTCCGCCTTGCTAACTTCATTATTTCTGAGGACGAGGTCGCCTATTTGAAACTGTCGATGTTTCACTCGATTGTTGTAATACCGAGCTACTTGTTGTTTGTACCGAGCTTCTTGTATGTAGGCTCGTTCTCGTTTTTCCTCCAACAAGTCCAAATTAGTTCGGAGGCCTTCTTCATTGGCATCGGTGGTGAAGTTTATGGTTCGGGGGCTCGGCAAACCGATCTCCACTGGGATTACTGCCTCGGTTCCGTAGACGAGGCTGTATGGTGTTTCTCCATTGGATGTCCGAGGTGTAGTTCGGTAGGACCATAGGACTTGGGGTAAGTTTTC
>JAPKLX010000027.1:3077289-3104674 GCA_026898415.1 Leonotis leonurus
GAGCTGTTTCTGGGTGTTGGGCTGTATTGATGGGCCATATCCTATCAGGAAATTACCACTCTTCTTGGAAAATATTAGTAGTCTCCAATTATTGAAATTAAAACAACAATATATATGGGTTTTCTGCAACTTGAAAATTAGATGTATAAGAATATAATATCAAATAAAATATATATGTGTGTGTGTGTTGTGTGTTGTGGGGGAGGGGGGGCGGGGGGGGTTGGGTTAAAATGAAGTGTAACAAAATAGTGACAACACATGAAAAATTGAAGTGGAAAGTAGCAGCTTTACCATTTGTAACTAAATCAGGGAATATGCTCATATGCATGGTTGCTGTCATCATCAATTTTACATTATTTATTCTGATACAATTTCACTTTATTTTCCTCTTAAACTCTTACTTATAATAACTTAGGTCACGGTACTGGAATGTGACTTACTATATATATATATATAAGGGTATCATATAGTGAAAATCAAATTTTATATAAAAACTAAAATCTATGCATATTATCTACTATTTTGATGTATTACATGTATTATTTTAATGCATAATATGATAATGCATTTTTATTCATTAATCAATGCATCAAAATTTCAATGCATAAATTTGATCCACAATTACTCTTCACCGTAGATTATACAAAGATCATCCTTAGTTCCTATATAAAAATCAGTTCTCATTTGATCCATTCCATACATATATATATATATATATATGTTGAATAATGTTTGATTTTAGTAAATAAAATGAGTAGTTGATGAAAACATATATAGTTATAGAAATAAATAGATTTTTTTGTACGATATTATTTTGTATTAAATAATTATTTCAAAAATCAAGCTCTAGTCTTCACACATAGTCTTTGGATTATAATTGATATTATAATGTAAAAAATATTTTATATACAATTATCTTTAAATAAATTTTCATCTATAATCCAAGTGTTGGTTTGGTTGATACTTTATATGATAGATAAAAGTAAATTTTTTTTTTACTTAAAGTAAAAGCAATGTGTCTGAGTACACGTACAATTACTTCTTATCTACAGAGTCATATTTCTTTTTCTTTCCTTTTTTCCCAATATTTATAATATTTTTTCCAATTCATTTTTCCTAGAAAAGTCCCAATCTGGTATTTAGGTTTAATTCAAAGGTTTTTTTACCCGTGGATAAATTATTTCATATATCTAGACATACTTTTACTAAGGAGTGAAAAAACTAGCAAAGGCAGATAAAATGAAGGGTGAAAACAGTTGCAATAACTATAGTGTTTGCTAGAAAAAGAATGGGCAATAAGAACTAGGGAGACGTGCACGCAATTCAAATCTAATTATCACTAATTTCATTGCATTCCGTTAAAATCGATTTTGTTTTTCTTTACATATAAAATATTTGGACAAATGTTATAAAAATTACACCAAAGCCTCATTTTTAGTAAGAAAAGGAATTATGTAAGGTTAGGACATATTTGTAGTGTCATTCACCTTATTTATTGATAAATCGGTATTTGATAATCGATTATCGATAATCGATAATCGATTCGATACTGGTTGGATACCGATTATGTATGGGCATCCGTACTAATTATGGTGGCATAACCCTTCATTTGATTTGATTTAGGCGGTGATGTAATGAATGACGAAGTTGATTATGATTTGACGTTGAGATTATAATTTCATTTGCATGGGTGACCAAAATAATTTAATAATCCAATGATGTTTTATTGGAAAAATTATTTAGTCACATTGGTGCTTTCGGTTGATTATTACACCGCAAAAAATGGTTATCTTTTATGTATAAATCAATGGTCAACAATTATAGTTATTTTTTTTATACTTACCAAATTTGGAACCTTATTACTAAGGTCCCAATTTTCAATCAATCATAAATAGAGAAAAACTTAAATCAAATAGAGGTAAGGTTAAATATTATATTGAAGTTATGTTACTCATACATAGAGTCGGCGCGCAAAAGAAACCTGAACCTGACTCAGCTTGATCTGCTGGTCGGATTTTGAACGAGTTTAAGCTAAGATAATTGTGGCATAATTGAATTTTAGACCAGCCCGATCCGTCCAAATGGATCAAAAATTCGATGGGCTCGAATTCTAGTTAGATTGTATATTTTCTAACCTGATCCAATTTTCACAAAACCCGATGGGATCGGACCGGGTTAGCCTGACCCGCTCTTTTGCTAGCTCTACAACTCATACCTATGAAAATTTATATACCTTTGCCATCATTTCTTTTTAATTAATTCTCTTTCAAATTGAATATTTATTGAATTCATAGAAGCCCATTTGGGAAATATGGAAATTAAAGGTTCTTTTTATTTCTGGGCCTCTCTTTTTTATTGCATTGTTCAAAAGAAATGGCCCAAATTGTGGAATGTAGGTTGGACTATTTTTTTTATTAATTAATAAATAAATAAGCACTAACTATTAAGTATTTAAGCATTGAAAATTAACACTACAATTTTTTTATACAAAGGGAAACATATAAATGCAATTCTACAAAATAATATCAAGATTTTTTATTAGTCATTTTACAAATTAGTTCTACAAAGAATATGAAAAAATAGGAGTATAATAATAATAATAAAATTTACCAAAATAATGAGAAAAAATGTGGGAATTCGAAATTAAAATAAAACGTAAATTGATGCAATTCATGTTAGGGTACATTCCTTAATTTTACATTATGCAACCGTTACATATTTAATATGATTACCGTTGCAAACTTTTCATATATGTACATTGATTAAAATTTAGGTGCTAGTAACGGCTAATCTTAAAAATTAAATAATTTAGATGGGTTTGTTGTTTCCTTGTGTAAACAAGTTTGTATTCAAACACTTCTCTATATATACAATAAAATGTTCTGCGTATGTCTGAAAGGAGAATTAACGAAGGCTTGGAATGTTTCAAACTGTGAGTATGTTCGTCTCTGATTTTGATTCGATCTAACTTCATTAGGAGTTAAACAATGTTTAGAGGTGTAAATGAATAAAATCGAAGCAAATATGTACTTTACTAATTCGTATTTATATTTGTATAAATATTCGAACTATTCGATTTGTATTATATTATATATGGATATTCGAATGATTCAATTAGGTTTGAGTATTCGATTTAATGTTTTAAATATATTAAATAATAATATTTGATTTGTACTTGCAATTCTATTCTATTTGTTGCTATTTGCTTCAATTCAAAATTAGTTTAGAAAACCTTTTTTAATATACAAAAATAGGTTTAGCTCATAGACAAGTGAATATGAATATATACATAGTAGAACACTTAAGAATATTGAATCGATATTCGATTTGTGTTTGTAGACTAGTCGAATTGGAAAAATTATCTGTATTCAAATTCGATTCACCAAATTTAAAATTGAGTGTTAAATCGAGTTACAATTATTTGATTCGTTAGCAAAAGCTCTAGTTCAAAGGTGGTGTGCTTGAAATGTGTTGTTGACCTTGCTCAATCACTAAATGTTATAAAAAGGAATCAAGAAAGTGATGTTCATTGTATAATAATTAGGTATCAATCAACTTCTCTATGTTCTAAACAAAGAACGATCTCTACATTAAGCATTAAAGAAAGGGGTTGTCATGTTCTAAGTCGAGACAAAACTAGTCTAAAGGGAATAAACATATTTTTCTAGTAGTGCCAAATCTTGATTCCATAGATCACAACTTATACAATATTATTATTAAATTTAGTATAGATAAGAATCAAGAACTAATCCTCAACCATTGCACATGGGCCACAATAATCTTTCTTTTTTCTCCTTTGTAATATGCTTGTAGTGAAGATGCTCTATGTTTGGATGCATTGGTTTCTTCTATTACATGTCACAATTGGAATATGTTGTGTCCTAAGAGCATACAATCTTGTGATATTGAGAAATCTTATTATTCTTGAACAAGTGAAGAAGAAACACAAAACAAAGAATCATATCTTGTGCAGTGCACAAAGCCCACTTTCTCTCAACTTGGAATGGCTTTTGTCACACCTTCATTGGGCTATGCTTGTTTGTGATGTGACTTATGATTAACATCCAATCACTAAGGATCCCATAACTCCAATCTTGAATAAATCTTTGAAGTGTTTGAATTGTGGTGTGTGTGTGTGAGAGTAATGTCAAATACCCCACAACCATAACTAGAAAAACACACAGTGAAAGGGCTAAAGAAACATTGCAGCACCATGTTTAGTAATAAGTACCCCACCATTATCATATCACCATTCAACACAGACAAAAAAACCCAATAATCTAATGTGAAAAAGACTTATTTTTTCCTCTCCTACTCCCTCTATAAATCAATGCAATTTGCTCCTAAGTAGCACACTCTCTTTCCCACTATTGTCTCATTATGGAGTTTGTTGCAGGCCTTTTCCAGCCTTTGGCACATATCTTAGAGCCCTTTTTGGTGTCAAAGATGTTCATGATGCTTGCAGTGGTAGCTGCAGTTTTGGTCTACTTTTATAGGCCTTATTGGGGGGTCAGGCGAGTGCCGGGCCCTCCTTCAATGCTTATCGTCGGGCACCTCCCGTTGCTCGCCAAGCACGGCCCCGACTTGTTCTCCATTCTTGCCAAGCGCTACGGCCCTATATACAGGTTCGTTTTCTCGACTATTCTTGCACGACTTGAATTTGCCTCCCGTTGCATTTTTTTCTTATACACAGAGCATATGTGGTTGCAAAGATTGAGAACCAAGGATGAGAAATCATTAGCCAATAGTATGATGAATGATGATCAAGATTCAAGATTTGTTGATATTAGTAGTGAAGTTTTGCTAGTCATTTCACATACTAAAGTTTTATAGAATAATCATAAAGGGGTGAAATTTTACATTATTTGCCATCTTTCTAGCAAGTTTTTAGATTATTTTGTTAAAGTATAAGGAAATTTAGTGGTGAATGAGAAAGGGAAGAAACCTCTTTATTCATGATAGTCAAAGTGGTATTTTGTACTTTAGTTCAAGATTGTTACTTGTGGGCCACTATTTGGTAAGGAATTAATTTTTGAGTCCCATTATTTCTTATAATATATCATCACTAGAGTTTTTAATACAAAAATAAAATAGTCACTCTCAACATGTTGTTGTCTCCCTTGCGTTAGTGGTGAGGGTGAGGAAAACAGTTGAATCAATTACAATCACCTTTTATTTATGGTTGGTTTTGATTAGTTCCTTATGCAACTTAGAAGTGTATTATCAATTTTTGTGTCATGTATAGTTTGACTTTCTAGAGTTCAAATTTGAAAAAAGAAAAAAAAACGTGTGTATATAAAGAATACACAAATTTATATGAAAATTCAAAACGAGAGAAAATCAAGGATAGATGAGAAATTTCATTCTAAGTTGAAAACTTTAGTATAGTAGTAATAGTATATATTACACAAATCCAAATCCTAATCCTAATCGAAATAACGTCCCAATTACTTTAAAGTCGCAATGCGAGCCTCACGGGCTCGACCCAAATATTCCGTGTCAGTAAATGAAGGTGTTAATTTGATATTTATGATGTTTTTTTTTTGAAAAAATAGGTTCCATATGGGAAGACAACCACTAGTGATTGTAGCAAATGCAGAGCTTTGCAGGGAAGTTGGCATTAGAAAATTCAAGTACTTTTCCAACAGAAGCATCCCTTCTCCTATTGCAGCCTCCCCTCTTCACCAAAAAGGCCTATTCTTTACAAGGTTTTTATCTCTTACCCACTATATTTCCTAGTATTCTTTCTTGACTTTTAAGAATGCCTAGTTGATGTTATTTTATAACCGAAACCGAACTGAATTTATTGAATTTAAGGAAAAAATCGAATTGACTTGAATTAACCGCTTGAATCATACCGAAATCGACATTGGGAATTGGACGGTTTTGTTCGGAAAAATTGATCTTTTTTCTGGTTCGGTTTTCAGTTTCGGGTAATTTTACTCTAACCCTAATTCGTGCACGAAACATAGGGACTCGCAATGGTCGACCATGCGCAACACAATCCTCTCCCTCTATCAACCGTCGCACCTCGCAACGCAAATCCCCACCATGCAAGATTTCATCGAGACAGCCACCGGAGACCTCGACTCCAAAGACGACTTCACCTTCTCTGATCTCTCTCTCAAGCTAGCCACCGATGTGATCGGGAAGGCGGCCTTTGGCGTGGATTTCGGCCTTTCCAAGCCGAAGCAGCCTATTAATAAAGCCAAGAGTAGCAAACACGAACACGACCACAACCACGACCACGATCATGTTCAAGAATTCATAAACCAACACATCTACTCCACTACTCAGCTCAAGATGGACTTATCCGGCTCGTTCTCGATCATATTAGGCCTCCTCGTCCCCATCCTCCAAGAACCATTTCGACAAATTCTAAAGAGGATCCCGGGCACCATGGACTACAAATTCGAACGAACCAACGCTGACTTGAGCAGCCGTTTAGACGAGATCGTGAAGAAACGGGCCAAGGAGGATGACATGAGGATGAGCTCCAAGGACTTCTTGTCCCTTATACTCAGAGCAAGAGAGTCAGAGACAGCTGCAAGAAATGCCTTCACTTCAGACTATGTTAGTGCAGTTGCTTATGAGCATCTCTTGGCAGGATCAGCAACGACGTCGTTTACCCTTTCTAGTGTCGTCTACCTTGTCGCCGGCCACCCGGATGTCGAGAGGAAGGTTCTAGAAGAAATCGACGCCTTCGGCCCTCATCATCTAATGCCTAGTGCCCATGATCTCCAACACAAATTCCCCTACATTGATCAGGTATAATGTAATGTTGTGTGTTTCTTCACATTACCATTGAAACTTACTAACTAAAGTAACTAACTAAATGCAGGTGATTAAAGAAGCAATGAGGCTATACACAGTTTCCCCCTTAGTTGCTAGAGAAACATCAGAACAAGTTAGCATTGGAGGCTATGTCCTACCAAAGGTATGACACAAACACATTTAAATTTAATACGAAAACGGCCCTTGCACGACTATCTTCGCTCATTCTTGTTCTGATCGATAGGGTACGTGGGTGTGGATGGCGCTAGGGGTTCTAATGAAGGACCCGACAAACTTCCCGGAACCGGAGAAGTTCAGACCAGAGAGGTTCGACCCGGAAGGCGAAGAGGAGAAGAGAAGGCACCCTTATGCCAACATTCCCTTCGGAATCGGGCCACGGGCGTGCATAGGTCAGAAATTCTCATTACAAGAGCTGAAGCTGGCAATGATTCATCTGTATAGAAAATATGTGTTTAGACACTCTCCACTTATGGAGAGTCCTCTGCAGTTCGACTTCGGTATCGTACTTAACTTCAAACACGGGGTCAAGGTTCGGGCCATAAAACGTGTATGAACTATACAAGAAACAATCTGTAGAAGAAGATCATGTACTTGTATTCAAGATACTCGAACAATAGACATTTTTTACTCGACTTGGCAGCTTACAATATCTATTGTTTACTCGACTTGATATTGCATTTGCTGTTAACAAGCTCTCTCAGTTTATGCATGCACCAACTTAAAATCGACGATAAGACTCCACAAATACACTGATACAGCAAAGATGATGATGTAATTGAAATAACGCATCCAAGTCAAATTAAGGGAGTGATTCACATTCCAATTTGTTACTTTGTCCGAAGAGAGATACATTCCACAATCTTCTTGTGCGTGCAGCTTTCCTTTGTCCGAAGAGAGAAAGAAATCAGTGGAAGGCTTGAGAAATTAGAGAAATTAAGGGAGTGGTCCACTTGATGCAGCATGCCAAGTGCGAATACCTGTACTAGTATGAATTTTCAATTTGGTGAAGAATAACCGGAATATAATTTTGGCTCAGTGAAGCTAACATAAAATCCTGTAGTAAAAAAGATCATATCAAGAATTTGAGGAGATACCGCTCTTACAAAATCAGTGCATGTTCAAGGCTTACTACCAAGAGCACATAATCTCCACAAGGAAATAAGATGTCATACTCTGCTCCCACAAGCAAGAATGGAACCACATATAGAATATCAATGATAGAGTTGAGATCAAGTTAAAATAATAATAACTATAGAATAAGAATAAAATGGTGAAGGAAGACAATCGTTAATAATATATAAATTATAACATAAAGTTCAAGAAGGAACATATGTATATTCAAAGATGTCTGCTAACAAGTTAACAAAGATAGAGATGTTGCTAACAATAATCTCTTACTAGCATTATTATCCCAAGTTGAACTAGTTTTTATAAAATATTATTTCATTATATACTAAAATGTTATTTTTTTCACTTTTTATAATATTTGTTTTTCACAATTATTATTTATAATAATAATATTACTTTGTTGTATTAAAATGAAAAACAAAAAAATTAAATTAAAAATATAATGATAAACAATTATCTCAACATTAACATTAGATTGATAATATTACTACTATATACTTATATGAAAAGCCCAAAATCCTAAAAGCCCAATATACCAATTAATGATAGTTACTATAAAATTATTTAGAATTATACTAAATAAGCAATAAATTATAAATTAGTTAATCGTAAACTTAAAACCTAGATGGCACGATTAAAACCTAGACGCCAAATATTACGGTATACCTTATATCCGTATTTTACGGTATTTTTCGGTACGATAAATACGGTATATAGTTTGTGTTTTGAAATGCGATTTTGCAATATATGCCATTTGATCTAACTTGTATGCATACCTTTTGCAAAATGAGTTAAATGATTTTGGAATTAAGAATATTTATTTTTGTATTAGAACATTTGAGAAATCTTTTTTAGAACATTTTGCAATCCTCTACATCTAGCACCAATTCCACAAAACTATTTGCGTATTTGATTTTATATTTTGTAAGATATTATCGTAATATATTATTATTTTTAAATTATATTTTAATAAAATTTAAAGGTCTAATTTAAAGGTCTGATGCTAAGCTAGGAAACATTATAGTAGTAGGACTAAATTAGCCATTGCAATGGAACTTTATGGTCTTTCTTTGTAGACAAAGAAAGTGTAATAGAGTTCAACCGGAGACTGAAGCCGAAGGAGAAACCATCGGGATTGGAATCACAAGACATGCTATCCTTGGGGACACCCGAACCATCGGGGCGGGGCGGGGAGTTGGGATCGGAGAGACACTCCTAGAGTAGGGTGGCAATGGAATATTAGGTGTGGGAAGAAGATGGACTTTTTCAAGTGCTCGAGATTGAAGCTCCACCGGGTAATCCCTAAGACATCCGATCCTCGGACCAACGCCACTAGCCCACTTGTACGACAAGGTCCTGGTCAATTTCACACGAGTAGCGTTTACGTTACTCGTACCGATCGTTGCCTTGTTGTCTAGGGCATCGATCACGAGCACGATGGATTCAAAACCATCGTCAGCCATAATCGTTGTTTTCGGTATGGATTCCTTATCAATAGCTTTAACATAGGACAAATCATCATCATCACTATTGGAACATCTCTACACAAAATAAGCAAAAAAGAAGTTAGTTTTCTAGCAATGGACACCCAAGATTTAGTTATATATATGATCTTCCTAGTAACGCTACCTTGACATTGGACAAATCTACCTCATTTTCCTCAAGAAAACTAATGAAGTCCTTGAAATTCTCTTCGGTTGGTAGATAATGGCCACTATAAGGCCATATAGCCTACAAACACAAATATTAGGTTGCAAACTAAACATCAATAGATCAAATGTAAAGAAATAAACAACCTTTGTACCTCGAGAACACCATCACGAGCAACAAGCCTACCGGCTGAGGTCGTCACTCCACCGGATAAAAAGCTCGAATGTTGAAATCGACCTTTATTCTTCTGTCCGATGTACAAAGATCTCGAAGTGCTTAGCACAAAAATCCACTTTGAACTCCGATCTGTATTCAAGAACATCCCATTATTCTTGAACACCAACTTACCTTCCTCCACAATCACTTCATAGGCTCCCCTTTCTTTCTATTTCGCGAAAAAACATATTATTAAGGAAATCACACGACAAGATATCATGTTCTCTTTAAGGAAATCTCACTCACGGGTCCGAGGTATTGGATGCATTGTCGTTGCAAATCAAATCTAGGGCACCTTGGAAGATTTACTTCCTTACCATCACCAATATCCAACCTTAAAAAAACCAAAAAAGAGAAGAAACTATTCCTATCAATACAAAAGTACAAACTTCCCACTTGTTCTTTCCACAAAAGGAAATTAATTCTTAATTACCAGTAAAAGAAAGGTTGGTAGCTTTTCCTTTCGAACCATACATCATAGTATAAGCGTAAGTTACGGCCATAACGGTGGCGAGGATCAATCTATTAGGTCAACAAAGTGTAATAAATCAAAAGATTTGCAATAATTAGAGTACTAAAATTTCAGGGGGAAATTGTAGTTATGTGATTTTATGACGAGTTGCAAAACTGTTCCGACTTTTATAGTAACATGAAACTTTTCGGGAAAGAATTGCAACTTTCTCGAAAAGTCTCTCATTTAAGGTCGGACCATTTTTGCAACTCGTTCGATTTTTTCCAAGTAAACGAGAGAGGGAGAGAGAGATATTACAGCTTCAAGCCAATGATGGAGAGCCAATTTTTGAGCTTTCTCATCCTTGAGCAAGCCTTTGCCAACCTAAGACAACACAAAACTCTTGTTATAACACTTTCATTAAGCTATAATTTCACTACACATTAAACTCATCTCTGATCAAGCCTTTTCCAATCTAAGACAACACATTACTCATGTTGTAAACTTCAATTAAACCTTGCACCTTGTATATACCTTTGCAACTCTTCTCTTTGCACGATCCCACCGCGATGCAACGGATTCGTTCTCGTTGCTATTGAAAAACGAGACAGAGCTCCGGTTGAGATCAGCAGAATCCAATGCCTTCCACCTTCAACAAACAAAAAACAAGAGCACGATAGTATCTATCACTTAATTTCATCGGTCTACTTAGGCGAACAACGCGGCTCGCTCGTATACTCACCAGAGCTCCTCAACCACAACCGCACAATCTGCAAGATTTCGTCTAGTCCTGTAACTCTTGTACACCTTCTGCAGCTTCGTTGCAGCACAATCGAGCTCACCAATAGGCTTTAGTGAGACGAAATCGGGCTTCGCCTCACTTGAGTGATCAAGGTTTCTAGCATGATCACAAGCCATTGATTCTTTTAATGGAGCATGTCTTTCTAGCTTTTGCTTCTCACAGTTTGCATCCAAATCTCTCTTCATCAAGTTAACTATATGTTCTTGAAATCACTTCTCCTTCTTAGCTACCAATCAAAGTTTGGACATCATGTGTTGAATCAGAAAACCTTAAACCTTAACCCTTAATGTTCTGTTCCAAGATGATCACATTTCAAATTTTCAATCACAACCAAGAAATCCCATTTGGATTTTGCAATCAAAATAGCATGATCAACCCATTACATAAAAATGAACAACAAACATCAATACAAATTTCCACAAATGAATGAATTTCAAGAAAAGGTTGTACCTTTATAGGAGGGATATTGGTTTGTGTTTGCTGCAACCAAGTTTCATTTCCCTCTGCAGTGTTTTATTTGTGTAAACACAACCACACAACCAACCATATTTCAAAGAACCATCAAAACCTCAATGGTCAACTTCAAGAAAGTAAATGCAAAGCGGGGAACATAATCTAGAGAGGGACACCAATGAATTTCAAGAAAATGACAAGAGGAAAGAAATGAAAAAAGGGTTTGGAAAATATATAGGGAACTGATTATTGCATAAAACATGAAAATTGTGGAAATAGCTATAAAAGATTTGATGGACGTGTTGTGTGTGAATGCTTTGGTGGACTTTGCTTTTTTTGGGTCCTTTTTAGCTTTGTAATTTTCTTCTTTTTTTGGAGCTACACTATGACTTAAGAGTTAAGATGGTGAATTTCACTTTATTGGAATTAGGAGAAAAAGGTAATTGTCTCATTGTGTGGTCTTCTTAATTTATTCTTTTTTATAAATGGATATTTTCTTAGATATTTTTTTTATCATTAAACAAGTTCCAATAATTGATCATAGTGGATATGGTAGACATTGGATTTATGTGTAGATGTGTTTGTGGGAATTAAACAACATTACATTGCTTGAATTTTGTGGTTCTCAATTCTTATGGCTTTTATAATGTTGTGATCAAATTCATATAATATTGTTAAGGAATTAAAGAAATGAACAATTCTCAAAATTCATGTGAAAAGTTGGTGTTCGATTTGCAATAGATTTAAAGGCCACATGGACACCAATTTTAAAGCATAATTAGCTGCATAATATATTCATTAAAATTTATGTCGGTGAAGATAAAATGATGTGTCCTAATTTATGAGTAAGAATTAATGTAAGAAGAATAATAAAGAATTTGCTAGTTGTATGAAAAACATAGTACTCGACAAGAAGGGTAGGGGCCATATAATATGTGGTCTAAGTTTTTGTAGAAAATATTAATGTAGCCCACTTGCAAATTAAATTGAAGCCACATGATCAATTATTGCATTGTTTATATATATATATATATATATATATATATATATATATATATATAGTAGATTTAATTTACTTTATATAGTTTATATTATTTGGTTGCAAGTTGTGAATAACAAATGTACCACCATGTAACACTTAATCTCGAAGTTGTGGCCTAAAATTAGGTCACACGTCCTTGTTCTTCGACTTTGTGACATGTATTTGGGTCATATGACATTTGTGTGACAGAGGCGTCTTTAACGGCCTTAGGTGAAGAGAATAAAATGAATTATTTTATTCATCAAGCTTACCATGACGACGGGAGTCTGAAAGAGGATTGATCTTCGTCCAACGTTGGGCTTGGTACTTTCTTTGGCACAAGGGCTACCTGACTGGGATACATGGATTTGAGATAATCTCAAGCGAGGAGAATAAAACTAATTAATAAAACAATAGTTAGGGGAAGATGTTTTTCTCGAGTAGCTTACAGGTTTCCGGGTCAACTGAGATTATTTTTGTTATAGCTAGAGGGAAATTAAATACAAACAAGCCATGACTAATTTTATATGGCATGCACAATCTCAAGACTAAATCAGAAGATGTGTTCAAGAGGGATCAAATTAATCTTATGGTCATACACAAATATATATATAAACTCGATCAAAAAATATTTACAAAAGAAATGAACCTACAACTTAATTCCTCGAAATCTCATCGTGACCTAAAGTCGTGTTTTGCTTAGAGTATTGTAACAAACCACTATGCGACTTCGGATGGTAAGTCATAATCTTATTCCCCTTCTCATCGAAAAGCTTAAAGTCGTCGTCGTCGTCGTCGGGAACCCTACATCTCTCCCCTAAAATGATCGTCTTCTTCCACACCGAATCCTCATGCTTGAATCTCTCTGCAATTCCGCCGCTGCCTATCACGCGGAGGCTCATGCTCGACACCAGCTTCGACACGCCGGAGTTCGACCGCCAGTGCTGGAGGTTGCGGCCACACGATGCGGTCCTCAAGTGGTGGTGGTGGTGGCCGTGGTCGGGGCTAGAGGGTTTTCCGGCGGCGTCCTCAGCCGGAGAGAAAGCGCCGTCGCCGCCGCTGGTGGTGGGGGAGCTGAGGGCTTCTTCGAATACGTCGTCGGAGTCTTCCACCGGCGGCGGCTTCTTGCGGAACAAGGCGCCGCAGAGATAGGAAACTGCATGCATGCATGCAAATATATTAATTAATTAATTATTTGAATTTTTTGTTTTTAAATTTTGGTTAATTAATTAATAAAGAAGAGGTGAATTTGTAATAATTTGGACATAGACATACCTACGGGAATTTTTCTCCCCATTTCAAGAACTGCAGCTGCCGGCGGTGACGCTAACTCCTTTTTTTGTTCCTTTCTTTTTTGAAGCGTCGACAAAAAAAATAAATGATTATTTGTGTGGGAGTTATAGAAATGATTAGAATTATTTTTGGGGTTGAATATTTGTTTTGCTATTTCTTAGGTTTTAGGTTTTGTTTTTGGGAATGGATGAGGAGGAAATTTAGGGATAAAATGGTGCCTTTATTTCAGCTACAACGTTAGATTTTGAGTACTTCTAAAGACAGTCATTTAATTTTCATTGAAGAAATATATATACTACTACTAATTTGTAACATGAGTTATTACTAAATATTATGTTTCTTAACATGAGACGTACTTATGTTTTCTTGATAAATTAATATTATCCATGCTTCTAATTTTTTATGATTAAATGTTATAATATTCATTCATAGTTTCTGGAACAATTAATTTCAACTCTCGTGGCATTTTAATTTGAATCCCAATTAATTTTCCTAAAAACCAATGTTTTTCTTGAACTCAAATTTAATTTATAAAAATAATGATTATGATGAATAAATTTTAAATAAGTTCATTTTATATTCCATATGTCAAAATAGTAAAGAGAAAATTAAGTCCTTATCATATTATCTAAATTATTTTTGCAATTATCCAAAAAATATTACAAGAATGAGCATAGTCCCAACTTATTTTACACACACACACACACATATATATATATATTTTATGTGTTCTTCTCTACTATTGATTGTCCAAGACTTCTATGCATAATAAACCATTATAAATAGTGTTGTTTATATCACTGTAAGTATTATTTTTTTTAAAAAAATGCAAAATACAGCAACTTCCTGTGGAAATAATTGATGAAATGAAACTTCTTAAATCATACAACAAAATAAACAAATCCAAATCAAGAAGTCAATGAAATAAAGGCCAAAGTTTCCCCATCTTTGAACAGTTAATATATCTGTCTCTCTGTCTCACTAAAGATCAACAAAAGCAAAACACAAAGAACATAATCATCATCATCATCTGTAATTTGCAGTTCTTTGAAGACAAATCATCGTAGTTCGATGCTGTACACTCTGTAATGGACCAATATAGTAGCTCTCTTTAGGTACAAAGACTAAATACACATTTCGACTTTCGAGGCGGCGAATGCTATTCAAGCTTTTGGTATCAGATGATGCAGTGTGCTCGCTTGGATAACGGTGCTCTGTTCCGTGTCTCGTGTGCGGGATGAGCTCGACTGCCTGAGGGTGAAGCTCCTGTCGACACCTGTCCGTGCAAAGCGCCTCCATGGCCGCGGAAGGTGTCGCATCAGCCTCGACGAGGATACCAGTAGGATCACTCCTAAGATGATGAAGAGCCTGCATTGGTAGAGAAGAAGCTAGGTAACAGATCGACGTGGTATAAAGAGGAGGAACGAGCGAGAGGTTAAAATGCAGAGTTACCATCCAAGAAGAAGCATTAGACGAGACGTGGGAGCTGTGGGAAGTTGTTCGCCGAGTGCAAACATGCCAGCGAGTACACCAGTCACGATTGAGGCAACAGCTGCACAAGTGGACACCACAATTGCCCTTCCGTGCTTCAAACCACGGGTCTGTTCACAAAAGAAGGGGTGTACATTATGCTTCTATGACGAACTAATGTAGAACGTGCCAGAAAATACTAAGAACAAGAATGTGAAGAGTTGTATAGGTCCGTTTCTAGACAGTGGAAAGAAGATGGAGTGAGGCGTAACACCAGAATAGGCAGAGTTCGACGTTACCTGGGTAACAAATCCGGAACCACTGCACAAAACGCTGATTGAAACGCAAACAGGAAGCAATAACTTGGAAGATCCCTGCTCCAAGAATAAAAATCCCATCTTTGATATTACAGATGCAATCCTGAAATTGTGTTTTTAAGCTTTATTTGTATGAGGGTGAGAAGAGAAACAATTCGAAGAAGTGTATATTGGTTGAGTTTGAGACGAATTACCCAAATAGAATACCCGATTCTAATCCAAAAATGATTTCCTCGACCACTTCATATTGCATCTACAAGGTAACGCAAACAATTGAGATCCAAGCTCAACAGGTTCGTAGATTAAGATGATATCATAAATGTGTCAAATATACCAACTCTTGTTCTCTTCGTTGGCGTCTATACACACGAAACCATCCATTAAGAAGTATCTAAGATGAGGAAACAATTTAAGGTGAGAAATCGCTACCCAATCTTTCGTTTTACAAAACAGATATCTTGTGTCGTATTTTTATGGCAAGAATATCAAGTGGTGCAGAATGTGACATCAAAGATGCGAAAAGAGTCAAAATGAACTACATTTAGCATTCCAAACGAGTATAACTTTTTTAATAATCAACATTATGATGATACTGAATAATAGCTGAATAAGGTAAGATACCTACAAACACGAGTGCAACAACAAATGTCAGCCATGGTATATACAAAACTGAGATGGATGGTGACTTTTGTTCTTCCCCTCCGGCACCAACACCTGGATGCCAAAAAAAACGCCGCAAATTATAGTGTCATAATATATATGTGTGTGTGTGTATATATATATATATATCATATATATGAAGGATCATTTTGACTAAATAAGCAGGAGGAATACATAAACAAGAAATCTCAATAATAGTCAAGGAAAAAGAGATATCTACATTGCGGTTCCAAGGAATCCTAGAGCCTACATCGCACTCGACATGCACTTACATTACCTATAGTACCAATTCCAGCCAAAGCAATCCCTACCCAGTCAATGGCATTCATGATCTCCTTCAGATAAAAATGAGAAAATACCGAGAGGATAGCAAGCCCGCAACCAGAAACAGGTTGAATCACTGATACCTACATAAATTCAAATTTCCACATACAAGTCATCATCATGATCTACGAGAATGCATAGATAGCTGAACATGATAGCATTATGTAAGCTTCATGGTTCTTACAGGAGCCTGAGATAGTGCGATCAACATCAAGACAGCCCCGAAAATATCCATCAAGAAGCCGGTTATCCAAGCGCTGTTAGAAGCATATGCTCTTATAACCTGAAAACACAGGCCCATAGACATAACTATTCTGCTTGGAGTAAATTAAACGACACACAGAAGTTGAAAATTTTAACCTATAGGAGATAAAGGCATCTCAACTGAAATACTAAATCGAGATTATCTACGGTCTCGAATCATTCATCAAGAGTCTCTATGCAATAAACATAACACTCAGCTCACTACTCAATAGAATTGAATAAGTTCAATTTCTACATAATTCTAATCAAGATTAGGCACCCCAAAATGCATACCAATGAGCAAACAGAGATGCATGCAAGATTATAACTTCACCAGTTCTCATGCAAACCCATTAATAATATGACGTTTCCCTAAGATACATAGCCAAATTATTTCACTAAAATCAAATTCGAAAAAAAAGTCAAAGCTTCATACATGTACAAAAATAAGTCCACTTAAACATATGAAATGCAGAACACGCACACACACACACACCTACGAATTAGCACCTTGAGCAATACCAAGAGATCACTTTTTAAAGAGGCGCAGCTGCTATAAGAAAATCAAATTGATAGATTTTTTATCTTTAGCCCCAATTTTAGGCGTTTCATAAAAGGTTGAACAAACAACACCAATAATACCTTGAGCTTGAAAGAAAGAGGTGGGAGAATGAGGGTGCCCTTCTTCTGGAGCACTTTCCCAATGTTGTTTCCGGCGGTCGCCGCAATCGTCAAGCAAATTGATTCCCACATCCCTCTCTCTCTCTCTCTCAATTTTTTTTTTCTTTTTTTGGCTAATTCCTACGTTTGTACGTGCACAGATTGATGTAGCTGCACATAAATGAAGGGAGATGTTGCGAATTGCGTAGATTTCAAAGCGCAGCAAAGATCCTGTCGAGAATCACAGATCTCCCTTTGTTTTTCACCAATAAATGCTTCGAGTTTAAGCTTCTTCCTCAATTTTGATACTCCATTGAAATGGAATTGAATATGCGTTTTTTCCTTCTTTCCGTTTCTGAGTTTAAGAAGCGCGCTTCTTAAAAATGCGCTTTTTTCAAAGGGGCGTTAATAATTTAATATACTACTAGTATTGATTAGTGAGTGTCAATTTTCCATAATGATTTTAGCTATAATTACAAATATTTAATAAAATGTTCGACTAGATTGTTGTGACTTGTGAATTGCGTTAGTTCAATCTCAAATTACAACTTTAAAATTATTCATTAATGAATTCATAAAAATTCCTATTTCTGATTCGATAATATTCGATTTGATAGCTCGAGGTATATTCATCTATACATTTTGTACAATTAGCACTCAGATATCATGTTTCTTGCATCGTTTTTCTCAAAAAAAAAATCAAAGTACAATTAAATTTTGTATCATTTCAAATTTTAATGTACATATAGGTAGATTAATCTAGATATATTAAAAACACTGTATGGTTACAAATTGAGTATTATTTGTATAAGTACTTCTAAATGCTTCAATATAAAAATTTGAGAATAAAAACATAGTATTACTAATGTTCTTCTAAAGAAGCGTTACAACAAATTTAATTGCATTGCATGTTCCAACTTCATTCATTCAATCATAGTCCTTCACAAAATATTGAATCAAGAAAAGCTCAAGTTTACAAACCTTTGGATACAAACACTAAAACCAAAGAGAATCATCAAGCATTGAAGTAGTATATTACATGTAAATGAAAATCACCACCACCCATAAACCATTCGAGAGTACCTATTCTTAAGCCACCTAACACTCTTTGTGACAGAGCCCTTGAGTTTGCCTTCAACAGAGTAGACTTTGTAGCTAGCAACTCTTCTCTTCCTCTGGAACTCAGGGTCATTGAAACTCCAAGATTTTGTGCTCAGCCCTTTCTTGAGCCTCGGGGGCGGTGGCGGCGGCGGAGGGGCGGAGGAGGTGCTGTAAGACCTGAGGTTGGTGAGAGGTGGGCCATAGTAAGGCTCTATTTGCAGCTTGCCACCACTACTGTATGACTTTGATCTGTAGTTTGCCATTGGTTTCTTGAAGGTTTTGTTGATGGGGTGAAGAAGGGTTGGGAGTCTTGGATTGGAGATGAGGTGTTTTGGGTTTTGGGTTGGTTTTTGATAGGTG
This sequence comes from Leonotis leonurus, assembly GCA_026898415.1. Classification (NCBI taxonomy): domain Eukaryota; kingdom Viridiplantae; phylum Streptophyta; class Magnoliopsida; order Lamiales; family Lamiaceae; genus Leonotis; species Leonotis leonurus. The sequence goes on from JAPKLX010000027.1 coordinate 3,096,234, forward strand.
AGAAGAGAGGGGTGATTGGGTAGGGTTGGGGTGCCAAATATAAACTGTCATGATAGAGATGGGTTTCTTTCTTGATGATGCAATTGTTGAGTGTGGGATTAGGTTCTTGATTCCACTTACTTTGAGTTATCAATTTTTTCCCCTTTATATATGGAGTTGGGATATTCTCGCTTCGTATCGATAATGTGGTTTGGTTTCAATTTTTTAATTAGTATACATCTGATTTGTATGTCAAAAACAAATGAGATTGTATTTTGAATCGAGGAAATAATAGAGTGATTATAAAGGTGATAGATTATCAAAGAACTTGATGTTGAAATAATCCAAACTTCTACTGCAACCTACAAACATTTTTCTTGAAAAAAGATATAAATTTCACATCTAATGGTGATTTTAGATAATGAGGAGGTTCGATGATAAGAGGCGCAAATTCTGCTTGACTTTTTTTAGTGGGACAAAATTTTGATAATTTTATGAATATATACACAAATATTAGAAAAAACATAATTAGTTTTGTGGTTACATTGAATAAGTCTCTATACATATATGATTAATATTGGCCTAAATTTAAAATCACTATATTGGAAACTTGGAAGTACATTAAATGGTTTGGGTCCTATTTTATTTTGGAGATGGAATTGATTGGATTGATGTAGTAGTGTGAATTGCCATAATAATATGAGAAAAATGTGATGATTATTATAGATATTTGCTCTTGCAATTTGTGTTCTGATCATATGGTGGTTAAAAGTCACTTTTGAGAGTGTAATAATATCAGATTGTAATAAAGAGAAAATGGACCCCTAATAAACCAAGTAATCAATGATCCTAAGTAGCGGTCTTCACTTAAATTTTTATATAATAAATCCTAAAATTAACCAGTAAAATAAAAATAATAAATATTAATCATTTTATTCAACCCTAAATTCTAGAATTTTAATCGACTAATTATTAAATTTGTTATTTACAAAAGCATATTTTTTCCAAATAAAAACTAGTTCAAAAAATATAAATTAAATAAACTTTACGTCTAAATTACAAGTTGCACCAATCATTTCGATATGGATTGATGTAATTTTTGCCTAAGCAGGCAAATGATACGTCTCTCCAATTAAATAAAGCATTAAGAAATCAACGAAAAAATTAAAAATAAAAAATAAAATAAATTTTTGGGCAGGTCATACATATAATGATATTTAGGTTTAGGTTTATAAAAATTCAACTTATAACAAATGTTGATGAAATAGAAGAAATAAGATGAGATCACCACTTTATACACAAACTACATTTGCCCCAAAATGGATTCCTAAATATGCTCATAAAAGATAAAGCCAACCACCTTATACAAATTGCTTAAAGTTAATAAAACAAGATAAAATACAGAGCAAATCCAAAAATTTGTGAAAAGAGTTTTTGAAGCTTCAACCAATTTGGGAGATATGCAAAGTCCCCTCTGTGATTGCTAGTCTATGAAACAAGATTGTGACTTACTTGAAATAAGGAACATTAACCCTCTTAGGCCTCAAAACTGCAGCATTACAGGAGATCTGCAACGTTTGCTGGGAGCTCCTCGACGATGACGTTGTAGAACTTCTGGATGTCGGCAAGCATGCGCTCGTCGTCTTTGGTGACAAAGTTGATTGCCACACCCTTCCTCCCGAACCGCCCACTTCGTCCGATACGATGGAGGTAGTTCTCGGGCTGAGTTGGTAAGTCGTAGTTGATGACGAGAGAGACTTGCTGGACGTCGATACCGCGGGCGAGGAGGTCGGTGGTGATGAGGACTCTGGATGAACCGGATCTGAATTCCCTCATGATGATGTCTCTGGTGTTCTGGTCCATGTCACCATGGGTGGCAGAGACGGTATGATCACGGCTGCGCATTTTGTCGGTGAGCCAGTCGACCTTACGCCTTGTGTTGACGAAGATGACACTCTGAGTGATGGCCAAGGTCTCGTAAAGATCGCATAAGGTCTCGAGTTTCCAGTCCTCCTTATCAACTTGAACATAGAACTGCTTGATTCCCTCAAGGGTGAGCTCGTCACGTTTCACAAGAATGCGGACCGGCTTGCTCATAAACTTCCTTGTGATCTCGAGGGCCTCTGGCGGCATGGTGGCAGAAAACACACCAACTTGAATCTTTGGTGGCAGCAGCTGGAAGATATCATATATCTGGATGAACACAGTACACCAGTTAGAAGCAATATAATGAACTGAGTACAGCACAGTACACAAAGATGAATAAGAAGTAGACCTGATCTTTGAACCCTCTGGAAAGCATTTCATCAGCTTCATCCAAAACAAACATCTTGATGTAATCAGGTCGCAATGACTGTCTCCTCAGCATGTCAAAAACACGACCAGGAGTGCCGACAACAACATGAACTCCAGCAGAGAGGATACGCTGATCTTCACGAACGCTGGTACCTCCAACACAAGCATGAACCTTAACACCAAGATAATCACCTAGTGCTCTCATGACCTTCTCAATTTGCTGAGCAAGCTCGCGAGTGGGGGCCAAAACTAAAGCCTGACATTCAACCACGCTATAGTCCAGTTGCTGCAGGATCCCGGAGCAGAAGGTTGCAGTTTTTCCAGTCCCGGATTGAGCTTGCTGAATCACATCAAGCCCCTTACAGAAAGGAACAATCCCTCTTTGCTGAATCGCAGAGGGCTTCTCAAAACCTGCACACAAAGAACAGCTACTTACATTCTCCAATAAGACACAATAAAATACAAACAAATTAAGCCCATCATACTAAACAAAAGTTAATAGTTTACTACCAGCTCAGTTGACATTCATCAATGCACGTACATGACTAGAAGTAAACAAAGAACAGTAGATTTAATTCGATTTGTATATGTACCGTAGGCATAGATTCCCCTAAGCAGATTTTCCTGCAATCCCATAGCATCAAAGCTGTCATAAACCTCGTCATAGCTAGTGAAGAATTCCTCGCCACCGTCAGTTCCAAGTCTGCATCAAACACATGACTAGTCAGGAAAAGCAGGAGCAAGAAACTCACTTTAAACTATTCATTCAAAAATAATGCTACAAAAGAAGCCGATAACTCACATCTCAGTCATCTTTGAATCATACTGACGAGCATCAAATTGAGAACCTTCAGGTGCCATTCCAGCCATGACTGCAGATGTCGAAAGAAACATAAGCACGTGACAAGCTATGTTTCACTTGATAGGAAACTCTTGCAATGTAGAGGAAAACATACAAACTTAACAAAAAAGATCACATTATTTGACTAATTGGTTTATTTCAAATGTATCACATAGCAGTAGATTACCAGTAATACACAAGGATAAATTGATAATTACAACGCACAACAAAGAATGCCTTAAAACGGTAAATTTTTGGTAGTTTTCCAAGCAAATGCAATAAATACCACGTTGAAGCTAGCCTAGACAGATTATAAATGAACAAATATAAATAAAAGCACAAACAAAGAAAGCCTAAACCATAGTATAAAGATTGAAACTTTAACGAAGTCCATAAGTGAGCAAAGCAACGTAACGCATAAAAAGCTTAAAGCTCAAAACACCATAGCTCATAAACTTTCTAGATAAACTAAATGCAACAAAAAATAACCAAAACGCTCCCATCCATACACATCAAAACGAAATGAAGGCTGAATAAAAAACTAATCACTAAACACATGATAAAATGAAGTTAAAATACAGAAGCTGAAAAGAAACAAAAATATAGCTCGATACCTGCTCGATTAAGTTACCTGATAGCAATCGCGAATAAAGATCTGAAAGAGCGTGAGACTTAGGATTTCTGGTTGATTCCAAAAACTCCCCGGATCTACGCCGTGGAGTTGAGGAGGAGAGAGGAAGGTAGAGAGAGCGAGAGAGAGAGATGAAGAAGTGCAGTTTCTTTTTTTAGGGGTTTTGATTCAGCTTACTGCGATCCCCATTGTCTTCACGTGAAGTTACACTTTTGCCCCTTGACATGGATGATCCTGAAACGTCACCGTTTTCCATATCCCCCGAATAATTAATTTCTTGTTAATGTAGTAACTGGGCCGAATTATATGGGCCAATAGCCATCACTAATGTAATAACTGGGCCGAGCTAAATGGCCCATTTAGCTCATGGGTAATTCCTTACTAATGTATTGTAGTAATAATAAATTCTTTAAAATCACTTAATTCTAATTTGAAAAATTAAACTTCTTTGCAGCGAGTTAATTCATTTTTTCGAAATATTTGATATATAAAAATTTTTGAATAAAAATTGCAAATATTTTTTACTCTAATTACATATGTAGTGGTATTATATTTATGAGTACATAAATAAATAAATTAGAATAAAGAGGAAACGATAAAAGTTCCAAGAGAAAAGGTAAACACAGGTAGAATTATTGGATCGTCTATTACTAGTTGCTGCAAAATAATTTATTAATAGACCAAATTACCAACAAGCAGAATCAAAATCAATTTACCTAGTGTGAAAATTAAAACAAAAAAATCGAAATAAGTGAGTAATTACAAAACAATCAAGTTAATGTTGTTAGGAAGTATGGCAGCAACCATTTGCTCTATGCGCTTAGTGTGATCGAAAATGATCCTCATCGTTAGTTTTTGTCCAAATATTCCATATGATCAGCTGTCCTTTCGCAAAAGGGTGAATACTCGAAAACTTGGATACTTGTGTGCTTAAATCCATATTCCGGGATTTGGAAAATTCTTTCATAATCGATTATGCTCATACCATAAAACAAACTATCACACTGCATAAATATACAGCACATCAATAACAACAACTCAATGACTTCACCACTCACTTTTAAAGTAGACAGTACCAGCTCCTTGAGGAATTTGCAACCACATTCAGTTGGTATGATGTTGCTGCTGCTCAAGTTGTTGATGTTAAAATCAAGAGTACGTAACGTGTCCCAAGTTTCCGGGAAGTCTAGCTCCAAAGTCTCGACTCGTCTTGAAAGTGCAAAATGAAGCCATTTGGGGAGGTCTTGGAAGTTGTGTGCGTATAGACAGAAGGAGACTTTGTTTAAGGAGAGACCTTTGTATGAATTGAGAACTGAGTTCACCCACTCTATGTTCTTGAGGCTGTGCATCAGGTCTTCGGGACGTTCAAAGTAGCCTTCTTCAGGGCCAGGCATGGTTACTGGGATGTTTATCATCGTATCCAACCAATAGTTCTTGAAGATGAGATTAGGAGTGTATCTCCACAAATGTGACCAGCGTTGTGATATGAGGCTAGTGGTTACAACGTCCTTCAACCGAAGGAAGGACAGTATGTGCAGCAAAATATCATCAGGCAAATTGCTTATCATATCATCATCCCTCCGGATAATGCACTACACAAAGTTACAAACAATAATAAAAACTAATTAGCAAGTATAAAAGATGATGATGAGCTTAAAATTTGGGAATGTTTCAGCACATGTATTAGTTATTATATGGTCCGATTAAAATATGAGAAACCCCCCAATAATAGGGCATAAATTCTATGAATAACTACTATCATACAGCCTCAACAACAAAAGGCAAAGGGTGCACTGCAAGAAGGAGATGATCACCTTTTTCATCTGATGATTTGAATTGACTTGTTCCAAACATCGTTTCCCGCCCATCGTAGATTCGTTCCTTCAAATCATATAAATTAATCTGCAATAAAATATGCAATTCAAAATTCATAATCAAAACTGCCGGATCATATATATCCTATTAAAAAAGAAACAATCTTTCTCCAAAATTCTTCAATTAACAAAAAAAAGATAAATTGAAAACTTAACAAGTGAAAATACCTGATTTTCAAACAATCACATACGCAATTCGAAAACAACCAAGCAAGCATGCTTTTGTTGAAATCTTATAAACTCTTAATGAAATAAATATCACTTCCGTTGTCTTGCCCTCCTCTTATACCATTAACAGATGTGTAATCAAAAACTAGAAGGTAGAGACAAGAGAGGGCGTGAGAGAGAGACTACGGTAGGGTTTTAGTAGGGATGTCAATCGGGCTAACCCATTCAATTTCGTGTTAACCCACTTAAGTTGTCGGGCTATTCAGTTCGCGTTAAATCGGGTTTAAATTTTTTCGGATTGAAAATTTATAATCTAACTTTAAATTTTCGGTTTTCGGGCTAGCCCACCGTACCAATCAAACTAGAATATTTATGAAAAATGTTTAAAATATGTATATCTTTTATGATTTTATATTTAAAAAATATGTATTTTTGAAAAATTCAATAAATAAAAGAAAATTTACACATAGTTAAATATTAGAATTAAATATGAATAAATTAAAGAGGAAATATAATGATATTATATCCAAATTGTGTTATAATTATTTTTTGAAGTAATTGATTAATTGATGGGTATGAAAAATACAATTTTTGCATGGAAAATCAAATATGTTATGCAAATAATTATTATTTCATATTTTCTTTCGGTTAATCGGGCTAACCCACTTGATTTTCGGGTTAACCCTATTGGGTTCGAGTTGATTTCGGTCTAACCCATGCGGAATAAAAAATATTTTGGTTCATAAATTTTCAACCCAAACCCTTTTTTGATTTCGGATTAATTTTCGGGTTAACCCGCACTTTCGGGCCAAATTGGCATCCCCAGGTTTTAGGGCTTTTGATTCAGCCTACAATACGTCTGCGATGGCCATTGTCTTCCAAATGAAACGTCACCGTTTCTCATATCCCCAAATACTTAATTTCTCGTTAATGTAGTAATTGGGCCGAGTTGTATGGGCAAATAATTAGCTCATGAGCAGATCTATTAAGAACCCTCACCAATGTAATAACTGGGCCAACCTAAATGGCACATTTAGCTCATGGGTAATTCGGTAAATAACGCTTACTAATGTAATGTAGTAATAAATTCGTTAAAATCACTTAATTCTAATTTGACAAAGTAAACTTTTTTGCAGCGAGTTAATTCAATTTTTAGAAAAAACTATTATATAAAAATATTAAAATTTTTGATTAAAAATTGCAAATATTTTTTAATATATTTGTAGCTTACAATTATATTTACGAGTACATAAATAAATAAATTAGAATAAAGAGGAAACGACAAAAGCTTCAAGAGAAAAGGTCAACATAGGAATATACCAAATTGCCAACAAGCAGAATCAAAATTTATTCACCTAGTGCGAAATTAAACAATCCAATCATATGCAAATTACCAACAAGTCAATGTTGTTAGGAAGTATGGCAGCAACCTTTTGCTCTATGCGTTCACTCACCTTGTTAACCACAGTGTAATCGAAAATCAAACCATCCTCTTCTTCAATTTGTGTCCAAATAATTATTTCCCGAAGAGCAATGCAGTTTGACGCAATTAACTTGAGCAATTCCATATGATCAGCTGCCCTTTCGCAAAAGGGTGAAAACTCGAAAACTTGGAGACTTTTGTGCTTAAATCCAAATTCCGGGATTTGGAAAGTTCTTTTATAATCGATTATGCTCTTATCCCCGTAAAACAAGTCATCACACTGCATAAATATACATAACACATCTGTAAAATTAAATTTCAATACTCTATCCGTTCCATTAAAGATCTATCTATAGTAATTCGCTAACCTTAAGTGTGAATTCTTGTAGACAAGGAGATGCATCTAACACACTAGTTACTGGCAACAGATAGCCATTTTCCACATCACAATAATCGAGTACCAATTTCTTCAATTTAGGCATTTGCGGGAACGTAAAATCCTACACAATATCAATAATGAATTAGTTATAAACAACTAATTCTTTTAAAACGTGCATATATGCATATATGAAAAATAAGTCTAGCTAGGTAAATACCGTAGGCCTGGAAAGGTAAATGGTGAGACTTTCAAAATTTGGAGCTTGTTTTGGGAAGAGATGCATCGTCTCTAGAGGTCCCTCCAAAGAAATTGTGGTGTCGACAAGATTAGGGACTTCTTCCAAGAATAGATGCTCTAGATGACAACCGCATTCTAACCGAGTTAGAATGGGAGCATAAATTTTGATCTCTACTGGATGAATACTTCTGCATAATAATTTCAAGTGCTTCAAGGAGCCACCACAAATAATGAGATCCGACATCACATCAGCAACCTTAATGAAGAGTCTCTCTAGCGACGGACAATTGCGTAAGAACAACTCAATGAATTCACCACTCACTTTTAAAATAGACACTTTCAGCTCCTTGAGGAATTTGCAGCCACCACAAGTTGGTATAATCTTGCTGCTCAAGTTGTTGATGTTAAAATCAAGGGTACGTAACGTGTCCCAAGTATCCGGGAAGTCTAGCTCCAAAGTCTCGACTCGTCTTGAAAGTGCAAAATGAAGCCATTTGGGGAGGTCTTGGAAGTTGTGTGTGAATAGACGGAAGGAGACTTTGTTTAAGGAGAGACCTTTGTATGAATTGAGAACTGAGTTCACCCACTCTATGTTCTTGAGGCTGTGCATCAAG
>JAPKLX010000027.1:3104684-3177281 GCA_026898415.1 Leonotis leonurus
GAGAACTGAGTTCACCCACTCTATGTTCTTGAGGCTGTGCATCAAGTAAAGTTCGCCATGGAAGTAGGGGTCGTCTTCGGGACGTTCAAACTCGCCTTCGTCGGGGTCAGGCATGGTTACTGGGATTTTTATCATCTTATCATCCAAGTTGTTCTTGAAGATGAGATTAGGAGTGTATCTCCACAAATGTGACCAGCGTTGTGATATGAGGCTGGTGGTTACAATGTCCTTCAACGGAAGAAAGGACAGTATGTGCAGCAGAATATCATCAGGCAACTTGCTTATCATATCATCATCCCTCCAGATAATGCACTATACAAAGTTACAAACAAGAATAAAAACTAATTAGCAAGTATAAAAGTTGATGATGAGCTTAAAATTTGGGAATGTTTCAGAACATGTATTAGTTATAATATGGTCAATTTAAAATCTGAGAACCATTGGTGACCTTTTGTTGACCCAACCCTCAATTAAATTATTGATTTTTCTCACCTCTACTAACACAAATCAACATTCACCTCTAATAATGTGGATGGTCTAAATTCTATGAATAACTACAATCATATATCATACAGCCTCAACAACAAAAGGCAAAGGGTGCACCGCAAGAAGGAGAATATCACCTTTTTCATCTGATGATTTGAGTTGATGAGTTCCAAACATCGTTTTCCGCTCATTGTAGATTCGTTGCTTCAAATTATATAAATTAATCTGCAATCAAACATGCAATTCGAAATTCATAATCTAAACTACCGGATTATAGATATCCTATTCAAAAAGAAACAATCGTTCTCCAATTGCATAATTCTAAAAAAAGTTATAAATTGAAAACTTAACTTGTGAAAATACATGATTTGCAAACAATCACATACGCAATTCGAAAACAACCAAGCAAGCTTGCTTTTGTTGAAATCTTATAAATTCTTAATGAAATAAATATCACTTCCGTTGCCTTGGGTAATCAAAAACTAGGAAACAAAAGTGTCTACATATATTATATAGGAATTAGGAGGGAGTAGGAATGATTTTAGTGCAGGTTTAGGATTAGATTACTAGTAGTACTACACCACACTAAACATAAAACAACTAACCAGTTTACCCTATCGGGCTTTATATTATTAGACCATTTTCAATCTCATCAAACTCCACCTCATCCACACTCTCCACAAAGGCAAAAACAAGACCTCAAACGTGCATATAATAATAGTAAAACAAAAAACAACCAAAAACGCTTCCATCCATACACAGCAAAACGAAAAACGAAATGAAGCCTCAATAAGAAAATTAATCACTAAATACATAATAAAATTGAAGCTGAAAAGAAACACAAATATAGCTCGATACCTGCTCGATAAAGTTACCTGATAGCCAGGAGGTACGCCGTCTAGTTGAGGAGGAGAGAGGAAGGTAGAGACTACAGAGGGCAACAGAGAGACTACGGGTAGGGTTTTAGGGCTTTTGATTCAGCCTACACTGCGTCTGCGATCGCCATTGTCTTCCACATGAAACGTCACCGTTTTCCATATACCCGAATACTTAATTTCTCGTTAATGTAGTAATTGGGCCGAGTTGTATGGGCCAATAATTAGCTCATGGGCAATTCTATTAAGAGCCCTCACTAATTTAGTAACTGGGCCCACCTAAATGGCCCATTTAGCTCATGGGTAATTCTGTAAATAGCCCTTGCTAATGTATTGTAATAATACTAATGGAAATATTGAAATGATATAGGAGAATATTGAAATTATTTATTGACAAATTTCGAAATATTTTGTGAATAATATTTTTTATTATTATTAGAATAGTAATTTTTATATTTATGAGTATATATAAACAAGAATAAAGAGTAAACTAGTGGATGGGCTGCTGCCAGCAAGGATAGTGCCACGTGGAGGTCATGAGTGCATCCACGTGTTTCTTCGCCGAAAGTGGAAGGTGAAGAAATGAAGTGAACATGCTCTACACTTTTCCACCATTCATAAACCCTATTTTATTTTACTTTTTCCTTTTAATTTATACAAAGATTCTTATATATTTTTGACCCCACCTAATAATCTCAATCCCACACCCCAAAAATTTTAAAAATTAAAGTTAATATCAAAATTAGTAATTTAGTACTTTTTTGTCACATTAAAAATAAATTAGTTTGACTAATTTTTTTTAATGATTTGATAAAATCAAACCATTACAAAGGAGGGAGTAATCAACTCCAATATTAGTAAATTTTATGAAGTAACATAATACACAAGAATAATATGCACTCTTTAAAATCAAGAAAACCAAACAAGAAAAAAAAAAAATAAAGGGAATTCCATAAAGGGCATGTGATGCCACCTCAAAGAAATCCATTCCAAAAAGGGTAAGCCTCTTAAACCTAAACCCTAATAACAATCACTAAAACACTTTAGTGCTCCCTACAAAGCACCACCAACCTATTTCAAAGTACAACCCTAGTCCATTAATTTAGTTCTACATTTGCTAATCAACTTCTTTAATCACATGGATTATTGGCTAATCAAACCCTACCTACCCCCACCCTCATGTGAACTAGCAACCTTAATTAAGTTTGTGATATATGTAACATGTCAATATCAAATAAAACTAATTTAATAATGGGTTGAAATAGTTAAAACGGAAGTGTTGACTGGGTGTATTAATCACTACTCAGTACCGAGATTCATTATAATAGACTGCTTGGTTAGGTAAACACCGTATGAGATTTAGTTTCGCGAGAGTGTCATGTATGACTATTCTTGAGAAATCAGCCACAACCTACCCTTTATGATATAAAATAATCTCGACTTATCTAGAACCGATTACTTCTAAATAACATCAAACCAATTTAATCCAACCGAACATAACTGATGTGATCGGAAATAACATTACTTGACATCAAGTGTGAACACCATACTAGTAATATTCTTTAATTCTTCATGGACAACAAACCCTATTCATTGATTTGAGATTCTATCCAATGCAAATTGGCATATTTTAACAATTATCTTGGTCCTAATTGATTGGTGGAATCAACCAATTAGGTCATGTTACAGGTTCCCTTTTTGGGGGGGTTTTTGTGGGTGGGGGGATGCCACCCTGCACTACATGCCTTTTGTTAGATGATTTGGAACATATTCTTCACCAATATCTTTTTATTAAAATATTTTTGTTAAATAATAAATTAATGAAAAGCATAGATACTTTAAGCTGCTTTAGAGCGTCATATCTTCAATGCTTGTCGACCTAAGATTGGTTCTTGCCTTAGCCTTTACTATTACTAATTAATTTCTCTATTTCTCCATAAAGATAAAGTTCACATTTTTTTCCTTTTTCTTATTACTTCATATAATATATATATATATATATATATATGATATTTAAAAGATTAAGTGTTTGTGGGCCTATTTAAAAAAATGAAAGAATACACTTTTAACAGACTGTCAAATATATAATAACAGTACATTTTAATTTCGTGAATGAAGAGAGTATTAACTGTTTTCAGAGTAAATTAAATGTAGTTTTGACCTTTTTCCCCTAAAAATTATTGGAATATATATTGACCACAACATTCACTTGGAATGGAATCATATGGCAAAGTGAGGAAAAGTGGGATATGATCACATTTTGTGGAAATGTTGGATCCACATTCAAGGGATAGGGAAAGAGAAGAGGGAATAAGTACCCCAATGACTATATATCACTTCTGCATTTTAATATTATTTATTTAAGTATCAACACCTATATACATTTATTTTGTTCCTAGCTATGCATAGCTATTAATTATAAAATATGTATTGTGTAAAATTCTTCAACTTGAGTGGGAACATATATTCTTTCTACATATTTCAGAATTAACTATTTTTATGACATGTATATTGAAAATTTCATTGGGAAATATATACAATAATACCGTTGTTTAATAAATTCAAAAATATTTCAAGTTAGAAAACCATTCTCACGCGCAGAGTTGACCAACCTATCACGTAGTAGTAATTTATACTTTAACCAATAACTAATTAAATAATTTATTTCAATTTAGTCTGATTTAGAGATTGCAGAAGGCCACCATTGGTAAAACATTTAGAATTACAAGAAGCAGCATTGGTAAGTGTAATTTGGGACCTCATTCTTCAAACTATTAATTCAATATATAAGCATCCAAAGGGATAAGGTGATATATGTGTGTATGTATGTATATATTCTTGTTTGGGAAGATGGCAACACACAGTACATTACTAGCTAAGTGTGTGTGTGTGTGAAAGTGTGACATCTGGGGTTTTGCTGCAATAAAATAATGAAAAGATAAACCCACATTTATTCCAAAGGGTCATTTCTGATGGGAACCGTTAAACTTTGTTGTCCTATATAAACCCTAGCATTGTCCACCATTTCCTCACACCCAAAAATCTAAAGTCTACTTCCTTTTGAGATATATAAAACAGTAATAGTATAGTAGGGAGCCATTCTTTTTTTTTTTGAAGAAATTTGAGGGATTTGGAAATGAGGAGCATCTGAGGAAAAAGGGTTGATTTTGGTAGTGGATTGAATCTGTTGAATAAGGGTAAGGGAGGTGACAGAAGAGAGTGAGCACTCATGGTGTTTTCTTGCATGAATTGTTCATGCTTGAAGCTATGTGTGCTCACCCTCTTCCTGTCACCCCATCACTCATCTCTCTCTCTCCTTTTGTGTTTTCTTGTTTTGTGGTTTGTAGATGATGTTGCAGGCTGCTAATTTTCTTGTTTTGTTTTGTGTTTTTGGAATACTAAATTTTTTAGCAGTATATGATTAGGGAGAAGCTGATCTGTGAAAATAGGAATTAAAGGCTTTCTTTTATTCTTCTGTTTTGTGTTCAAAGCTTGATTTAGGGTTTTCTTGAGATTAATTTGACTGATTGAGGGATTAATTGTTATTAATAAAAAAATATATTTTTTTTTTTTGCATTTTTGGTGAATCTTGTGGGAATGGAGGGGTTTGCCCTAAAAGGAAGGGATTCTTAGAGAAAAAGCCCTAATTGAGTTTCAAGAGGCATGGTTTATTCTTTGTTAATCTTAATGTATTTTTTTGTTTCACACAAAATAAGCAAATATCTGCACATTTCTTGCAGCAGAAAATTTTGACAAGGTGTGATGGGATTTGGTAGTGAGTTGCCCTTTCTTGTTTTCTATACTTGCTCAATGATTTGAATATATAATTATATATTTCTTTTTTCTTTTTAAAGATCAGCAGCAATCAGTAAACCTCACGATTTCAGAAGTCTTGTTCATGAAGCTTATTAGCAAGTTTAATTATTATTATGTGTCATTTTCACTTGGATTTTTGTTTTGAGAGTGGGGGCTCTTTTGCACTAACCTTAAATTAATCATCTATTTGTTTTAGAAAACCTTAAATCATCATTATACTTGATTTACTGCTACCTCTTGAATCAATCATCACAGTTCGTACAAGTTTCTCTTTTCTTTAATTTTTGTTAAAAGTTGGATTTCTCTTTATTTTTGGTTGTCAATTAGATGCATGTTCAATATATTACACATCATGCATGTATGCATCAAACTTAAGATTATTTGCTTTCTTTTTTGAGATGATCAAATCCATTCAAGGACCATCCGTGACGCGATCTTTAAAAATTTAATGTATTTATCAATTAAAGAAAAGCATGCAAATGCCCCCATCCGAGGCTATTCGATAGTCGATAAACAATCGTTGTACTCGTTCAATCCGTGCAGTTCATTTATTTGTTAGTCCATGATGTATATATAGGTCTCCTGTTTTGTCTTTAGAGTTTATATTGTATCATGATAAAGTCATGTAATATATTTGAAATCTTGAAATTATAAGCATTCTCTTTATATTTTATGCTACAAAATTATTCCAAGTTAAAATTATATATTGGTGTAGTAAAGTTTAAACATGTTTTAGTTTGCAACTTGCAAGATCATTAAGGCTATCTAAGGAGATAATAACATTAATTCTTACATGCATTAAGGAAAATCAATCATGTAACACACTAAGAGGTAATTAATCTCTAAAATGGTCTATATATATTTAAAAAAAGAGAAAAATAATCATGTTACAAACATACCCCGATATAATTACATAAACCAACATAATTGTGTTCATTTAAATACTTTTTGCACTAGCTGTGGTCAAAAAAAATTTGTACAAGTAAGACTAATTTTGGTCGTGCCCGTATAATTTAACATTTCAAGAAACATCTAATAAAGTAGATTTGCAAAAAAAAAATGATTGGAATTTACTTAATTTTGTTTAAGTGACTATTATTTATTTCTCTTTATTTGAAGATATACTAATATGATATATTAGCCCTTAAACTAAATGTAAATATATAGAGATTGCTGCATAATTAATGCTGCCCATAGAATATTTGTAGAGAAGAAGGGGTTATAATTAATTAAATAAAAATAAAAATCTTGTTATTGTAGCTTGTCAAATCTATAACTAACAATTAAATGTGTGCCTTAATATAATTAGTTAATACAATAGTTTGGTTTAAAGGAAGAATATCTAGCATATAATCTCTGATAATGGGAATTTTCTACACTATTTAGGATCATTTTTAGAGTTTGGACCACTGCTTTAATTACACTTTTGAATTGTTTAATTTATTTTAATTTTCCTCTAATTACTTACCACCATCATGTTCAAGTTTTCATGATTTTTGGGTCAAAAGTTCATTGACTTAAAGTTGATTTTGTTTTCTCCAAAACTTTATACTAAAACTTGAATAATTATTTATTTCATACATTCATCATCATGAAATTTTTGATTAAATATGAAAAAAATTCCTTGTTTAATTAAGGGTTTATTTTTTGGTATTCATGCCTTGAATTAAATTGCAAATTATCCCACTGCAAAAAGAGATAAGTAAATTAATTAATTAATTAATTAGGAAGGGACCATTTGTGATTAAGCACAATATAATATAGTTTCAAAAATTGTGCAAGAAAATGGTTTCCTCACAAAATTTAAAAGAATTCAAAAGATTAATTTGAATTACATGATAATAGAGAGACAAAATCTTCAATGAGCATAATTAACCTATGCTACATGAAAAAGCATGATATTGAGTGCCATAGATGGAGCATTATACGGGCTCGTTTCGAACCAAGTCTCGATTATGCCTCGCGACGAGCTGCTAGGGATTTCGTCGGACCACTTATCGACGAGCTCAAAACCGAATCGGGATGCTTCCGAGAGTATAGAAGGCTCGTCCACTCTACGGAAAACATGGCACAAAATGAGAGAAGATTCAGCAGTCGAGATCAACTCTCGGGCGGTTGCAAACAGTGGTTCGATTGCCTGGGTGACGTACGTGACGTCCGTCCCGATTATGACGTCGAAGCCTCCCATGTTCAATTGCTTGACTGTCTCTATATCTTCTTGATTTCCCCATTGAAGTTTCTTGACATGCAGATCGGATTGTGAATTGAGATTTGATGCTACATTTTGTGCCAACAAGTTGAGTGTTTTTGTGTCTCCATCTGTAGCAACTACAAGATCAGCTGATGTAGCAGCTATCATGGAGCAGATTCCTCCGCTTCCGCACCCGAGTTCGAGAACCCGTTTCCCTGCAAGAATAGCTTATCGGTGAGCAGAAAGAAAATCAAGCCAATACGAACCGAATGAACACTGGTAAGAGCACAAATCGGAAAATGAAAGTCAGAAACAAACTCAACACATCTCGTTTACTCGGTCTTTAGTTTGGCTTCTATATCAGGACTAATAGGGTGGCACGTAAAAGATAAGCATTTAGTGGATGAGAAACTCACTCACCACTAACGATATCTTGATTCGTAGCAAGGACGGATGCCATTAGCTTCGCTGATTCCCACAGCATCAAGCCAGTTGATGGGCAGGTATGTTGAAACTCTCTTGAGTGTAGTTTTATCTTGAATGTGCAGTCATGTACGGAAAGCTCGTGAATCTATGAGACGAGGAGTGCATGAAGTCGCGACACAAAAACTTGATATTGCACGTTAAAGAAGGCAAGGGTGCTTAAGTACCTCTTCAATGGAAGATGAGATGCCAAACATTTCCACAGCCATTCCCTCAGACATATCAATTTCAGTCTCCCGGTTATCATCTTCACGTCTATCACAATCTAGTTGTAGTTTGGCTAGAACTTCCCCATTTGTGGCCCCACAGATATCGATGGCCTCAGGTGCACAAAATACAGCTTGCACCCATCGCCTGCAATTTTCTGTTGTTATATGGAGTACCATGAACGCATGCATTTCTAATAATATATAGTCATCGTTGAAAGTTTCTGTAGTGGTAGATTTGCAAAGACAGCAGATTTCACTACAAAAGCAAATAGGACTCACCGATTCATTACTATGTCCCTCGATCTATTTTCGACTTGCTTACAACACACAACATGTTCTTCCATGTTGAAACCGTTCCCATTGAAAAGATTTTCCAAGAACTCATCTGAGAAGTAGAAAGCTCTCTGGGAGCAGAGTAGATGCTATGAGTCATCGGTTTTTTACCATAGAAAGCCGAGAAGCACTAATCTGAAGAATCATCAACTTACTGTGCCATCACCCCTAACATAGAAGTTTTCGCTAATCTTTTGTTCCTTTCCCGTGAACCGTTCCTGTCAACATTTTCATTCTCAGAAAGTTGCATTACCAGAAGGGATAAGGGATCGATATTATGTGAAACGGATGAATAAAACTATAAAAGTGGGCGAGAATGTAAGCATTGATAGATTTATTTACCTGAGCAAGATCACCAGTTGCATAATCACGAAATAGCACGCGTCCATTTGGCTGCACGACGGGAAATTTGTGTTGCGTTAGAGATATTAAGACGAAAAGGACCTTTAGGAGCAAAAACCACACACTATATAAATCGATCTCTCTCTCACCTTGAGAATTTTTCTGATATTTTGTATTGCAAAAGGCATCTTTTCTGGGGAGACTGCAGATAAAACAAATATCTACTTAAGAAAAGTTAGCAACTGCGCAAACATCGTATAAACTTAAAAGGAGTGAATCTGCTTTGCTATGATGATATCATTGAACAAAAAACAAATACATAAATAATGATTATTACCATTGTCACAATGTCCACTGAGGAAGGAGCAACGTGAGCACATAGATCATCAACGGTAAGATCACAAACAAACGCATTCACTTTGGCTTCGGTAAAGTCCTTGTGCGTCTAAAATCAACATCGGAAAAAGTATTACTTCGAAAACAAACATCAATTCGAGAAGGGAAAGATGGATCGATTAAACACTGAATCATGTCAAGGAGTTTGAGATGTTGCAAGAGAGTATCAAACATGAGTATATTGAAGTTCTCACCTTAACCAGATTTACGGCACGAGGTGAAAAATCACAAGCATGTACGAATAAATCCGGATATGTTGCAAGCAGAGGAAAGATAGTGTTTCCAGCTCCACAACCAACCTGATAAACAATCATCCAATCATAGATTAAGAAAGTCACACAGGAAAACGAAGGTGTTTATAGCTATAAGAAGATATACCTCTAGAACCACCATTTTTCCTTCTCCCTGCAAAGAGGAAGGAAGGAAAGTAGTTAACATCTACAAAACTCAGTTAATATTAACCAAATTACTACCAATTGCACTTACAGAGAAGTGGTGTCCCCATTCTTTGTCCAAATAATGGCGATCCTTAAAGAACTGTGAACGTGATAACCAAAAACCAGTATCAAATGCAAAGAACTCCAGAGAAAACAAGCAGAATTACATATTCAGCCTCTTAAATCACGACCCAGTTCTTTGAATCCGATTTATAAACAGAAAGATTAAATCTTTATCATAAAACATCAGTAACAATCTCAGCTATTGTTCTTTTATAGAATCATAAGTTCATGGAACTAATTAGTAACTTGCCTTGTCCTGGTGGCGTTTGTAGAAGATATCCCAGTATTTCTTGGCATCTTTCTCGTACTTATCTGCCAACAAAAGATAATCGAATTAATCAAGGCTTGCACCTCAGTTAAAGGCAGAAAACGAGAGGCTAAAGAAGTGCAGACCTCTCCAGAAAGTCGATACTTCGTCGTTGCAAGGTGAATATATTTGAATCTTGGGTTGTTGGGGTTGCTGATTCTCACATACACCTACTTCCGAGAAGGGGGTGGCTGCCATCGCTAATTTCTCTACTTCACTACACAAATTCAGAATGAGGGAGAAGCTCAAAAATCTAAACAGTAGAAATCAAGAAACAAACAGTCTTAGTCCAAAAAGGATCTAGGTTTTAAAAATAGAATAGTTTAATTGTAAAATTTAATGTTCTGGTACTCCTCTCCCACTAAATTAGACCAATTTATATTAAAATAATACACTCATCTACTTTTTAAATGGGTCTAATTTAGTGGGATGGAGGGAGTATTTTTTATGCCTTTGATTTATATAATATAAAATTGAATTATAGATAATCTGTTAAAATAAATTGAATAAACTGCCGTCTATACTTCAGTTACATACTAATTCTTCCCGGTTATAATTCTTTTCAACAATCAGAAATTTATATACTGTGTTTTTACATTATAAAAATAAATAGAGTTGAGAAAGAAAAAGTGTACTAATAGTTTAAAATTTGGAAAGAGAAAAGAATTTTTTTTCCCTCAATCCAAAGATATAGTATAGAAACCTTATCAACTCGTGAAACTTATTTGATTAAAGAATAAATTGGAGGGTATAAAATGATAAATTTAGATATCTATAATCAAGGCTTCACTATAAGATCAATATTATTACAACACCTCTCGATTAATTAAGTGTCTATCAAATAACATACTACAAAAAAAAATTATCCTTAACCTAATAAAGCAGGCTCTACATCACTCGCTACGATAAAAGAAAAGTTTTTGTAGTGTTTATAATTACAACGAAAGCCTATTTTCAGGATGTACTGGTGATTTTTGAGTTTCTTCATTCGTTTGCTGCTGCTGTCTTCACTTCCTTCTCCGAGCTGACTCGGTTCTGTTCGTTCTCGTCTTGGCTGGAGCTTACTGTTCTCTCGATGCTGCGGTGGACCCCGTTTTCAACCACGGGCATGTGCCCGTTTTCTGATGTGTTCTTGGCTTCTGTATTCTGGGCTGCTTTTGGTAGTTCTCTGGAGGGTGAGGTTGCCAGAAGGCGGTTGATTCCGTCGAACAAGTTCTTGGAATCTGTGATCAGAGCAGCTCCGCCGGGGTAGCAGCGACCGAAGCATGCAGCGCAATGTGGGAAAGCGACCTGAATTGCAGATCATCAGTTTTTGAAGATCGAAGCTATATTGCAGCTAGATTGAACAGATTTTGAGGAAGGAAAGCTCACCTCGGTGAATGCTTGGCAGAGTTTGAGGAAAAGTAGAGACTCGTTGTCGCGGAGCATTTTAGTCGTGTGATATCTGAGTAAGGTATCGGAAACAGATTGCAAGTCCTTGACTAGTTCTTGTGCGAGAACGTGCTTCAAACTTAACGGAGCGCAAGGACGTAGTTCATTCATTGCAGCAGATACGCCTGCAGCACGATAAATAGCAAATTGTCGTCAAGCTACAAATGATAGTAAGCATTTCAGCAAGCGTCTGCTTTCAACGCGTCAAACAGGGTGGATGTGTTTTCAACTATTGAGCTCACCATTGATAAAGACAGCAAGAGGTGGATGTTCCATAAGACTCGAAGGAGGAGTAACATCATCGTGGCTTTCGTCACCAAAACTATTGGCAGGGAAGCCAACTGCTGGCAGTGGGACCCAACGATGAGAATCCAACACTAACTGAATTGAGAAAAAATATGTGTCAGAGAATGATATGCCTAGTGGCAAAGTTTGATTAAGTAGTAACATGAAAGCATGGCATCATTGACTGTTAAAAATCATACCTGAAAATTTTCGACAGCACTACTCATATTCTTTGAAAATAAATTAAGGACTGCTCTGCAAAGATGAATAGATCGAGTTAAGAGCTAGCAAATGCGAAATTCACAAGATTTGTAAATTGCAAAAACAGATATTACTCTTCAAATAGCGGGGGAAGCAGCCCTCGAAAATCCAAACCAACCCATCCAAGGCCTGTGGCACAATACTGTAGATAAACACAAAAAAAAAGATGTATCATCCAATTATAGCTCCATGCAGACCGTTGTATAAAAACATATACTAGACAACAAACGATATTCTTTCAGACATGAAGCTATGTCCGAAGAAATTTTATGCAGTTAACTGATTCTCACCATGCACTGATCCAGAATATTTGACAGGGATCCACCTTCACTAATCTTTGGAAGCATCACTTTAAGAGTCTTCAGATGTGAGGTAATCTGATGCATTGCCCAATCAAAGAGAAGCCCACCATCATAATTTTCTTCACTCTCTGATGTGTGATCAGCAAAGATGGCTCGATATTGATTAACAACATCAAAAAGATGCATTCTATGACAATTGACCATGCCCTTCAAATATTCATAAGGATTTCTCTGGTCGAAATCATCAAGTATTCCAGTCAGCCATGCTTCACGGCATCTCAAAAACTGAAGACCAGAAACCACAGATCATAAACTCGCACCTTAAATTTCGTATTTACGAGTAACTGACCACCAAAATAAAGTAAAGTCTCACGAAAGACTAACTACCTGAAGGCGCATTTCATATTCACTGAAAACTCCTATTCGACGTAAATATCCAATTATACGCAGGCATTCTGGCAACTACAAGCAATATGATGAGCAAGGTTTAATCACCTCCGAACTGGATATTTAACTTCAAATATTTGCACTAATTCAACTTAATCCAAAAGCAAGATATACCTGAATATTGGACCTAAGTTTCTGAAGCAGTTGAGAAAGAAGGGACTGAGTGGTCTGCCGAACTTCTGCAGCTAGAGCCTGAATCACAGGAATTCTTTTTGAAAGAGAAAATAAAAATGGTGCCTCAATAATGCCTCAAGCAAGTTCATAGACAAAAATGATTGCATTATTAGGATGATGAAACAAACTCACTTTTGGTGCATGGTGGTGAGCTTTGCAACAAAAGTTTCTAAGTCAAGAGCTTCGTCATAATTTCCATTCCTCACACATCTGTGTCACAATGCAAACTAATCAGTCTTTTAGAAACTATTAAGCTAGACCTAAAAGAATGCGGAGAAATAAGGCAGTCTCTTACGTGTCCATGAGTTGAGGAATTTCTAGTAAATCAAGCAAAGTACTCTGGTTTGCTAGTAATGTTTGGTTCATCTTCCTTTTCTCTAAAATATTTTCAGCCGAATCAACAAATTCAGTGCAGCCGGATGTTAGTTTTGGAATTTCAGCAATCTGCAAAAATTACAAACATCTATGGATCTCAATGAAAGCATGATGTCTCGAATTAAGGGAACTGGAGTAATGAAAAGTCTAACTATGGCTGCTCCATTTTCAATCGTGTTCCACTATACTAAGACACAAGCACATAATTTACCCCGACTAATTTCCTAAATGTTAACAAATGGGCAGTTCAAAAGGAAAAAGTACCAAACACTTCTTGATATCCAAGTACAGTATACACATCCAAACTCTTTCCACATCATTGTTTCTATTGTGTCCATCAAGAAACAATTGAAATTCTGATCACTCTAAAAAAGTATTCTGACTTCGTCCCATGCTAAAATCATCCCAACCATGATGCCTGTAGACATGCTTATGAAGGCAACCTCTAGGCTTTAACTCTTAGAGTATTTGCATCGCAAGATTTCATCTAGAGATAATAGCCTAAGCAATTGTTTCCCCCCAAAACTTCTAGGTACTCCATTTTATTTGTCCTTTAATTAGTAGCACAGCTAATTCAACATTCAAAATTACAATTCACAACATAGTTCTTATAGCTTATATCTATTTTCATTCTCACTCCATATAAGTCTGAGCAGCTTAAAGTTTACGGTCACAATGTCAATAGCTGCAATGCCAGCTCAATACTACATCAGATCAGATCAGATCAGAATGTACCAGAGACTCGAGATGCTTGTCGATCGAAGAAACCTCCTCTCGGATCTCCAGCAGCGCATCCGCCGCCGCAATGAATGCGCGGTAGTTCCCCACCGCCACCTCCTGCATCTGCCGCCGTATCCTCTCCGCATCTACTCGCAGCAATTCCGGTTCCTTCGGAAAAACTATCAAAATCAGTACCGCAAAATTCAAAATCCGCAGTTGCAATCAAGCCCCACGCGAGCAGCGAATAATACCTTGTGGAGGCGATCGAGAGTGAAGGACAGGAGCTCGGAGACGTACGGCTGCTGCGCGGCTGAGGCGAGCGGGAGGAGATTTGACATCTCCGCTGATACGTCGTCGTTTGTCGGAGTCTCCGGCGACGCCATTGCCGTAATTCTTAAAGCCCTGAAATCCGATGGGAATGCTTGAGAGATCTGCAAAGTGAGGTTTTATCTGATTTTAGTGAGAGTTTTGGTCTGGGGACTTTGTCGTATATTGTAAGAATGTAAGGATGTCTGTAAAATTTGAAGAAAGTTCAGTCTTGTCTCCTAAAGTTTGTCAAATTGCGTTTTGGACCCTATTCGAATTAAGTTATTATGGTTAATATTAAATAGCTCTGTAATTAATTTTGTACAAAAAATTGATAATTACATGTGAATGGTACTTATTTTACCTTTGAAATAATGTTTTCTTTTTATATGTTTTCTTTTTCTTTTTCTTTTTGTTAGAGTTTAAAACTCTGTTCTCTCATCCAATGAAAATAATGTTCAAAAATCAAGAAAGTAGTATTGATTGATTGATCGATGTAAAAGAGAATCACAACATCATGTTGGAATTTACAATTAGAGAAAAAAAAATCAAAAAGGAAAAAGTTTATTATTTACTCACAGGTTTGTTTTTTTCATAGCTTTACATGAAATTTCAAGATTCATAACTCAAACTGACAAAAATTAAAAAATGTAATGAATTTTGTATGAATATCATATATGAATAGTGGTCCACTAGCTATTATGTTGTAGTCCAAATTCTTTGAGCCTATTGAGCTCCGGCAAAATCTCTTTACCTAGATCAGGTCGATCTTTCTTTCTTAACTCAGTACATCTCAAGGCTAGTTTTGCGAAGCTCAAGGTCTCCTCGATGGGCCAGTCGGGCACGGTCGGGTCGAGCAGATCACCAAACGTGCCCGACTCAATGGCCCGCTCGACGTGATGTGTGAGGCCCATGGGGGGCCTAGCAGTGATGATTTGTAGTAGTATAACCCCTAGTGAGTAAATATCCGATTTTGTCCCTAACTTGCCTGTCTGTTGGTATTCTGGGTCGATGTAGCAGAACGTGCCTGCGGCTGATGTCATATGATATTGGGTCACACTGTCCGCCACGGAAGGTGGGACGAGTCGGGCTAGCCCGACGTCACTGATCTTGCACGTGTAGTGATGGTCGAGAAGAATGTTGCCCGGTTTGAGATCACGGTGGACTAGGGGTTCGGGTTTGGCTTGGTGTAGGAAAAGTAAACCCGTCGCTATCTCAGAAGCGATCTTGAACCTAACTCCCCATGGGATTGGGAGACTGTTGCCTTTCCTGTATAGACGGTCTTCGAGGCTCCCGTTGTCCATGTACTCGTAGACGAGACATCCGTATTCCGGGCATGCTCCCATGAGTAGCACCATGTTTGGATGCCTCATGCAGGTCAACACTTCGACCTACGTGCAGAGGCAGAGCCGGAAATTTTAAAATGACTGGACGAATTAAAACTTAATTACTTGGTCGGGGGCCTGGAGTTGTCAGGCCCCCTGCCTATGTGCAAAGAACATAAGATGAAACAAAATTTGCATGTGTTGCCCTAGTGGTAATATGATATGCGATTACTTTTAAGGCGAAATGTTTCGATTCAAGATTAGAAAAAAGCTTTACCTCTTGTTGGAATTGTTTCCGACCCTGAGCAGCATCGGGTCGGAGGACCTTGATAGCGACAGGGGTGTGGTCGAGCTTGCCTCTGTAGACCGGCCCGTAGCCTCCTTCCCCGATCTTCCTGGATGCATTGAAGTTGTTTGTGGATTCCTCGATCTCCTCGATTGTGTACTTTCTGTAGCGATCATCGTTGTTTGACAACACGTCCAACGCACGCTTTTTCTCCTCTGCCTCTCTCTTTGCTTTGAACTCTGCGTGCTTTCGCCTTTGCGTCTCCTTCTCTGCTATCTTTTGTGCCTTCTCTGCAGCCTCAATGGCGGCCCTACATTTCGCCTTCTCCATTTCAACGAGTGCGAGAGCCGCCTCTTCCGCAAGACGAGCTTGCTCCACTCTGTCTAGCTCGCCTTGCTTCATTTGTTGAAGGTCATTCACCTATAAGAAAATAATGAAATATCATATTCTAAGATATTTGTTGAAGATATGTTTTGATTTACCTTCTTTTGAGCTGAGACTGCTTCTTTACAAGCTTCATTATACATTGCCATTGTTTGTTGCACCTCCTGCTTTAGCCTGTGGATTGTAGTCTATATACCACAAACAATGTTTAGTAAATCTATATAATGAACTTTATCAAACACAAGAATTTTTTTATGTATATTTCATTGCATTGCATGAGTACTCACTGGAGACAAAGAATTTGAGGCACTATCAGTTGTTTCTAATGCCACACTACTTGTGTCTGAATTTGTGTCTGACATTTGCACTTTTGTGATATCCATTGAATTATTTCTACTATGGGATGCCTCATTTATATTAGCATGCTTGCTCATGTTCCTTGATCGTCTCCTCGAATCACCGAAGTCGTTCTTGAACCTTCTACTCAAATTTTCAAGAGTCTCGTCGTTATTCCTCTTTCCCCCTCTCACGGAAGATGTCCTGTTGATGCAGTGGCGGAGCCAGGAAAAAATAACGATGTTTATTTGTCTAAATTTAGATTTCAACAATACTTTGTACTCCAATTCAATAACAATGCAAATAATTCATGAAAGTTGGTGGATTTCGAAGAGTTTTTATAGTCAATTGTGCAAGAAGAGTAAAACCACACCTGCTTCCATGATCTTCTAATTCGGGACGATTATACTTAGAGGAAAATGCAGTAGATGGGACCCTAAGTGAGTTGTCCGCGCGTCGTGCTGCTGGCCGTATGGATTGTGCTTTGCCTCTTGAAATCACGTACACGGAACAAAAATCGGGGGCGGCCTTGTTTATCATGGTTGGGACATCCGCAGTCGCCCAAAACCTACAAGAACAACGTTGAGATCGTAAATTTTCATGAACATGTGTTGATGGATTTGAGCATGTCTGAGTATAAGTGGAAGATTATTGGTGTACCTTGTTATAACATTCTTTGTCGGGGCACCAAGAACAATGTTGGTCACACTATTGTGGTTGATGTAATCTAGTAGGGCAGAATGTACATCATTGCCTTCAAGGACAATCTCCTCTCCTTTTGCCTAATAAAAACACATAATTTATGTATAGATAGATAAATACGTACAAATATATTTTTTATATCATAATATTTTAGATATATGGTTAATTATCTTAAACTTCGCTCACCCCTTTGCGTGCACAACAAGCACGACAAGGTGCAAATATATCCTCAATTAATCCAGCGCTCGCATCCGCACTTTTGCTTTCGTGTTGGCCATGATGATGATGATGGTGATCTGCAATAATGTTTTTTTAAAGTTGATAAATATATTAATTTTTGTATTACATCTCGTGTTTCACTAATATCAGACAAAATAAAGAATAAAATCAACGCGAAAGAGGAAAGATACCTACGTCTTGTCTTAACATGAACCATAAGAAGGGTATGTTTGTGGTTATGCAAGTTGTCGATCGCCCATCGCACGGCTAACGGCCCGTTCTTGCCCTTGTTGATGGCGACAACGGTGGTGACATTGCTTTCTTGTAGATCTTCGAACGAAGCATCCAATGTCATGATGTCCGATTTCAAAATTATAGATTTTATCAAAATGAAAGTTGTTGAATCTTCTTTCTTATTTTTGAGCTAGGATACTTTTCTTATTTTCGAGCTAGAATGCTGGGAAGTGGTGGCACAATGAGGGTATTTTGATTAGTGTGTCTCCACCTTCATTGCCGTCGCGGCCACCACTTCTTTCACCGTTGAGGATATGAAAGGAAAGTGAGGAGAGGAAATGATTTCCTTTGGTTTTGTGTTTATATTTTTGCATGCAAATATGCTATTTTTATGGCATGATCATCTCCATCCTCTCATTTTTCCTAAATTTAATAAGAAGTTTTTAACGTATTATAAACATCCAAAATTTATGAAATAGTTAATTAATCTAGTTAAAAATAGTGAGACATAGGGAGGGAGTATAATGAACTACAGAATTAGCACATAGATTAAAATATAAAGTTTATGTTTCAAAAGAGTTGTAATTGCCAAAAATACCTGCCTATTGCTGATCATATTGCTTTTATGCCAACTCTTGGTAATTCTGAAATCAACCCTTTTATGCATGCTGATCATATTGCTTTTTGCTGATCATTGTTTAAATGACTTCTGCCTTTACAACTATATGCTCAATTCCATTTTCAATGGAGAAATTAATGCAAGAACATTCTCGGTTCTTTGACTTCTCTCGAGAGCTCAAACTGTCCTTTGCTCTTTGTTTGTGCAGAGTCATTTATTGCAAGATTAGTTGATGGTTTTGCCAAAGTTAGAAACAAGCTCCTGTTTCTAACAAAATATAATCAAAAGTCCTTAACCAAACAAATTTCAAGCTGATGAAAATACTAAATTTTACCACATCTACAGTCCTTTTTTAAGTAATTCCCTTGAAACTAACAATTATTATAGACATTCGATTTCTTCATGAACAACAAGTGCAACCTAGCTCCTAATTTTGTTAACTGCATGTGCAGCTTGCTGGATGTCTTTGCTCCAAATAGCACTCCAGTGACAGTTTCAGAGCCAGAGAAAAATGGATACTTGAAAGCTCTGGCAGGTAAAGATACAAATGGAGAATCTGATACTGTTACCTCTGCTTCATCCAATGGGCTGCTTATTTCTAATGATCCCACTTGGTCATTTAGGGTCTTACCTAACAACAATACACAACAGATTTCACTGGTCCTCCTGCTATTTTCACCCATCTAATGAAGTATCACCAGCATTGACATCCAGCTCTCCAGCAGAAGATTTGAGAAACAAATTGGCAACGGATATAAATTCTGGAAGCTCCAGTTCTCTTACCAATTTTGTAGCATTTGGGACATCAAGTTCTGGAAATATGACTTCTGGACTCAGTTCGTCAACCAGTGATCCATCTGCAAATTCTTCAGTAACCACTAGCTCCTTTGTAAGTTCCCCTTTGACCAGTGCTGTTGGATCAACTGGTGGTGCATCTGCTCCAGTTTTTGATTTTGGTGCAGGTGGATCAACTGGTGGTGCTGCTGCTCCAGTTTTCAGTTTTGGTGCGGGTTCTTCAAGTTCTGCATCTTTAACTGCAAGCTCTTTTCCAAGTTCCCCTTCTACAACCAGTGGTGCAGCTTCTTCTGCTTTCAGTTTTGGGATGAGCAATTCTGCATCTGCCTCAGCGTCCAATGGGGTTAGCTCTTTCAGCAATGGTGCCTCAAGTGTATTCAGTTTTGGTGGAAGCTCTTCAGCTTCTTCCTCGGCAATTAACTCCGTTAACTCTAATAATGCTCCATCTAATCTCTTCAGTTCTGGTTCCAGTTTGCAAGCTCCTCCTACATCTTCTATCTTTGGTTCATCTCTAGCTACAGGGTTCGCCTTTGGTGCATCCACCATGTCATCAGCTCCAACAAATGCTGCCGCTGTTGCTTTTAATTCATCAAATGCTCCATCATTGAGTTCCCCTTTCACATTTTCCTTGAACCCTGCTTCATTGTTTTCGTCACCGGTCACATCTCTCAGCCAGCCAGTATTTGGCAACCCTGCTCAGAGTTTTGCAGCCTCGTCTCAGGAAAACAACTATCAGATGAACGGAGAAGACAGTATGGTTGAGGATCCGGTTCAGTTGTCCGCACCATCTGGTCCTGTATTCGATCAGTCCAACATCTCTCCTTCTCCGCCTGGCTTCATGTTCGGATCGGCAACAGTTCCATCTCGAGCAACTATATTCCAGTTTGGTGGTCAGCAAAATCAATGGTGGAGGTGATAGGTCAGGTCGAAAGTATGCCAAAGTTAATAGAAGCAAGAACAGGAAGAAGTGAAGCTATTGGTTGTTATAACAAACACACCTTATCTTGGAAACTTTTGCAAGGAAAATTTGTGTAGAATTTGAAGAGAGTGTAGTGTGGTAGATAGTGTTGGAACGAGGAGATGCTGCTGCTTCAAACATCACCTCGGAGTCGGAGCTGTGTAATTTTACTTGGGAAGCATATCAGAAAAGCTTCCCAAAATAAAGACTCATAATAATTCAGTATCACATTGCCTTTATCTGTATCGTGTTGTAACTAAAATTCGGTTAATATATAACCAAAATTTATATCAAAATATCGTTAGAAATTCCACTTTATATATTCGCGGCCCTGTTCAATTTTATCTCGTGTTCAATTTTATCTCCCTACCCTCTCCTATTGAACACTATCCTCCTTTAGCCGTGAAACACTATCCCTCCCCTAAAAAAAAAAAAACTTCGACTCCTCCTATCCCCGCCGCGGGTGTAACAGCGTCTTTCTGCAACTCCTCCTATCCCCGCCGCCGGTATAACAGCGTCTCCTCCTCCAAGATTCCTCAACTCAAGAAACAAGATTCTGCAACTCCTCCTATCCCCGCCGCCGGTATTATTTTTCTTGGGTTATTTTTACTATACTAATATTTTAGTAAATGTGCAACGTTGTATTGCATTTCAAGGGACGCACAGTTAATATTACATCTCTGGTCAAAGAGAAAGAGGAATTGATTGCAAAGGATGGAGGTTCAGCTCACTTTCAGTCTCTATGCTTCTATAAAAATACAAAAGTGGAAATAATCAATCGGCGGTCAACTTTAACCAAGAACATAAACAAAATGAAAGATGATAGTGATTGATGTGTTTCTAGTAACATTTGAACCAAATTTGTATCATCAATGTACATGGTCCAAATTAATTAAGGTGATGCACGTTCTCTACTCATGATATGCATGGCCATACTAATATTTAAAAGTTCAAACTAGTTACTTATATATCCTCGATCATGTCCATCCCTAGCTATAATATCATATGTAGTACGGTACTAGTTATATATACATACGATCTTTGCATTATTCACACACTTTTGGCGGTTCCGGTAGTCACGACAGAAACTTTCGAATAGATGGGTTGTGCCCATCTTGCTATATGAATAAAACAAAGAAAAATGTTAAACGTGTAAATGTGGAATTCAATGGAAGACATATCAACGAGTTTGAGCATGCACAAAGTGTTCTAAATTACTATAATTTAACTCAGTTGAAGAGCAGAAATGAGAGAAGCTATATATATATATATATTAGTACATGCAAAACTAAGAATTAATTAATCCTTAAATTTTATATTTTGATCAAAGAAAATCTTATTCATCAGATCAAAGAGAAAATAGAGAGGTACTAGAATATACCAAAAATAACGTAATACCTACGACATTCTAGAACAAACAAGAATGATCGCTATTGATCTTTGCCCAAACAACAAACGCAATAAAATCAAATAACAATAAAAAAGAAATGGATTAACAACCCAATTACTTAATCTAACAATCTAAGGCAGGTACCACCATATTTCTTTCTAAGTTTTAAAACTATATTATATTATGCTTAATAACAAGTGGTCCCTTCCTAATTCAAGCCATGAATACTAAAAATTAAAACTAAGAAATTCTCATGACGATGAATGTATGAAAGAAATAATTATTCAAGTTTTAATATAATAAAGTTATAGAAAAAATAAAACAAACTTTAACCAATGAACTTTTCACTCAAAATCATGAAAACTTGAGCATGATGGTGGTAAGTAATTAAAGGAAAATTAAATATAAATTAAAGAATTAAAAATGTAATTAAAGTCCAAACTCTAAAAATGATCCTAAATAGTCTAGAAAATACCCATTATAAAATTATATCCTATGATATTCTTCCTTTAAACCCAAATTATTGTATTAATTAATTATATTAACACACACATTTAATTGTTGGTGATAGATCTGACCAGGTAAAAAAACAATATTTTTATTTAATTAATTATAACCATTTTCTCTACAAAGATATTATATAGGAATCATTAATTATGTAACAATCTCTATATATTTACATTTAATTTAAGGGCTAATATATCATATTAACATAACTAAAAAAAAATTAAAAAAAATAATAGTCCTTAAATTAAATTAAGTAATTATAATCATTTTTTTTGCAAATTTACTTTATTGACATTAAAATTGTGCATATAAGATATTTCTTGAAATGTAAAATTAGGCGAGCATGACTAAAATTAGTCTTGCTTGTACAATTCTTTTTGAGGACAGTTAGTACAAAAAATATATATTTACATAAATACAATTAGCTTAGTGTTTGTTTATATATATAGTTATATAGTAGGTTATGTTTGTAACCATGACTATTTTTTATAAATGATTAATTTCTTTTAGGCTCACAAAAGTATATATTTACATAAACTAGCTTAGTGTTATGTTATGTTTGTCCAAAGAACACTTTTTACTATTTGACGAAATTGGAGGGATTATTATAAAAGGAAAATAATGCAATTATCGACCTGTTGAGGGTAGTTGTGCAAACCACAAATTTCGTGAAACTATGTCGTTTTGAACCAGAATTTCTCATATTAGATTTGCCCAATTTGAATCCCTAAATTAAGATAGTTTGTCATCAATCACAAATTCACCACACCAATCGAAAATCTACGAAATTCAGTAGTATAATTCAATTTGAAGATAATTAATAATGTCGACGGTGTACGTGTTGGAGCCACCGACGAAAGGGAAGGTGATACTGACGACATCAAAGGGCCCCATCGACATCGAGCTGTGGCCAAAGGAGGCGCCCAAGGCCGTCCGCAACTTCGTGCAGCTGTGCCTCGAAGGCTACTATGACAACACTGTTTTTCACCGCGTCATCAAGTCGTTTCTCATCCAAGGAGGTGATCCCACCGGTACTGGAGAAGGTACTAGTCATTTCGGTTCATATTTTTTATGTTCTGTGAATTTCTGAGCTGGAATGGGATGTTTGTGTGAATTTCTGAACTGGAATCAGTTATTTGATATGGGCAAGGTAAAGAGAAAGTTAAGTTGCAGTTGTCGTAAAATATTACTAGAAGATATGAGTATTACGGTGCACAGTTTGTATGAATTTATATGCTAGTTTAAGTATATTGTGGTTCTAGCTGATGCTTAAATTTGGGCTTTGTGTGATAGCAATCTTTAAGCAATGCGGAAATGTAGTGCGGATACTTGTACAAACTGTTAATTGTTGTTTGGGTTTCGATTTGAGGGATCGGTGTGCATAGAGCTGCCATAGTAATAATTATATTGATGTTACATCAAAGTTTCCTGTGTTGTTTCTTCTCTTTGAAGTTATTCGATAGTGTGATGTAAAATGTGAGAGTCCCCACTCCCCAACTTTCTCTTCTTGCTATTTATTATATATTTTCCTTAAGAAAAGAAAGAGCCTGTCGACTATGATTTTTATTTTGACATGATCTGCTAGTTCTTTGATCTAGTTAATTTTGTTTTGATACCTTACGCTTGAAAATTGACTAGTGTGCCTACTGAATCGCAGGTGGTGAGAGTATATATGGCAGTGGCTTTCCTGACGAATTCCATTCTCGCCTGCGATTTAAACACAGGGGTTTAGTTGCTTGTGCTGGTAAGCCTGATACACCCAATTCAAATGGCAGCCAGTTCTTTATAACCTTGGACCGTTGCGACTGGCTTGACAAGAAGCACACCATTTTCGGAAAAGTAATTTATGCCTCTACATATATCACTATATCCTGTTAGTTGTGATACTTGCTATCTTGCATTGACTTTAACTTTGATTGCTTTTCACAGATAACTGGAGATTCAATATATAACTTGTTGCATTTAGGCGAGGTAGAGACTGATAAAAGTGATAGGCCAGTGGACCCTCTTCCTAAGATACTTTCAGCTGAGGTATTAGTTTATATTGGTGAAACTTATTTGCCTAGTCATGTGACCATATTCTGTTGTGTAATTTTTTTTCTCAACACCGGTTCAGGTGTTGTGGAATCCTTTTGATGACATTATCCCAAGGGTCTCTACAAAGTCTTCACTACAATCTGAAAAGAGAGAATCAAAACAGAAGGCTACCAAGTAGGTCCTTTGATCATGTAGTTCGTTAAGGAACATAATAATTTCCTCATTGATACTTCTTCCTTTCTATAAGTTATAAGAGAATGGTTTATTTGATCTATTTTACAGAAAATTGAACTTGCTTTCATTTGGGGAAGAAGCTGAAGAAGAGGAAAAGGAACTTGCAGCTGCCAACCCTAGAATACGAAGTAGTCATGACGTTTTGAATGATCCTCGACTCTTGAAGGATGGTCTTGAAAAGGATCCGGTAATGATAAATGATGTGATATTAGTAGTCTCCAAGCTTTGTGCAGATAATTAGTGTGTTGAGAAAATGAGATCTAGAGAGTAGAAAAGAGAATGTTAAACATGCCATAAATTGTCAAGTTAAATGATTAAGAAAATTATCAAATTTAGCAAAGTAAATGTAGTACAACGCGCCAACTCTTCAAAAAGTTGTCTTCTCAATCTTCTTGTAAGTACACAGAAATGCTTAATTATTCCTTGTTATAACTTTGTTTTACTGTTATCCCTTTTGGATACTTAAGTTGGAAGTCTCATGTACTTTATTTGACATATCAAGGAGTTTGAGCATGCACAAAGTGTTCTAAATTACTATAATTTAACGCATGCACATCCTGTGCAACTTAATTTTGCAGAACTCAGTTGAAGAGCAGAAATCAAGGGACGCACAGTTAATGGTGAGGGAAGCTCTCTCAAAGAAAGAGCATAAAGAAGATTTTGGTGCTGGAATTTCTGACTCTCCTGATCATAGTGATGAAGATGACGCCAGCTTTGATGCACGAATGCGGAAGCAGATAATAAAAAGAAGGCAGGAGCTAGGAGATGCGCCAATTAAGAAAAACATGCGCAAGGGTGAGCAAGAGTTTGTAGTATTTGATTACTCGATTTATCTTTGTCATAATTGAGTAGATATGCTTTGTTTGAATTATTTAATGGCCAAGGGTAAGTTGTTGATTTGAAATCTCTAATTGTCATGAACTCTTTGGAGAAGAAAATGATAGGAACAAAAGAGAATTGCATTCCTATAGATGCGAAGGATTACTGAGCACTGAGCATCTATTTTTCATACTGCAAACATCAGTTATGCTGTCATTAATTGGTCTTGGAACTCTTTGTTGTCAGTCGGTGCTGATCTAACTTTTAAAAAATTCCACTGAAAATCCTTTTGAAATTGTTTTGTCTGTGAATCTATTACCTGCTTTACAAGTATGTTTTCTGTTTATTCATCCTTCCATTGATTATTAGATTGGACATGAAGCCTTAATACACTCTAAACTCATATTTTTTGCTGGGCAGAGCGTGTGGATTCTCAGAAGCGTGCAGCATCTCCGCCTAGGTATAATTATTTATACTTGGTGCATATTTTTCTTTTTCCACTCAGTTCCATGGACGTTTCATGTTAAAACTTAAGCCAGATAGCATTATCTGATGGATATTATTACTGTATTCTCCCTTTTCTCTTGCTATAATTCTTGAAATTTTGACCTAATTATTTATGCCAATTGGGAAAGTGCTAATTTGGTTGTTCTCATAAGTGGAGATTTTCAATGATCAGTTATGAGCCTACGAGGGACTGCCACCTTTTCCCTTTCTTCTACATCTCGTTAGCAAGCCTTTCGCTATATTAGTCCTCAATGACAAGAGTAAACTAGTTGGACAATCACTATTGTAGAATTATGGATACCTAATGATCACTTTTGCATAATTCAAATAAGTAGCTTTACTTTATTGTTTTGTTTTTGACTTTTTTATGAACAGGTCAACTTCATGAGGATCTTGGCCTAATATGCATGGCGTATATTTCTTCTTTTTACTATCATTTAGCTTGAATCTGTTCAGTGTTCATGGCATAAGATTTTCAATCTGCACTTGCCAGGTCCAGTGTTGATGAACAAGATGAAAGGCCAAAAGCAGAAAAATTGTCAATGAAGAAAAAAGGATTAGGTTCTGAAGCTAGGGCTGAGCGTCTTGCTAATGCAGATGCAGATCTACAGTTGCTTGGAGAAGCAGAGCGAGCAAGACAGCTTAACAAGCAGAAGAAGCGCAGGCGTCAAGGACAGGAAGATGATGTATGCTCTAAGCTATTATTTGTTTTATTAACATTTTTGTTTATACTTCAAAACAATATTGTTCATCTTTTATTCTGTGTTATTAGAATCTGATACCTAAGGACATTATGTGTATGCATTCTTAGTAGAGTTGGTCATCCTGAAGTGAAAATTTGTGTAGTAAGAAAAGGTCCTAAAACTTTGGAGTATGACTGAGAGAAAATTCACCACGATATCCAAATGTATTAAATAAATATGTTAGAAACACCAGATTTTCATAAGAAGCTACAAGATGCGCAGTACTTATATTACTTATTATCCGAGACCGCTTAGCTCTTATACCATTCCTCTTGTGTTTCTTTACTTAATTCCATAGCTTTGTAAATTTATTTGTTTGGTGTATTTGTGTGTATTAGGTTCTAGCGAAACTTGAGAAGTTCAAGTCAGCTTTCTCGTCCAAATTAAAAGGATCAAATAGTGACGATGCTGTTAGCAAGGATGAAGATTTGTCTGGCTGGATGGGAGTTGAGCTTAAGTTTGCTCCCGAACCTGGAAAGGTAACCCCTCTGCTCACTACCTGTAGCTGTTAGCTATTTCGTGCTTTTTGATATCTTTCATACCCGAGTCTCTCATGTATTTTACACTAGTTCTGAAGCTCGTCACACCACAAAAAACTAAGAAAATCAGTATCGTCCATATATTACAATGGGTTTCGAATTGCCAAAATTAAGATTTACTCTGTCGTGGAGAATTATTCGATAACACTGTCCTGTGACCTTTTGATCTATTGTTGTGGTGTGAACTACGAGTGTTTGACCTAGCATGGACTTTCCCATGGATTACAATGACTCGTATATAATCCGTTCCTCTTACAGAAATCTATACGCTTGCTATCATACTTTAGATTCTTAACATGAAGTTCTTCTTTGTTGTGCAGAGTAATATGTCGCGGAGTAACGATGTAAATGATTATGTAGTGCACGACCCTCTACTGGAAAAGGGAAAAGAGAAATTCAACAGAATGCAAGCTAAGGAAAAGCGAAAGCAACGAGAATGGGCCGGGAAGTCTCTTACTTGAAACTGCTTTGCTGCTCTAACAAAACTCAGAGTACGTTTATTCATAACATCCTATGACTTGACTTAAAATAATTATTCTTTTTTATTTTCATTATTTGTTGATTGCGTGTTAATCTTAAATTTGTATTATCTGAAAAAAAATTATCATGCACTACGAATTAACTAACCTGGTGAAAATTACATTATATGGAATACGAAATTGAAAAGAAATGAATCAATTCACAAATAATAATCCAAGGAGATGGAAAGTAAACCTACTGAAAACCAATAAACGGTTTTCTTACCTTCTTTTTCTTGATTCTTCGGATTGACTGAGTCTCGACGTTAAAACTATAAAGGAAGCTGTTGGAATGTGATAATGGCTGTCAAATTTGCAAGTCTAAAATCATGATGCTGACTTTTGTGCCTTAATAAATTACCCATTGAGGAAGTATGAGTAAAACAAAAAAGTAATACTAATATAGTGTTGCTGTTGCAGTGTGTGTTTTTTTAATTGCAGAGCTGCAGTTGTGTCACATGGTGCTGTGTATTGAAGAGGAGGGCAGTAATGTGGATCTTGAACTTGGCAAAGGAGCACATGTTGTGTACACTTGGTTAGTTTCTTTCTTTGACTACTTCCCTTGTATGTCAAATCTTGGAAATTCATGCTTTGACATCCCTAACCAAATTTTGGTTTTGAAAAAAATATTGGGTATATCTTAACTTTCATTTCAATATTTTTTATATATAAATTTTGGCTCATATAAGAAATTATCTTTACTTGAGATATGAGAAAAGATCTCAACTATCAGCTTCAATAAATCAAGTGTCAGTGATATTTTTTACAAATTAACTTTTATTAAAAAAATATATGCTCCTATAATAATAGAAAACATTTATTTTAAATTCAATTAATTTTAATAGTTATTTCTAATGGATAGAGGGCTCATATTCTTTCTATTTTTTCACACGATTTTTTTCTCATGGAGTATTATAAAAGATGAAAAAGTGATGAATTTTACAAATTTTAATGGTTTACATTTTGATATTTTTGAGAAACAAACAAACATTAGTGAGACATTAAAAAAAAACCAACATTATTGTCATGATAGTATCTTTTGGCAAACCCTAATAAATTAAAAGAGTTCCTATTTTGGGATCTTACTAGAAAATTGTTTGCTACTACAATCGGTTCTAGTCAAAGTGTGGATATTTAATTAGTAACTAATGAAAGTAGAAAATAAATAAAAATTGCTTCGAAGTAGTGGGGGTGTAAGAAATTTTGGGAGAAGTTTGAAGAGAAAAATGGGAAGAAAAAATTGCTTTGAAAATCTATGTATTTTAGGAGAATATTTTGAGAGGAGAAATACGTGATTGTTTGTGACAAATACACATGAAAAAATAAAGTCGTGTGAAAAATATGGGTCTAAGTCACGTGGAAATCTCATCTTCATCTACATTAGAAAAAGAGTTGCTAAATTCTACAAAAAGAAACTTGATGAAGTTTCACTTTCACATCAGTCGTTAACAAAGATCACATAATTTCAACCCTAACCTTAGCCACAAATACTGCTTGAAATAAGGTGATGTGTTTGTAAGAAAGGCTACTTTTGTCCAAAAATTTAGTTACACTTCATGTCACAATCCCATTTTTGCTTTGAATCTATAGTTGAAAGTTCAATCTCCATTGTAGGTCTCATTGGAATCCATTTTTGTGAGGTAGTCGGCATTAGATGTGTCAAAATATCGAATCAGACCAAGTCCAAATGCAAATAGACATTCGGACTCGAGGCAAAATTCTTTTGCGGTCTAAGAATATGTCTGAAAATTCTAAAATTAGGTCATTATATCAGGTCGAGCCTGACCAATTTTGACGGTTTTAGTTTACATGATTTAGTATGCTTGATATTTACTAACCTTAACATAGAATCAAAGTTTATTTTACTCCCATATCCAAATATTAGACGGTAAGAAACCCAATAACTAACTTAGCTTTATTTTACTTATTTGAAAATAATTAAGGTGGTGATTAGTTAGATTGAGTGAAATTCATTCTCCCATTACATTCATCCACTAGTAATTCCAAATCTTTATATAATGTTTTTCTATTTTTTTTTATTTGGATAAAATTAAATTATTATCATTTTTATATACATATTTCATATTCGAAAAATAAAAATATTAAAATATAGTTGATACTTATTTTTTAATTTTCAATTATTTTGATTTTTATGACCTTTATTCCTAGCTAGTAGCTACCGATCCTAAAATAAAAAATTATAAAATAAAAGGTTATCTCATAAATAAAAAATTATGAAATAAATAATTATTTATTTATAATTTATTACATTCTACAACTAATCACCTCTTATAAATAATGAGGCTAAAAAACTCAGTTTTCCACTTACAATTTACAAATCAGTTAATCACACGTTATGACTTAAATGTTGGCAGTGTATAATAATTTTCATCCTTGCATGAAACAGCTTTCATTTTTAAATAATTATTCACGCGTAATACATAATTAAAGTCAAAATCATAGAGCTTGCATCATGCTTTGCTATGAAATCAATTCAATGATTCCATTTCTTACAAACAAACAAATGTAGGGACTCCATTCAAAGAAATGTGAAAGTATATCTATCAACTTCATCACTTACAACTAAAAATATTGAAATAAAAATATATTGAAAGAGTACACAAGCTTAATAAAAATATTGAAATACATACTGTATAAGTACAATGTAGTATCTCTATTAAATGCACACATTAATTAATAATAATATATGATGTTGTAGAGATAAATACTATTATCTTTATCCACCAATTTCTAACTCAGTTTGAGTTGTCACATTTATTAAGAAAATAGTTTGAGTTGGTGAGTGTTGTCTGATGAATGAATTTGGATTACATTTAATTTATTAATATTTAATCGAGTTTTGTGTATAAAGTAAAGAGATAAAAAGGATAGAAAGAAATTGAGTAATGTTCATGAATGAATCAGAATGACATAATTGATAAAAAAAAAATAAAAATTGGTGGATGAATTGAGTATATAATTAATGATAGTAATAAATGAGGAATTAGAGGAACCATACCTACATTTTAATAACATAGAGGCTCCCAATAATTAAATAGAAGCTTGCTATTGTACCATTATATAAATGAAGTAGCACCACATCACTTTAGTGTTATTCGATACTACGTTTTTTCGATGTTATGATCGTAGCTTTAATTTGATCGTACTTTGAATCCTTGGTAAGTTTCATAAATACCAAGGTGTATTTATTTCTAACAAATTTTAATTTGTCGCGAAAATTAAAATTCGAGAAATAAAGTAATACCACGTCAGTTTAGTGTTATTCGATACTACGTTTTTTAAGTTATTGATCTATAAATTCACACGTGTAAGTACTCTATGTCATGATCATAGCTTTGATTTGATTCATTAGTAAGTTTCATAAATACGAAGATGTATTTATTTCTAAAAAACTTTATTTATTATGAATATTAGGATTCGAAAAAAATTATAAATTTACATTAAATTAATTATGTTATTATGTACATCATAATCTTTTTATAATCTTTTCACCGTCTGCGACAACCACAACTTAATGTGCTAATGACTGCTGCGACAATGCCATGAGCGTATGAATCACTATAGTTTTATTTTTTTTATTTCGCATTATTTTATATCAAGAAATTCTAATTGAAAAAATGAGAATTAATAAAGTTTTACTAATAACTTTTATTTATTTACACGACATATTTTATAAGTTGCGAGTGAAGTTATGCCCGTATTTTTAAATTATACAATATCAAAGTTGCATATTTCTACCATCCTCTTCAAATTATAATATCTAGTGTTTTTACACAAAATACAATAATTATGCACATATATTTCCAAAATATTAAATCAAATCATTATGTAGCAGAATCCTTCCAAATTCTAAAAGCTTCTAAAAATAAAAATATCTGATATGATATAAAATATAGAAAAGAAAAGAAAAGAAAACCGCGTGTTCTCATTTCTCAACTCTCTACAAAGTCACCGTCTTCTCCATTACTTCTCTACGCCGACCAAGCGTTCACACCTATCCAGTTCCTACACGCTTTCTCTCTCTGTATCGGCATGTACGTATATGTGTGTGTGTATTGTATTCATCTCCGACTCCAGCTTTTTCAAGCCTGATTTCTGTATTTTGACATTTGCTCTGTGTTCACATCTCTATCTGTGAGGCATTTCGTCAAACGCCTTGACTATATATCAACGCAGACCACACGTTTTCTCACAGCAGATTTCGAGATGATAGAGAACAAGCTCCTGCAGCAGAGGAAGAGGAGGAGAACCACCGATAACAGCACCGCGGTCGATGAGCAGAAGCAAATGAAGACCAAAGGCCTCAGCGAGATCATCACCTCTCTATTGCTATTTGAGGATCAGGAGAAGACCGATCTCGAAGAAATCGACCGATCAGATCACGAGGAGAAGCTCCAATTCGATCAGAATCAGGCGAGAAAGCGGCGCGCCATGGAGGATTACTACTCCGATTTGAAGAATTCTCACGACGATTGCGCGCAGATCGAAGGCGTGAGGAAGAGGAAGGCGAAGAGTAACGCTTTCGCGGCTGTGAATTCTGCTGCAGCTGGAGCTGGAGCTGGAGCTTTTGTGGAGGAGGAGCTCGCCTCAGTCGAGAACAATGGGGGGAAGAGCGATAAGGCTTCCGCGGCGGGGCCGCAGAGGCGCCTCTGGGTGAAGAACAGATCCAAGGATTGGTGGGACCAATGCAGCAGCCCCGATTTCCCCGAGGAAGAGTTCAAAAAGGCGTTCAGAATGGGAAAAAGAACATTCGAGATGATCTGCAACGAGCTCACCTCCGTCGTGGCAAAGGAGAACACGATGCTACGGGACGCGGTTCCGGTGAGGCAACGCGTCGCCGTCTGCATTTGGAGACTAGCTACGGGCGAGCCCTTGCGGCTAGTTTCCAAAAAATTCGGATTAGGGATTTCCACCTGTCATAAGCTTGTGCTTGAGGTCTGCTCTGCTATAAGGAATGTCTTGATGCCTAAATACCTCAGGTGGCCTAATGACGACGCTCTAGCCAAGGTGAAGCAGGAATTCGAGTCGATTTCCGGCATACCAAACGTAGTTGGGGCGATGTACACCACCCACATCCCTATCATCGCGCCGAAGATCAGCGTCGCGGCCTACTTCAACCGGAGGCACACGGAGCGGAACCAGAAGACCTCGTACTCGATCACGGTGCAGGGCGTGGTCGACCAACGCGGCGTGTTCAGTGACGTCTGCATCGGCTACCCCGGCTCGATGTCCGACGACCAGGTCCTCGAGAAGTCGACCCTCTTCCAGAGGGCGAACGCGGGGTTCTACCAGGGCTCGTGGATCGTGGGAGGCGCTGGGTACCCCCTCACGGACTGGGTCCTGGTCCCGTACGCGCAGCAAAACCTCACCTGGACCCAACACGCGTTCAACGAGAAGGTCGGGGAGATCGCGGCGATAGCCCGGGGCTCGTTCGCACGCCTCAAAGGGCGGTGGGGTTGCCTGCAGAAGAGGACGGAGGTGAAGCTCCAGGACCTCCCCGTCGTGCTTGGGGCGTGCTGCGTGTTGCATAACATTTGTGAGATGAATGACGACGTTCTGGATCCCGAGCTCGAATTCGAGCTCGTGGACGACGAGATGGTGCCCGAGATCGGGCTAAGGTCCGCTGCAGCAATGAAGGCACGCGACGCGATTGCCCATAATCTGCTACACCACAACCATGCTGGTACGTCGTTTCTCTCCTAATATAGGAGAGAAACCACGCGTCACGGTTGTGGAGTAGGTTTTCGTAACGTATGAATCAATCTCGATTTGTTGAAAGGGATTCGATTTTCCCCTTCAACAAATCTAGTGATTGTTTTGGCAATCTTTAGGCTCACAAAAGTTCAGATTTTACAGTTAGAACAGTCATATTTAGCTCAAGTTTTATTTATTAGTTCCAATTCTGATTGTTTCATTCCATTCAAGCTAAATGAAAACTTCTTCTTTCTCTTTCCCATAAACACCTAAACCAAAACCAAGAAATAGAATCGCATTGTTAAATTGGATTGAACTCATTTATTTATTAAATTATTGACACTAGAATGAGTTCTAGTAATTCTATGCGAATGATTAGTATAATAGTGTTTTGGGACTATGCTTATGTTTGAATTAAATTATCAACATATATTCTTGCTACTATGTTGATTGTGATGCACATTTTGTCACTACATGTAGCCATTTTAAATATGATAGAATTATTGCGAGTTGGTTATTTGTGTTGCGTGTGAACGTTGTTGACAATAAAATTTAGGTTGCTATGGCGACGTAATAAGATCCCTTTCACATTTTAATTTGATTAGATGATTGTGACATGCATAAAAATTGCAGCTATGGTATAGAAAATTCATGTTATAGGTAGACCATCTTACTTATTTATTTTATTCAATTTAGTAATTATATGTTTCTTGAAAAGTGTCATGTTCCTTGCCTTATGTGTAAACAAATGGTACACTAATTTCACTCCTTTACCCTTCATTTTGTTGTGGGTGAGATTTTTTTTAAATATTCACCTTATATCAGATATTATCTTAAATCAAATATGTCATGAACCATTGGAAGGAAGAAATGGTGGGATATACAGATATGTACGACGAGGGATTGTTGCCGATTTTTGCAGTGATATATTTGATATATTTATTGATATTGGTTCATGACTTTATTTGATTTTTATGATAGTTCATAATAGATTTGATATAACCTTTTGTTATCATGATTATTCCTTGAGGTTGAAGAACTTATAATACTCTATTGTATGCATGTGTCATCTCATTCTACCCTCTTTAAGTTTTTCCAAACATTCTTAGCCATCTTATTAGAAATTTCATGTACTACAAGATAATAAAAATAACTCAACCAATAATGTAAGGAAACGTATACATTTGCTATTTTCAACATCTTATCAATGAGCCTACTGCCTACCTGTAAAAGCTCAACTATTTGTTTGTATGCTCACATAAAAAGATATTGTTTTATATAATATTTTATTTGTACAAGCCACAAAAATAATATAATAGGTTAGATTCTTTGGTGGCTTGCCCTTTTTGTAAGAGAATATTATTATAAGAATGGAGGTTGAAAACTCAAGATTTTGTCACAATTAGAATGCTTATGATTTTCCGACCGACCATTTTTATTTCTCAGCAATTAAATACTATTATATGTGCCAATAAGATTCCTATATTTAAATAATATTTTATTATTTAATATTAAATGATAATTTATAAGTACATGATTATTTTGGTACGCAATAATTAGTTAGGTGGTGGTTTTATATCTGAATGTCATAAATACGAACTCACTATCAATTTCAACAAATTAGCAATAGCAAAATGCATAATATTTAATTGATTAATAAATAATTATCCACAAATTTCATTACCAAGAGTGGGATTTACTCCACAATGACC
Source organism: Leonotis leonurus (assembly GCA_026898415.1). Classification (NCBI taxonomy): domain Eukaryota; kingdom Viridiplantae; phylum Streptophyta; class Magnoliopsida; order Lamiales; family Lamiaceae; genus Leonotis; species Leonotis leonurus. Next base: position 3,139,503 of record JAPKLX010000027.1, read on the forward strand.
ACTATCATTTTATGATTGTCATAGCTAACCATTTCTCAAAATTAATTAATGTTCATTTATGATAAAAGCTTACCCAACAAATTTCTATAGCTATTAGGAGTAATTGGTTTAAATTTTTAATTATGACAACTAAATGTAAAATAAAAATCTCAATAATCATATTAATTGCACAAGGTGGCTAATAGTTGGGGACGTGGTGTACTAAATACTTGAAACCTTTTATAGTAGCTATTTATGTTATTAATATAATTTTTTTTATTATAAGAAAAATAAATTTTAATTAAGTAAATTCCTTACCAAAAAAGCCTTTAAAAAATGACTACACAACTGTCATTTGCAGCAGATCCAAACCCTTTTCCCATTTGGGTACCAAACCCCACACCAATTATTAAAATAATTTGATTATTAATTTATTATAACAAAACATATGATCATAGTCCCCTAATTAAATTGATTTATTCTAAATTAAATTTGATTATTCTTTTTTTGACAATTGAAAAATATTTTTCACTCGAGTAAATGAAATAGTACATGAAGACATGCAATTGTCCAAATTTATTTTAAATTCATCAATAAGTAATAAAATTCCTTCAGATATATTAATAATAATGATTGTTCTGAGCAAAAATCATTAAAATAGATTCTCAAAGAAAAGAACATCATAATTAGGGAGTATCTATTGTTGTCATAGAGTACAATGCTCAGTCAAGGTACAATCACTTTCAGCTTCTGGGTGCAGGGAGTATAAAAGAGTGTAAAGTAGAGGATCATGACGAAATAGCGCTAATATATATATATCTGTGTGTGCGCCCATATTTGATAGAGAGAGAGTAAGCATAAACTTAGCAGAAATCGAGAGAGAGGAAGCATAAACTTAGCAGAAATCGAGAAAGGGAGGAAGCGAGAATGGATGAAGAGGAAAACAGTAGAAATGGAGGAGAGGAAGTTCTAGGTTCAAGCCTCACGCTGGAGAAAGTGGCTGCAGCCAAGCAGTTCATCGAGAATCACTACCGAAATCAGATGAAGAGTATACAGGAAAGGAAGGAGAGGTGCGTGTGTGCTTGTGTGTGTGTGTGCGCGCGAGTAGCGCGAGCTCTGAGCTTGTGTTTCTGTGGCGAATTTTTGGTCTTGAGTTATCTGGATTAGTGTTCAATGAGTTGCTGCTACTTGCAATCGTATTATTGTTTACGATCTATTGCATTGATTTTACTGGTTTAATTATTCAGTTTTGGGGTGAATTTTAGCTTGTGAAGTTTAAATCTGAAAATGAATTGGAATTTTGGTTGATTGGATGTAACTGTGCGATCTGCTGCTTCCTGGTTATGTTTCTAGTGGTTTAAAGAGTTAAGTGGTTGATTTCAGGCTGCAACGCTTGAGGTACTGAGATTTGTAATGTCTATGACGGTTGTGAAGCGGTTATTGATTTTCTATGCATGGATATGTTTCTCGAGTTCAAGCTTATGAAATCTGGTTAGGAAAAATCAGCATGGAGTAAAGTTATTATTAAATTCATGAGCTTTGTTTAGTGTTAGCTGGACCTAGTTACATTTTCAGTTCTGATATTCTTTTGAGAATATGGAGACTAGTTATGGAATTTTTGACTTGATGCTTCAAAGCCTATAAACCAGTAGTAGTAGATTAGTTCAATAAGCTTAGCCTAGTCGGTAGAAGTTTTTGTCGCGATACGGCTGGTGGTGGTTACTCTTAGGTAGTTTACTTAATTGCTAATAATAAGAGGAGATCATTTACTCGTTGTCTTCCAAAAAATACTTATGTTTAAGGGTAAAGAATTGCTGAAATAGCTGTACTTTTTTACGTGTACGGAAAAGGTACCTTCGTGTTTTGATGATTTGAATAGCCGTTAGACATTCTATTTTCTCAGAATCTAAAGGTTGGATTATTATAGTCAGATTTTAGAATGAAAGATTTGCATAGCTGTTCCACTTTGGTTTAAGATGGACAAGTCTAAAAAGTAGCTCAGCATACAGACAATCATGTAATCGATTAATTATATAAACGACAACAAAATCTGGTATGCTATTTATACGAGTGTCGACAAAGTTCATAATATCAGTTCCGTCATACATTCTTCCAAATTTGCTGTCAGGGTGATTTAAATGTGCTACTCCCAGTTTTGTCTTTAAAATTTGTCCTACCTGTTTCATCTTTTAAAACTACTCTTATCGAAAATGGATAAATTTTAGAACCTTGATACTTCTATTTCAGGAGATGGATACTAGAAAAGAAGTTGGCGACTTCAGATGTGCCCAAAGAGGAACAGATAAATCTAATTAAAGATTTAGAGCGAAAGGAAACAGAGTATATGCGATTGAGAAGGAACAAGATATGTGTAGATGATTTTGAACTTCTAACGATCATAGGTCGTGGAGCCTTTGGTGAGGTTGGTGATTTGCATGCATATGTCATTCTTCTATTTAGTATGGAGTTTCTTTTAATTTATTCCAATCATGGAAATAAAATTCTTCATTTCCATATTTGAATGTGAAACGACTACATGTACTAATTAATTGTAATTGCATATTTTGGTTGTTATTGATAATTTTTTTGAACTGCAGGTCCGGTTATGTAGGGAAAAGAAATCTGGCAATATTTATGCCATGAAAAAGTTGAAGAAGTCTGAAATGGTTTCCAGGGGACAGGTAGATATATTAGTAAAAGATGCCGAATTTTGTTTTTTGGTCTTCCACAATGGGGCTTTTATTATATGACAATCAGTGAGGAGATTCATACTAAACTTTTAACATTTGCATAAGTTGGAAGATTTTCTTTCTCCTTCTTTTAATGTTTTTATACTGGGTCCACATCTTTGTGGTTTTAACTGTCCTCTGTTGTAATTTCTTAAAAAATGTCCTTCGGAACCGTCCTAATACATTAGTAAATATTCTTCTTTACAGGTGGAGCATGTTAGAGCAGAGAGAAACTTATTGGCAGAAGTGGCCAGCCACTGCATTGTTAAATTATATTACTCCTTTCAAGATGCTGAATATTTGTATCTTATCATGGAATATCTCCCTGGTGGTGACGTGATGACTCTTTTGATGAGAGAAGACACACTTTCTGAAAGTGTGGCTAAATTTTACATAGCGCAAAGTGTACTGGCCATCGAGTCCATTCACAAGCATAATTATATTCATAGGTGGGTATGATCTAATATTATGGATCATGAATACTGTCCAATCTTTCTGGACATTAGCCTCTTGAGTGCTGCAAAAATTAGTTCACATGGTTGATATTTTTCACTAATATCTGTACTTAGGGACATCAAACCAGACAACCTTCTTCTTGACAAGTACGGTCACATGAAGCTCTCAGATTTTGGCCTATGCAAACCACTCGATTGTAGAACTTTAACTACTGTAAATGAAAATGAGGCTATGGATGACGAGAACATAAAGGAACCGATGGATATTGATAACCGCTTTCCTGATGCTTCGAACGGTAGTAACTGGAGAAGTCCTCAAGAACAACTCCAGCATTGGCAGATGAATAGAAGAAAGTTGGTAAGATATCATTACAATATCAGACCTTTTACATTTTTCCAGGAACTCTGCTTAGGTCTTGTCAGTTATGGGTTTACCTTAATATTTTCAAGATCGGAGTCACCTGGTTTGCATTGTTGTCAAATGGAAAAATATATTTTACATCATTCCATCTAGCTATTAGTTTCTCATAATGGCTTTACTTGCTGCATATGATTCTTCTATCTTTGTAAGTAAATTCTCTTTGCTGTCAAGTTATATATTAGCTGATTATTTGTGTTCAATTACTCTCCAGCACACAAGTTAACATATGTTTTCTCTATTTTAAGGCATTTTCTACTGTCGGTACGCCAGATTATATTGCTCCTGAAGTGTTGCTGAAAAAGGGATACGGCATGGAGTGTGACTGGTCAGTTGAAGTTTTTTCTTTTCTGTTAGAAACACTAGTTACTCTGCAACTTATGTATTGTCCTATGTTAAATTGAATTTTGGTTTATGTATATATCCTCTTCAGCTCGAATCTTGATATGTACTCTGTGTTGAATGCTTTACTTTAATCACGAAAGGGAACAGAATGAGTCTTCTAGGCCAGTGTGCACATATGAAATCATACAATTCTAATGCTCCATAAAAATGATATCCTTGTAGTAAGTCTAGGGTTTAGAACTATGTTCATGTTCTATGTTACATTACTTGCACTTTTGATGCTATAGGAAATATATATATATATATATATATATATATATTTGTTTTTATTACCTTAATGACCATATATATTCATGCAGGTGGTCTCTTGGGGCAATTATGTACGAAATGCTTGTTGGTTATCCCCCTTTTTATTCTGATGATCCCATGACCACTTGCAGGAAGGTATTCACATTTAATTCATAATAATCTGTTTGCTTTCATTGAACTTCTTATCTACTCCAACTTATATTATGTCTACCTCTTGCAATGCATTAAGCTGAATGTGCACAAAATTGTAACAAACAATTTGTAAGATCAATGGTGCACAATCCCACTTTTCAGTGCATTTTGAATGGGAGAGCAAACACAAACTTTCTTCATGCATTTTACTAACAATCGAAATGATTACATGCAAAAAGGAATTGCCTTTGATGCAATACTGGTCTGATAACCTTGAGCAATGATCACCAGATTGTTCATTGGAGAAATCACCTGAAATTTCCTGAAGACGCCAATTTGAGTCTCGAGGCAAAAGATCTCATGTATAGGTTACTCTGTGATGTGGAACATAGGCTTGGAACTGGAGGGGCTGCCCAGATTAAGGTACGACTTCTCAATCATTGAATTTCGCTAGCGATTTAAATGCTTTACTGGCGTCTCTTTCTCTTCATGCACACGTAAGAATTATAAATAATTGTTTATAGGTCCATCCTTGGTTTGCGGATGTTGAATGGGACAAACTATATGAAATGGAAGCAGCCTTCAAACCAGAGGTTAACGGAGAGCTGGACACCCAGAACTTTATGAAGTTTGATGAAGTACACTCTAGTCTCATTTCTTTACTTATTACTATGTTTCTGCCATCTACACTACTTCAATTAGAGATATCAAGTATCAGCCTCTCTAGTTATAAGTTATGAGTTTGGCCATTTTTTCGTAGATTTAGGTTTGGATTATCTCAGATTTGCACTTGAAGGCCCATAAGAACAAAGATTAAAGTTGTGCTACTGTACTTGATATAGTCGTTCATCTTGATGTTTCTATGCATGCACTTTCTATGGCATCATCTTATTTCAAGATAGACCAATTTATGCAAGTTTCTTGTTCTTCTACAACAGCTGGATTCTCCAAAACAAGCAAAATCTGGATCTGGACCCTCCCGAAAGGTTTTTCTTGCTCTTCATCCATATATATCTAACCTACCACTTGTCATTTCCTACCAAGTAGTCCGGTTTACAGTGCTAGCTTCTGCCAAGCGACGACCGACCGACCACTGGTTACATAGTTGTGATAAATATAATGTTTTACCTCTTGTGCTAAATCTCGATAATGACTTGACCCTCATGTTTAATCAAGCAGCTGCATCTTAATACAAAGGATTTGAGTTTCGTGGGCTATACTTACAAGAATTTCGATGCTGTCAAGGCACTCCGTTATTCATCAGGTACAGAGTCGTCTAAATCCTCCTTCCTAATCAAAGTCTCGTAATCTTGGCATTTACGCCTAATAATTTTCATACACGGTTCTGATTTTAAACTGCAGATCATGCCATGAGCACACCACCAACGCAGCCCTCCATCAACTCCATATTCGGTAAGACGCACCTACATTTTGATCAAACTTGTACAACATACTAAACTCCATCTCCTTAGGTGGCAACATCATGCGAGGAAAGCCCGGGGACTCTGATGTGCAGATGATTACAGCAATGGACGACGTGACGTCTCCATAGAACTAACAAGGATTAAGAGCATCGGGAACGAAGGTACTGCTTGTCCCTCAATCTGCAGCAGCATTACTTAATTGTACAGTGTGCTTGGCTAATATTGTTAGGGGCTTAATTAATGATGGTTTAATTATTAGGTTGCAAGTTAGGATTAGTGTGTGGGGATTACCCAGGTTGGTAAGGGAACTTGCTTTCTCTTGTGGTAGTTTCCTCTTCGAATTATTATTCATGGATGGACCTATGCTTTTTGATTACCGAATTGTTCTTTTTTGCTTTTTTTTTCTGAAATTAATTTTCAAGTGTTTCTACCTACCATGTTTGTATTAAATTGGATTGAAATGACCTACTTTAATTACGATATCAATAACACCTTGGCATGGCAGGAGAAAGCGACACTTGATAGGTTCGTGCACGTTATTAATTCTCTCTCTCTCCACGTGACATAATAAGACTTTAATTCAGGTGTGATATCTGCACATCAATAGTGGCCACATTTTCTTTTTAATTATATAGTTTTGGATTCATATATAAATAAATTGAGCCTAGAAAAAACACTTTTGACATTATACAATGGTTTAATATCCAAAATATTTAGTGAGAAAAGTTGATATATAAATTCTAACTACTTCGAGCGTAAATCATGAAATTGAAATTTGATAACGTTCATGCCTAATAAAATTGTATATAAGTGAATAAAATTTATATATCACTAAATTTGTAATTAGAATTTTTTTTACTTAGTTTTTTTGACTAATTTTTTTTCTCTTATACAATTATACCCAGTATGGCTATCCGAATGGAATTATACTTTTTTTAAATATTTAGTGAAGGAAAAATTATAGTGATACGTAAACTTTATTAAACTTTATCTACTTCATTCACAAATCATATCATGGATGATAGTATGAAAAAGAAATCTGATAGCTTTCATACCTAATAACTTTGTAAACAAGTAAATCAAATTTATATATCACTAAATTTGTCATTACTAAGTTTTTTGGCAAATTTTTTCCTCTCTTATACAATTATACCCTATACGGTACGGCTATCCGAATTTTTTACTTCACGGCGCCCCAAATTTTATTTCACAAACTAGGAATCTAGGATTGTTTTGGATATATAAACTTTCCGACTCTCCCTATAATATACATATATTAATAGAATTCGAAGTTAATTAATCACGATGAAATAATAAATAAAAGAGGTCGAGGGGCGTAGACAAAATACAAAGGCCAATGCAATGCAATTAAGACCTTGCTAATGCACCCTATAAAAGATGTAAAGTTTGCAATACACAACGAAGACAACAAGATAGATAAAAAGTGTAAGCCACACACTTGAAAACTATAAACACACATATCAATTGACACCAACAAACCAACTACAATAACCAGCAAACAGAAACCAAATAACCAAATACACAACTCGTTTTCATGATCTGTTGTGTTTCTGGTCCCGAGCTATAATATCGCTCCCTCGAATTACCCATGCCTCAAGCCCTTTTTGCCCAATGAAAACCCATACGAGAGAAAATCAGTACTTATGCACCTACTTGTCATCCTTCTTCTCAGCCTCAGCCTTCTCTTCCTCCTTTGCCTCTGTTTTCTCTTCTTTGTCTTTTTCTTCAACGCTCAACTTTCCTATGAGATTGGCTGCAGCATCAGCTTCTGCATCTTCTCCACTGTCCTTCGACAGAGATTCGGTGATTTCTTCAATCTTGTCTTTGAAGGATTTGCAATCTGAACAAACAGAAATGACAAGAGTGAAGAAATGACAACATTTGATCTAGTAGTGTAAAATTGGTTAGCTTAGCTACAAAGCCATAAGATCATAATATGCTGGACTAAATAGAAAGATTCCATATTGGAAAGGTTGAATAGCTTACTCTCCACTGAGGGAAAACGAATACAAAACGTCTCGTCCTTTAATTCTCCATCTGAAAAATCAGCAGCATGCCACACACAAGACTTTTCGTTCCCATGGTGTTCTTGTACCGACATTGTGGAAAGGACTAAAATTGAAAAAGGGAAAGGTATATTTTAGATAGACGCAACTTAACAAGAAAAACGAGAGACTATTTAGAATGGCAGAGCAATACTAATAGAATATACTCACTATTCTTAATAAAAGTTCAAAGTTCAGATAAAGCAACATAATCACATAAACATGCAACTAAACTCAGACACAATTTTTATGGGTAAAAAATGTGATTTGCTAACCAAGATGGTTGGCACAGATCTTGAGGGTCTTGTTCTGTCTCATAACAAGCCTAATTTTGCCGGTATCCTTGTGCTTGAGAAGCTTCACCATCCCAACTCCCCTCTCTTTCCATTGGTTACCTTCTTTGTCAAATCTATACAACTTCGCTTTCCTACCAATTAACAAAAAATGAAATCAAATAATGACTGGAGAATACAATCGCAATTTCCATACACATTCTACTGTATCGATTCTTTTAAGCACAAGAAACAGAGATGCGCAGAAGCTCTCTGGTAACAATAATTACTTAAATGTTTCAGCTTTATCACATCAAGTGCAGAAATTCATAGTAATCATCGATTACTGGACAAAACACCTTCACGATCTGAATCAATCCACCTACGACCTCCCCACTAAAATTTCACATAATATAAGCCATTAGCTTTATTCTGAATCTGCGGTCACGCTACTCAGATCATACATCGATATAGCAATGGATAAAGCAGCACCTCCATTGGCTGCATCAATTTCAGCTGAAAGTACAAATGTCGTTCATCTTCAATCTAAATTCTGAATCACATTACTCACACCCTACATCTATCTCGTTAACAGACCAAACAACAAAACGCAACGATCAACTCCCAACTATAACCAATGCAATTCGACTCAAATCCAAGATCAGATTACTCACAAATCGAGGAGAACGTATTCATTCTCTTCACCCGTGGTGACGGCAACTTCCTGGAGTTTAACGATCGGAGCTACCTGAGCTCCGGTATCCTCATCTTCCCCCGCTGGCTTCGTCTCGTCCTCCTCCTCCTCCTCTTTCTTCAGAGCTGTAGGCTCCGTTGTGCTCGCCATATCGATCTTAACTTGAGGAAATCAAGCAGGAAAATGGATGTAGAGAGAGAGAGAGATCCGGCTTAGGGTTTACTTTAGCACTGGAACTTAGAATTTGAAGAGCAAAGTGATGACTGATGAGGACTGAAGAAAGAGTGAGATAAAATGAGTGAAGGAGTTTCTTTTTATGGGCTTTGAATCCTAAGGCACATTAATTTTGGGCTTTCCACAACCCAATGTGGGCTTTGGGCTTTTGGATTTGGGCCGTTCAATTCATTTATTAATTTATTTATACTATATTATTGGATTAATTTAGTAAGTACATAATTCGACTCATTATTTTCATTAATTTGGAATTTGGAAGGTCATAATTTAACACAAAAATAATGGATTTTGTGACGTCTTTAATTGAATTAGTGATATATAATTTGTTGGATCTTTATCTATATTTCTTACCAAGCAATTCAAGCTTATCAATTGCAAGAAAGAATTTATGGGCACAAACATAATATTGCAATCAGCATTAAATCAGCCCAAGAAATAAAGAAATAATAGTGTATCAATTAAAATCAATTAAAAGAAAAACCCTCCAGTGCATAATTTATGTTTTATTTTAAAGCAATAATATCCATAAGAGAGCTCCAAATAAAAAGCAACAGATTCTTTTGTTTAATTAATTTTAGTATTTTCTGTTGGCAAGCTCTTTTATAGTATGAGGGAGATCCTTCTCATTCTGAATGCTTTTAACCCAAGCTGCATTTATGTGAACTCTTTCAATGCTCTGCTTCAATGTCCTTAAAATGTAGGGCTTCATGCGGCTGCTGAAGAATTCCTCCACTTCCTTCGCCTTCTCATACGACGAGAACTGGACCGTAGATTGAAGATAACGAACAAGAACGAGTCATCAGAATCGAAGAGACGGTATTCAGAAGCTCACCTGCCTAAGATTGAAGAGCACTTACCGGTGATACAACTGCACTGATGAATCGTGTGATCAAGAATCCCGCCCCGTAGGTCTGACTGAGATGATCCCACTTCACCTGTAACCGAAAAAACCGACCAGATATCAAAACGGGCAACCCAGAAACGGGCTATTTTTTTCCCCAAGACGTTGAGGTTCGTACTATAGTAGAAGATGGAATCCGTATGGAGTGTGGTGGTATGAAAACTATATGGACTTACTTTCAGCCAATTCCATGCTGTCTCGCGAGATTCGCTGCTAACGGATAACCCAAATACGACGTCTTGGCTCCTAACCTGCATTAGAGAAAGAAGTATGGTCGCTATTGAAGAATCTGCGAGAAATTGCAGCCAAGAACCTTGAAGAGGAATACCCTCCATCAAAGAAAGAATCCAATCGAGAGCATCGATAATAATAATAGTAAATGGAATAATGGTGCAGGCCCCAAAATTCATAAGAAATGAACTCATTAAAACTATTACTATAGTTTTCAAAAATTTCTTCATCGTAAATATCTGACTCGTGTATATCGACATTACCTCTGGAGATAACAGAAAGTCGAGGAATTCTTTAATAATTTCCGGATCTCGGCAGCAACCTAGAGAGCCTTTAGGAAAGACAGCAAAGCGTTAGTGCCTGCAAAATACGACGATCTAAAACTGCTCAAATGATGAAATTGTACCTAAAACTCGTGTTTTCTCCTGGCTGAGATCGGTTTCTCTATAGATTTTCAGAAGAGAATCATAGCCAAATTTGTCTGATTTATTCACGCCTTGCATCACAGCAACATATACTGCCTGAAAATACGGAAGAAGAGCGCTCTGTCAGGAAAGAAAGAAAACAGAGTTCTGAGATCTAGATTTGGATGAAGTTTTAAGGTTTTATTATAACCCTTCTCAAATCCGGAGGAAGAACAGTTGCATTTCCATCTTCCAAGAATATACGGAAGCGCTTGTTTGCTTCATCTAGAGTTGCCTTGTGCCCGAACGAGGCCAATGCCGTTAGAAGCTCTCCTCTCAACATGCTATCAAGGTGGCTCTCCCCTGGTTTGGGATCCCAACCAAGTCTCCTGAAAGAGAAATTCAATAGCATATGGTTTTTATATTAGATGATTTTGTTTGTAAGTTGTAATCTAATGTTAAAATTGTGGTTCTATCAAGTTTTTGTTCCTCCAGCATCATACGACGTTTGCATCGAAGTCGAGCTCATTTGAATCCCATATTAATTCAAGTAGAAGTGTTGATATACATATACTTACAACCCACCAAACATTCTAGTGAAAGCAACAGACGAAATGATGAATAACGTACTCGGCAGAGCTCTGGAAAAGATTGATGAAGAACGATTTGACATCATCAACCAATTCAGGTGAGGCATCAGCAACAATTTTTGCTACCTTGGAAGCTACCTGGAGAGCCGAGAAATTGTGTAAGCTAAACTACAAGTAAATGAAAATGTCCCGGAACATTACTATTACTAATTTACTATTAGTATATACTGAATAAAGAGGACATTACACTGATCAAGTTAGATAGGACTGTGTACTCATGCTCTTCTCTGTAAGCAGCCATCAAAGCAAGTAAAGAGGTCGTCGATTGCTCGCATGCCATAGACAATGAATAGTAGTCGTCCAATATTCCTGGTCAAGAAATAAAGTGAATTTAATAAATCAAATGAAAAAGAAAACGACGAGTTACTAAATTACCTTCTCTGTCGCATGTTGACAAGTGCTTTATCTCGATTGCATTCCTCAGTCCAGCTGATAGGTCCTCGTCATATTTCACCCGATAAAAACCAGTCTGGTCCACGTTAACTTTGATCCAGCGCTGGCCTGATGGAACTGATCCATCCAAAAATTCCTTGACATCAAGTGTCTTACTTTTGGTTTCCAGCAAGAAACTTTTACGAGCATCATAAGAGCCGGAGCACAGAGTTACTGGGACAACCCATTGTCCCTCACCATGAGATCCACTAAACAAAAACCGTGACTGTTGAAAAACAAGAGATAGATAGTTATCAGGATTTTGAAAAGTTGGAAATAATCAATCATGAAAAGAATATTAGCAATCAAACACATTAGCGAGTGTCATCAAATAACCTGTTCGAACTCCAAACTCTGGTCTTTGGCCTTCACAGAGACAACAGGATATCCTGTCTGTTTAGTCCATGAATTCATTAATTTGTTCACAGGTTCGCCAGATTCTTCCTCAAGAACTGACCATAAATCTTCTGTCTTCGCATTCGCGCAAGCGTATTTTTTAATGTAGGAAGCAAGTCCCCTCTAGAAAATGGTAGGAGAGAAACAGAAAATGAGAGAAAATATTAATAAGATGGAAATATAAAGTGCAAATGGATTATCAGAAAAATAAAAGGTACAATTATGAAGACGTCTGCTGAAATATCAGATAGCAGCATTGTTGTTTATAACGAATTACATGTAGATAAAAGACACATTATCCTAGGTTGAAATATATAAGTACACAAGAAAACTTACTCAAAACTAAAGCAAGTGCAATAAGGAACAAAAATATCGATTAAAGAAACTTCATGAATGATTTTAGACGAAAAGAACGAATCATCAACCTGAAAACATTCAGCACCGAGATAGCTCTGTAGCATTCTAATGACAGATGCACCCTTCCTATAGCTGATTGAATCAAAAATTTCATCGATTTCACTTGCATGATTTATGTCCACCTGAAAAGTGATTGCGAATAAGTTGGAGGTTCAATATTTGCATCACTGCTGAGTGAACCATAAGAAAGTTGATTCTAATTAGATCAGTATTTCACAAAGAAAAGGAGCCATTGTCTGTCCCCTAGAGATTTTATAGTTATAGTAACAAGTACATAAACAGAATAAGAAAAGTCGATATTTGTCACAGACCTCAATAGGGTGAGATTCAGCAAGTCCATCCAGCCGAAGTCCCTCAGTACATTCATCAAGGAATTGAGTCCAAATTTGCCAATCAGGGAACAAGCTATCAGCAGCTAGATAACTTACCTGGATTCAAGAAAATATAACTTCAAGAGCTATAACAAACCTTTTTGGTGGAAGCAAATGATTTAAACATGAAAGGAAAAGAATACCCATGTAGCAAATCCCTCGTTCAGCCACAAATGAGTCCACCATTCCATAGTCACGAGATTGCCAAACCATTGGTGTGCTAATTCATGAGCAACAACGGTTGCAACCTATGTACGAGATAGCAGTACTTTAGTACACTAAGGACCTATTGCTAAGGACGACTTCAGTGATGAATGCAGAATCGTCATAATATGGTGTAAATGGTTTCTTTACAAAAGCCATATGTTAGTAAGCCAAAAGATTATCCATTTTCCACTCTTTCAAATTTAATACTCTCTTGAAGCAAATAGTGCCTCTGTATAATAGGTATTCAACACAAATAGAATAAAAGTATACTCCCAGAAAATTCATATTACCCTCTGTTTGTTAGCAGCTGCAGAGTGCTTTTCATCGTAAAGCAAAGCTGTTTCTCGGTATGTAACCAGACCATAATTCTCCATGGCCCCAGCAGCAAAATCAGGGATTGCAATCATGTCCAATTTGGGAAGCGAATATGGCACAGCAAAGTACCTGAGTTTGTAAATTAGTAAGAACTAATCCAACAAATTCACATCACCTTTAGAACCATAGAAATACTAAACTAATAGCACATCTGATCAACAAACCATGATACACAACAACCAAGACATTTATACTAACAATGATTCTCAAAAATCTAGGACAGTGGAACTATTAAAATGCACACCACATACTCTTTGTAAAGGTCAAGGGTTTTGACAGCCACATCCAGAGCGAATTTCCCTTGACTTGTCTTGCCAACCTGACAGTATACTCTCACATTGATTCCTGTGAACATCATAACACATTCTCAAGAGAACAACACTAGTTTATAGTTTTAAACTCTAAATGAGAGAGAAGGAGAATGAAATGATACCATCAGGGGTATGATCTTCAACATAGTCAAACAGGCCAACTACAACTGCCACCAAGTAAGTCGACATGATTGGTGATTCTTGATAGTACACAGTCTTAAGATTCCCATTTTGTTTTTCTTCAATGATTGGCATGTTAGAAAGAGCCACCAAATCTGATGGTACTTCTAATGTAATCTTGAAAGTAGCCTGAAAAGCAGGGTGTGCGGGATTTGAAACTTAAGATTCATGAGAAAATTTTCAGAAAGAGAAAATTGATTGTAGTTTAACATCAACAGCACATTCTATTAAGAGTACATACACATGCAGATAAGGTGGCAATGGCATAATGCATAGAATTAGGACATATCAATGTTGATGAAGCCTTTTAGTACAATAGATGACTTTTAACTAGCTTTATTAGTCCATTTGGAAAATTCAAAGGTTGAAGCAAACTCGATGACCCTTGGAATGGAAAATTCAAATGGCAAGGCTGAGACAACAAAAGGGAAATGAAAAAGATTGGACTCGATGACCCTTTAGAAATATATCACTTGAAATAAGAACACCATGGAAATTGCAAGAAAAAACTGAAACATTTGAGTTCCAACAAAGAATCGGGACTGAAATATACTACTAAACGTACCTTGCAAGCAGGCTCATCCCAACAAGGAAAGCACCGTCTAGCATCAGCTGGCTCAAACTGGGTCACAGCCATATTTTTCTTCTCGCCATTGTGCTCATAGGTGCTGCAGTAAGGCATCAAAATTGTTACTCATACATTGTCCTTTTAAAGGCAGAAAAGAAAGCAAGCAGTGGATAGACGAAGAAAAGATGTCTTCTCTTCTTATAAAATTAAAGATGACAAGTACAGAACGGCATGCCCTGTTTCCCATTTGAAATTTGTTGGTTATAAAGGAATCAAATGGCTGCAAAGAAACTTCGAATAGATAGATTTGTGTTTCAAAACTTTGGTTGAAGATAATATATCCGTCTGTGTCCCAGAATGGAACAGAGTTCAGGTGATCTGTCACCAAGATTTATAAGAACATATTCAAACCAAAAAAAATCATCTAGAAGATGCAAACAATTGGTCCAACTACAAAATATATTTTGCAGTGAATGCATAAACAACCCAGAAAAGCACATAAATTAAGTCCAAATATGTGACACGTATACGTAAAAGGTGTATCACCTTCTGTAAAATCCTTTCATTCTATCGTTTAAAGTACCCTCAAACTCCAAACTCAGAACCCCAGCGCCACTCGGCAAACTCTCCTTAAACTCCAGAACTACTATCTCATCATCAGCAAATAACTCTACGTCCACAGCCTCCAGAACCTGGAAAATTCGAGCAAAATATTTAGACTTTATCCTTCCAACATAAAAAGCTTAGACGAAAAGGGGTACCACTATGGACAACAGCATATAAGATCTAAAATCTAATGTTTTCATTTTTAGGGACAATGCAACACTCGAATAGATTCCGCAGTGGTTTGACTAAAGAAAAATCGAAATACATTCTGATTCACGAGTTAAAAACCCATCTAAAATCAGCATCATCCTTTTCTTTAATGCGATTAAGTTCGCTTCACGATATATTGAAGGCTAATAAAAAAACTCGAGACTACCTTATTCGCAGACGCGAAGCTGGCAGATTTGGGGTTAACCGAGAGTTCGGCGGCGTTAAGGACGAGGAACTTAGTTTCCGATACAACGTCGACGGAGATTTGAACGGCGCCGGCGAATTTGCAGGCGGAGAGATCGGGCTTGAGTTTGAGATCGTAGCGTTTGGGAACAGCGAATTTGGGAAGGCGAGGCTGGCGTCTGAATTGGGAGTACTTCTGGGTCTGCTCCGCCATTGATGAGCTCTGCAATGCGATGATGAAAACTTTGTTCTATTTTTGCTTGTGAAGAATAGCTTGAGTTGTGGAAGATTACAAAGCACTATATAGCGGTGGAGATATATATATATATATATATATATATATATATATCGTCATTTTCACTTAAGAAAACAGAGTATAATTTTTATAAATTACATAAAAATAAAAAAATACGAAAATTATTTTATTTTAATTCTTTCGGAAAAATTAAAGTTATTGACAATTATAATTATTCCGTAGGCAACTAAAAATGGATAATGATTCTAACTTGTAAGTTACGATCTTTCAGTTTGGGACTTATTTAGATAAACATTAATTTAAATTAATATTCATTTTCACTCTTGATTTCTTTCTCAACTAAATCATCATAGAACAAGCAAGTCTAGCAAAAAAAAAAAAAAAAAAAAAAGCAAGTCTAGCAAAATGATCGCAATCTTTTTTTTCGAACTAATATATTCATGATATTTGAATTTTTGTAATTATGATAGGTATATGCTAAAATTATCATAACAAAATCATGAAATTGTAATGTTTTCTTCTTTTTTCAGAAAATGATTATCAAGAGTCTACAATCAAAGGCCGGCCCAGAAGTTCCATACATCGAAAGGCTGCTTCGGCCCAATTTATACCCTGCCGCAAAGAAAACGCTGAGAAAGCATATAATGTGAAACAGAAAAACAGTAGTAGGATCAATAAAATTACACCAATGTTTGAGAATGTTGAGTGTAGCGATTCAAAGATGCTGGTTTTATAAAATTGCAATGACAAAAATTAACAAAAATGGGGTTTTGGGGAGATAGGAATTGCTCTTCTTCTTCAGCAACTTCTAATCTCACAGCTGCTTCAATAGGTAAAAATCCAATCTTTTTCTTCATGGCCCATTTCAAATATTCACTACAACACAATTTCAGAAAACATGGGCATGTGTTGAGGGATTTGATAACCTAAACTGGTTACAATATTTCATGCATAGATGGTATTGGGTAAAATTCTTGAAGTGGCACTGGATTAAGAAGGTTGCATTTCTGAGTGGGAGAAATACAGAAAGTGTCTATCTGTAAGCATTTACTTGGTATCAAATAACAAATCATAGTTTTATTTGGAAATGTGTGATGGCGTACATGAAATTGAGTCTTTTTAAAAAAAAATTCTATTTCTTCTTGAAAAGGAAATGAGAGACCATCCATTCATCTCCGTTGTCGTAGCCAAATAGTTCGGCAACTGCAATGAAGAATGTTCTCCAATACACAGTCCACTTCACTGCTGAATCTTTGCCGTAGGTTGTTTCCATTATTGGTTTTATCAAGCTCGAGTTCCTATCCATTCTCTTAAGCCATTCTTCGCTGCAAGCGAATCATCGTGTAAGATTTACTTTAAATCCTTAGATTTGGTTAGAATAGAATCTCAGTTATCCTTACCTTGTCTGTGCATAATGCTTCCCGTTCACAAGCCAGTGATCGACAATAGACACGTCGTCCTGCACGAAAGAATATTCACAAGACAGTGATTTCCTATTCACAATCCTTTTAATTAGACACAAATAGGCAGCTTACCTGGAAGTAAAGGAGCAGGTTAGCTGAGGGCATTGTGCCTCCCGTGAAGAAGTATCTAGTGATCCAGTCGTCGTCATTGACATCCTACATCAAAACGCGACCTAGTCTAGTATTTGTGTAGGAAGAAAGTAAATGAAGATTTTGTGCGAGTGTTCGTCGTGGTTACCTCGAAGTGGTAGGCAAATGTTTTATGGCAGAAATAATGTACAAATAGAAGGCTATCTGGTTTCATCCACCTAGATATCTTCTTAAGAAGATCCTGATAGTTCTTCATATGCTATTTTAGAACAAGAGACGTAAGTTGTTAGCTTCATCAGCAGTAATTTGTATTTGATTATTCTGGAATTATGTCGGATATTCGATTTGGTACCTCGAACATTTCAATGGAGAATACTCTGTCATAGGAAGCTTCCATTTCAAATGTACTGATGTCTGCAACAATGATCTCCACATTATGCAGCTCAAGGTCCCTGCTAGGAATAACAAGTGTATTTAGATTGATCCTTTCATACAAAATCAACATACATTCCACTGATAGTAGATAACAATACATTTTGCCTAAGCTTGGCAGATTCATGACTCTTGATATCAAATAATTTATGTAGGAGAAACAGCAAGTACCTACACTGCTCCTCGATATGTGCCTTTTGTGTTTTTGAATTGCAAATGCCAGTAATTTGGCAATTAGGATATTTCTGTGCTAAATACAGAGAAAGCGATCCCCAGCCACAGCCAACATCAAGAACAGAATGGCCATCTTTGATCTCAGATCTCACGCAGTACAACTCTAGCATCGCCTTCTCAGCATCCTCTAAGGTGCTTGACTTGTCCGGAAAGAAGCAGCAGCTGCACAGTGCCAAATAGAGAAAACGAGATCAGATGCAGATCATAACAGTAGCTTCATATATGCTCCAGAATACAAAAGATACACATTATAAGCAATGAAAACTGAGTTTGCAGGAAAAGGAAAACATGCCTGTATTTCATATGGTTCCCAAGAACGAGCTTAAAGAAAGATGTTGGAACTTCATAATGCTGATACTTCGGCTCCTCTGTTTTGATTGCTATGGGCAATTTTCTCAACGCTGCAAGATAAATCTGTTAGTATGGAAATTCATCATTTTGCTCAAAACTCAGATTTCTGCTCAAGACATATTCATATAGTCGATCTACTTGATCTGAAATCGAGCTTCAACACAACAAGATAAAACCAATTTTTAACAAACAAAAGAAGACAATGCGAGTTTTTTCTATATACTCGTAGCTGCTGCTGTTGATGCGAACAATTATCTCTAACTATAACGCTTTCATCAAATTCAATCAGCCTGTAACCAAGGTTACTATAGATCTACACTACGTATGATCTAACATCATCAATCAAAAAGCAAACACAATTGCACAACTAAGAATTCCCAACTACCACAACAGATACCGAACTCTCCAGAAAAAAATAACCAATTCCGCTAGAAATTAAACACAGTGGAGTTCGAAGAGTACATTGCGCGAAGAGGAGGAGATCGGAGAGCTGAAGTTCGGCGGAAGGTCGGTAGCCGGAGCGGAGGCGGCTGGCAAGCAGCAGGCGCGTGAGGCGGCGCACGACGGCGTCGGGCAGCAAATTCCGCTCGAGCGAAGCGAGCATCATGCGCACGGTAGCGGCGTAGGGCGCATGCACAATGGAAAGGAGTACGCCGTCGTTCGCCGCCGCCATAGCCGGAGAATAGCGATAGATTGAGAGGAGTTAGGCGTGGCGCTTTATTCCTTAACGTTATCCTGATTAATCTGTTAGCGACGTGACTGGAAATAGACCACTATTTATATGTATATATATATATATATATATGAATTCGTCCATTATTGTCATAACACTATCTGTACTATTTAAATACTCCCTCCGTCCACGAAAATGGTTTACGGTTTGACCCAGCACGGATTTTAATATTGTATTTTGACTTTAATGGAGATATGTAGTTAGTGGAGTTAAGGTCTCACTTCATATATTGTTTTAAATTAGTTGTGAGTAGTTAGTGGAGTTTGGATCTCACTTAAAGTATTGTTTTAAATTGAGTTGTGTGTAGTGTAAGTGGTGGGTCCACTTGCTATAAAATGAAAGTTTCAAATGTAAATCATTTTCGTGGACATCCCAAAATGGCAAAACGTAAAATATAGATGTAGTATTATATATTGGTCGATGATTCTTTTTTTTATTTAATTATTTGGGCTGGTGGCCTAGTAAGTGGGCTTTTGAGGTATGGTTTATTCAGAGCTTCTATTATCTAGCAAGAAAAGCAAGGCAAGGAGAGTACTGTACGGACGTGGTAGATGATATATGTGGATAGACTTTCTTTGTCAAGTCTTGTGAAGCCTACTCTGCCACGTAAGCTTGATAATGATTTATTTATCACCCCTGCCCCAAAAGGCAAGTTCGCCATTGACTATTTCAGTAAACGCAACATTAATTAATTCCCTTCGATCACTTATATAATTAGATATTGAATTTTGTACGTTACATGTTGATAATCATATTAGGTGGCACTCGTCACTAAACGAATGTAATAAATAAAAAGGTTAAAAAATTCGAATAATATACGTACACTTGCTCGGATATCGCTACATCTCGTATTTTATTTCATTAATATAACTGCATGAAAATGGCACCTAGGATGTAATAACTACTCCTAGGGCTTGTTATACAAGTCGGTTGAACGAGATGTACAATGCTTGCAAAAAAGCAAATGAAAATATCCTTCTATGAGGGAAAAAAACTATACTACTAATTTGAAAATATTAATATTATCGAGGGAATTAGCTAAAACTAATTCTAGATTCTTGGACCTTCATGGTTGTGGATTCCCTCGTAGGTTGTCACAACGTATCTTCGATCTTCTTTCTCTCTTTCCACTCTCTTCTTCACTGGGCATCCTTCCACCGAGCATTTGTAGTAGTTCCTACAAACCAATTGCATATATATTAATAAGAATTATATACTATCTTAATTTTATTGAGTTGAATGAAGATTTGTAGGGTTTATAATGATTAGAATATTGATGAAGAAGCTAAAGAAGTACGTACCTTGGATTAGGGCTGTTCTTGACCATCTTCTTACCATACTTTCTCCACTTGTAGCCATCGTTGAGTATCTCAATCTCTGACTTAGTCTTGAAAGCGACTTTCTCTTTGATCCCTCTCCTCTCTCGCTCTCTCCCACTCTCTCCTGAACCTAGGAATTAATCAACACACAAACTCAAAGCTACCATTAATCTGCAGCCAATGCATGGGAATTAAAAATCTTGATTAGTAAATTAAGTTGCTCACCGTTGATATTCACCATAGGCACGCCAAGGAAGCTGCTGCTGTTGCTTTCTTCCTCGAGCTCGTTAGGTGTGTAGTTGAGGAGATGAGAAAGTGAAGAGAAGTGATCAGTGGAGAAAGCATCGAACCAGTCATCGAACTGGGAAAAGTCCGAGGGCACGAAGCCGGCCGGCCCGAGGGGGGCGAGGGGCGACGAGTCGTCGGAGGCGGAGGTGTTGGTGGTGGTGGTGTGGTAGTTTTCAGCCATGGATGAATATGATTGATCATGAGAAATATTGAGTGTGTGGCAATGGTATATAAGTAAGTGAGGGTGTGGGGGTGAGCTTCCTATTATGGGGGAAGAAGTTTCTTAGTTGCTACTTGTGACTTATCATTATTCATGGTGGCTAAGCTAATTATCTCTGCCCAACTTATTATTATTATTTTTATTAATTTATTCTCATGTCACAAGAAAATTTTGAGGTTGTCATTGAAAGTTTGGTGTTTGCAATAATTTTTTATTCTTGAAAGAATTCAATCTTTTATTAAAAAAATATCTAACATATGTAGAAGTATTTGTGTGGAATCAGTTCATTTATATTTTATTTACCAATAAAATAAATAAATTAAACTATATCATATATATATATACAAAAGAAATAATCACGCCAAGAATCATTGTTATTATTTGGATATATATATATGTGCATAAATTTCCAACATATGGTATTAATATATATAAAACGTTTTATGTTCCATTTTTTCATAATGAACTATCGTTTATATCATAATATATAATTTCATAAAAATAATTAAAATAGTGAAATTAATAATCATCAAAAAAATACCACCGACAACCAAAAAATTATGTGTACCATTTTAATTCAAAAATTACAAATATAATTCGAATATTATGCAAATATATTTCGTGTACTCCATCACTAGGGCAAGTCGTAGGTCCCATTCCAAGAGGGTGCAACTCAATTTAAAGACAAGAATTAATAAAATATATAGGTGGGAAGTAGTGTAAATTGGGACACACAACTCAAGAGAGGTGGGGCATGGCATGGTTGACCTTGTGCGTAGACCTATTCATCTATTTCTAGCATATATAGTGTTTGTGGGTGGGAAGAGGAAACTTTGGTTATGGTCTCGTGCTTAGACAAATTAGTATACTCGTGGTCTCGTGCTTGGACCGAACCCCCATCGTTTCATATCAGGCAAGCTGCATGACTATGACTTGAGCTTTCATTATCATTAGGTCGTCTCGGGTCGAGTCGGTTCAGTCTCAAAATAAGGTTATAATGTAATTTTATCTGAATGGTACGATCTTGCACCTAAACCTACATTTTCCGGCAAGAATATATAGCCGAGTTTATTTTGTTTCCGTTCAGGATTGAATTCGTAATTGGATCTCTCACCTTTGCAAGGCAGATAGAAATACTATATATGTTGGGGTATTGTTAAATTTGGATGCTGTGAAGGTTAAAAAATGGTATGAATTTCAAATTTTAAAGGATTATTTTATATTATTTTAAAAACAAACAATGATAGCAGAATAGTCCAAAAATAAATAAAAAGAATTAAAAATGATGTTGCCTTTTTACTTTTTGCGTGTTATCAGCGTTTTATCAGAAATGGTTAATGATGTTACTAGAGAGACCGTTGAAACTTATACTATTAATATTCATTATTTATTTTTTTACATGCAAAAATTTATACTTATTTATTTTAATAGCCATCAGTAGGGTTGTGTGACTTTGGTTTTTGGATCTATAGTTGATTTTTCTTACAAACAAAAATTTGTAATTATTAAATTGAACTCTTCCAGATGAACGTAATTTTAATTTAATTTTTTCCAAGATGATAGGTAATTTATGATAAATAAATCAGCCAACTATCAGATTACAAACGATTAATAAAGTTATGAATAACAGTTGAGATCTTGTGCTGTTATTATACTATAATAAGAAGAAGATTCCTCGAATGTCAATAAGAAGAATTCCAAATCGGAATCAGATTCATAAATCGAAAAATTCTTATAGATAACCAACTTGACCCGGATAGATAATCCTAATTTTAATTAATTCACTCTTGAATGCAATAAATTTTAAGAGACGAACCACATAATTTATTTTCAAGAGGCAAGCCACATCATCAGCAATCGATTGGTGTATGATGACCAATTCTTCACAAAGAAGTGCTTAGTGTGCATGAACAGTGAGAACTAAAGAAAAAGATTGTAGTTATGTTTTCAATTATATGTTTACTTGACTTAATTAGGACTTAGACTTTAGACTATATAACGAAGACCGTTTCTAATGGGTGAATTATTTGTAGGTCTTTCACATATTTAATCGTATAATAATAATAATAATATTAATACTTGTATGAATCTAGGCAAATTGACATTTTATATGACTAAATACTCTAATTTCCTACTTAACTATATTTATTAATAACTATAATTCAATTTATAAAAATTATAAAAAAATTCCACTAAATATTTTCCATTTTCTATTAATCATAGCTAGAGCTGTCAAATTGACGGGATCGGGCCGCCCGAGCCCATCGGGCTTTTTTAATTGGCGGGCCGGGTCTGGCCAGCCCGAAACTCTTCGGGCTGCTGAAATCATACTGCCCGCCCGCCCATTAAAAACAGTCGGGCGGGCGGGCTTGCCAAGCCCGCCCGCATACTAAATAAGAAAAATATTTTTTCTTTAATTTTAATCACCTAAAATTGTAGCAACATTTATATCATATACTATAACTAACTATATAAGAATTTAAATCCAACATATGGTCCAAAAATGAACTCCACGTAGATAAACTGATAATATGATCCACAAAAAAGTCTCGATAAAGTCAAAACGCCGGCGAAGGTGCCGTACGGAGCAGACAAGATGGAGCAGAACGGGGTGGAATAGAACGGGGTGGAGCAGAACGGCAGAAAGGTTTGTGTTTTGCGGCTTAGGGTTTGATTTAATTTAGATAGGGATAGGGTAAATAAATTCAATTTTATTTTAGATTAATATAAAATAACTAATATAAATAATTATTAAAATTATAATATAAACGGGCGGGCTTAGCCCGCGGCCCATCGGGCTTTCTGAGCCCAAGCCCGTGTGGCCCGCCGGGCCTTTGGGCCGGGCTTAAAAAAGCCCGAATTTCTATGGGCGGGTATTTTCGGAGCTAAGCCCGCCCATAACTACGGGCGGGCCGGACCGGTTCGAGCTTTTTTTGACAGCTCTAATCATAGCGCAAAAGGTCTGCAATACCCCTTGTATGATATCGTGGTAGGAAGAACACGAGAATAAGAATCGCTTAACTAAATAATTGTGAAGTAGCAATTTTAGCAAAAGACATAGCAAAACCCTAAACCTCCGGCAAATCAAACCGAGAGATATGGCGCGGAGGAAGCCGGCTACGGTCAACTTAGCGGCGGGGAAGGAGCGGAAGCCGGAGTCTAAACGGCTGAGTAATGCTGAGAGGTCGGCTTACTTCGCTCGAAGAGAAGCCGCTAAGGTGTTGCGCAGCGCGCTTCATGGCGACGCTCGGCGCCGAGCGGTCGGAACAATTAAATCGCTCGTTTATAGCCCATCCATCAGGAACAAGAAGGCTACATTTGCTCTGGTTTGCGAAACTCTCAAGCGTATGTTAGCAACAACCTTCCAACTTAATCGTGCAAAATTTTAATTTATCGAGTGCTTGCACATTAAGCTCAATTCCAGCTGGTTAGATTTCATATTTGCTAACGTTATATTAGTCCTGTAGATTGTCGTATTGTGATCAAGCTCGATTTGAGCTGGATAGACTTCGTGTTTGTGTATGGTCATCTGATGCTCCAAGTTATCAAGTTGTGGTTATTCTTAGTTTGATTAGCTTAGACTACGTTTATGTGTAATGCTGTAGATTAAGTTGTCATTAAACTCAATCCCAGTTAGCTAGACTTTGTAGTTTGTACTTCTTGATACGATGTGAAATGCTGTAATTTATCAAGTTTTGATTAAGCTATATGTTTTTATACATGATATGTAATGCTATAGATTATCAAGTTATGATGGAGCTCACTCTGTAAAAATGTAGAAGAAGAACTGGGATTCGAGATGGCTCTATAAGCTGAGAAGTTAAAAGTTAAGAATAAAACCAACTTTTTTTTATTTGTAGATCTTTCGCTTATTAAGGAGGTTATGGAGGAGGCAGATGTTGTAAGTGCTAAGTGGAAGGTACAATTACTAGAAAAGATTAATGTGATTATGAGAAAAATTTTGAAATACATTTCTTGTAATATATTTGTTGCAATGATGTTAGTAGTTGTGTCGACTTAATATTTTTTTTGCTTTCGTTCGACAGAAGCAGAACGAGCTATTATATATCATCGCATATGATCTACTTTTCGGCCAGGTAAAATATTTATCACCTCTTTTTGGGTCACTTATTAGCTACTGCAGTTTTTGAGATTATGAAGTTGATCTGTTCGTGGCTG
Organism: Leonotis leonurus; assembly: GCA_026898415.1. Lineage (NCBI taxonomy): Eukaryota > Viridiplantae > Streptophyta > Magnoliopsida > Lamiales > Lamiaceae > Leonotis > Leonotis leonurus. The sequence continues at coordinate 3,164,567 of JAPKLX010000027.1, forward strand.
TATGCCTCATTCAGCCTGCCATGATATATCCGTATTAATCTTGTTTTACTTGAATATGCTTGACTAGGAAGCTTTATTATCTGGAGATGCTGAGAAGTATCTGATGTCAAAAAACGACGCATTGCAATCAGCTATATCACGGATTTTAAAGCGCAAGGGACTGGAAAATGTAAAAGACTTGATGGCTCTGGATAAAACTTCTGGTGTGTAATTCTGGCTTTTTTATTTTCAATGCCCTGTCTAGTTTTTAAAAAAGGCATTATGCAAGATCTGTGAAAAAAGTTCCGATAATAATTTCTACTTTCTGAATTTCTGCAGAACTACAGAAACCTCGTTATGTTCGAGTGAACACTTTAAAGACCGACACTGAATCTGTCGTACGTGAATTAGGACAACAGTATTCGGTATGTTCCTTAAACTGATGAAACAAACTCATTCTGCAATCCAACCTCTACTCATATATGGCTTGTCTTCATGAGCTGTGCACAATTAAGAAAACATTGTTAACCAACAGAAGTTCATGCAAACAAAAATAATTGAACCCCTTTGGCAAGGATGGATAGGGCGATGTGGTTGGAAAATCCACAATCCATTCGAAAACGATGGATTGCAAAAATTTGTCAAGCTTGAAATAAATCCCAACATCCAAAACGGAGCTTATGAATGCCTTTTTTTATTTTTTAGGCTATGAAGCTTTTCTCTGATTGTTACTCTATCATTTAGGTCCAAGCGGATGACACAGTCCCAGATTTACTTATCCTACCACCAGGTGCTGATTTACACAATCATCCTCTAGTCATAAGTGGAAGTGTTTTCCTGCAGGTAATGAGTTTCAAGAGTCCTTAAAGCAAAATGTTATATTGTGAAATTCCTGAGGAGAATGTATAAACTATCACGAACTGGCATTATGAAAGTAACTGTTTTCAGGGTAAAGCAAGCTCCATGGCTGCCGTGGCTCTTGATCCTAAACCCGGGTGGGAGGTATGGTCCTAACGATGCTTGATCTCTATGAGTAGTCCAATTATTATCTGACTAGACAAATCTGCTTTGTTCAAGGTTATTGATGCGTGTTCAGCTCCTGGCAACAAAACTGTCCACCTTGCTGCTCTTATGAAGGGCAAGGGAAAAATTATAGCTTGCGAACTTAACAAGGAAAGAGTTGAGCGCTTGAAAAATAACGTTGAACTTGCTGGTGCCACAAGTATCCTTTATGTTACTAATTTCCTCCACCCATCTGGTCTCTAAAACATGTTTTTCGACTTAATACTCTGTTCTCTTTACGTAACATATTGTAGGCATGGTCTTCTGGTAAATAATTGCCAAATGTTATACAAGTTAACTTAACAATTCATAGATGTGAAAGTTAAGCATGGAGACTTCTTAAAGCTTGATCCTTCTCACCCCTCACATTCGAAGGTAATCCTCAATATCAATATGCAGATCATTCAAAGTCGAACTTTCAACAAATAACTGTTTTGAGTATACAGATTCGCGCTATACTTTTGGATCCGTCGTGCTCTGGATCTGGGACAGCTCTTGAGAGATTAGATCATCTACTTCCATCGCATAATGCAGGTAATATTCCCTTATGGCCGCGGATATCATCACCCAACTGTGATGTTCAAATCCTCAACACGTATGCTAAGTTGCTAATACAACGCCATCTCTTTCACCAGGCGAGTCTGGTTATGCTGAAGCAAAGCGACTTCGCGGGCTTGCGGCTTTCCAGAAGAAGGTCCTCGAACACGCATTATCTTGTATGACACTTATTTCTCTTCCTATTTGAAGATTGCATCTTTTTGTTAGAACAAACTTAAATTGTAGGAAAAGGAAAACCAATAATCTTCGTTGGGGTTATAACTGAATTCGACTGCAGTCCCAGCAGTGGAGAGGATTGTGTACAGCACATGCTCAATACATCAAATCGAGAACGAAGATGTTGTCAACTCTGTTCTGCATCTCGCAACCTCTCGTGGCTTCGAACTGGTGTCATCGTTTCCTCAATGGCCTCGCCGCGGCCTCCCCACGTTTCATGGCTGTAAATCTCTCTCTCTCTCTCTCTTTCCACTCAAATTGGTTTTCTCCTCTTCTCCCTCTCTGAACTCTGTTCTCTTTTATCTTCTCTCTTTTCGCAGCTGAACATCTGTTGAGAACGGATGTGGTAGAGGATAAAGAAGGCTTTTTCATAGCTCTGTTCGTTCGGAAAACACAGCAAGAGAAGGAGCGGTTACAAAACAAGCATACAAATCGAAAACCTCTCAACTTCTTCGTTGCCAGAATGTTAAAACTGCCGCCTTACTCACGGTTTAAAAGCTCTCACTCCAAATCCAGATCTCCACCACCACAAGGTATTTAAAATTTGATTCCAGTATCTGTACTTTCTATTTTTGTGCAATGCATAGTTTTTTCAATTCCAAGAAGCTCACATTGCTTAATAACGGCACAACTTCATTAAAAGCAAAAAGAGATATCTAGTACATAGATCATCCATCAATCACCCGAAAAGAGAGAAGAAAAGAAACAGCAACAAAAGGAAATCCAAACCAAATCCATTCCAAGCAGTAACTTTAAACTAATTTCTCATCTTCATCTTCTCAGATCTTCTCACGCAATCTTGACCTCAATGGTCTTGGGCTTCTTGGGCTCCGGCGGCGGGAGCTTCTCCACCGTCACTGTCAGCACACCGTCCTTGCAAACCGCCGCGATCTTATCGGTGTTGGCATTATCCGGCAGCACGAATTTCCTCATGAATTTCCCAATCCTCCTCTCCATCCTCACGTACTTGGCCCCTTCCTCCTCCTCTCTCTTCCTCTCGGCACTGATGTTGAGCACATTGTCCTCCTCCACCTGCACCTTGATGTCGCCGGACTTGAGCCCCGGCATGTCGATCACGAACACGTATGAGCTCGGGTACTCCTTCACATCAGCGGGGGTCGCTGCCATGGCCCTCGCGTCGCGGACGTAGGTCCTAGTGGGCCCGCTGCTCGACTTTGCGGCGTCACCGCCGTCGTCGTTGTCGAACATATGGTGGATGGTGTGTAGGAGCGGCGCGTCGAGTCCCATCACTCTGAAATCCATTTCTCTCTCTTGAAACTCGAAAAGATTCTGCGTTTGACTGTTTGTTTGCTTTGAGCTTTGATTGTTTTTGGATTACTGTGTTTTTGCGGTGGTGCGGTTTGTGCGAAATATTTATAGGTGGGTGAGGAAGAATAAAGAAGTTTCTGGAGGTGGAGAAAGCGGAGAGTCTCTCGAGCTCTCTGGTAAACTGGATATTATTCTAGAATGTGCATGAATTGATGACGTGGCATCACGTGGGTATTTTTGGGATTTAAATTTAGATATTTCGCTCTCTTCTGTTTCTTTTCTTTTTCTCTTTCTTTTTCTTTTCCTTTTTTACCTCACGTGTCTGAAAATAGTGTGCATTTTGGATTCAGGTTTGGCTTTTAATTTTTAAGTGCTCATTGCAACATTATGCTAAGCAATTTCTGTGAGAACTACGCTTAATTGTTATATAGTATTAAGAACTATCTAATTATTACTTTTCTAAATTACGGTCTTTCGGAGACGCATGCAATCTTTAGAGCTTTGAATAAGTATATCCTATTAAGATATCTGATGAGTTAATTTGATTACTAATTAAAAAAACATATCTAATTATTACATTTTCTTTTTACGCAGCAAACATAAGGCAGAAATAATCCATTATACTTGGATTTGGAGTTTGTGTTTTGAAGTATAAAAGCAAGCATCTTGTATGCCATTTATTATGTGTTAGGTTGGAATTTGGAAAGTAAGCTCCGAGTGAGTTTTTGGATAGTTTCCCAACAAAAGCCAATAATCCATAATCCCTAGTTATAATATAACACAAACGTACCCTCTACTAATTTCATATATTTGTAACTAACTTAAGCTAATAATTTTATGATTTAAGGACTCGATAAAGGTCGATTAATCAATCTTGAGAAATTGAATACCTCACAAAACTCTCTCTAATTAAACCAAGCTTTTTAGTTTTGTGGGTAAGGACTCGATACGTTGCTATTAAATATTAAGCCATTAGAAGCATTAATTTGCGATTAATCATAGCACTCTGTAATATTTAGTCCCCTTCTTCAACGTGTGCTCTGAAGAATCATTCTCAACCTCAATTCTACTCTGTTTTTGTTCAATTTGCAATTCAATGAAGAGCGTCGACCCGCATCAAATATCAGAAAGACAATAGAGTAGTTCCATAACTAGAGAAGCACATTTCATACATCATCATCCATCAATCACGATACAAAAAAGTAGTAACCAACAACAGAAAACACAATCGAGCGATCAAATCCAACCAATCACTAGAAATCACATGACAAATGGCATGCAATCTCCAGAAAACCGATGGAATTGATCACGAAACAAAAGCATCATTATTCGTAACACACCAATTAAAACCCGCTAGGTCAGCCCCTCACGCAATCTTAACATCAATGGTCTTGGGCTTCTTAGGCTCCGGAGGCGGCAGCTTCTCCACAGTCACCGTCAGCACGCCGTCCTTACACACGGCGGCGATCTTATCGGTGTTCGCATTCTCCGGCAATACGAATTTCCTCATGAATTTCCCGATCCTCCTCTCCATCCTAACATACTTCGCCCCTTCCTCCTCCTCCCTCTTCCTCTCACCGCTGATGTTGAGCACATTGTCCTCCTCCACCTGCACCTTAATGTCGCCGGATTTTAATCCAGGCATGTCGATCACGAACACGAACGAGCCTGGGAGCTCCTTCACATCGGCGGGGGTGGCCGCCATGGCCCTGGCGTCGCGGACGTAGGTCCTCGTGGGGCCGCTTCCCGACTTGGAAGCGTCGCTGGCGTCGTCGCCGTCGAGCATCTGGTGGATGGTGTGGAGGAGCGGCGCGTCGAGTCCCATCACTCTGAAATCCATTTTGTCGTTTGCTTGAGATTGTTCTGCAGATTTTGTTTGTGAGAACGGTTTCGGATGAGATGATTTTTATAGGAGGGCTACGGAAGATTGAAGAAGGTTCTAGAGGGAGAAAAGAGAGTTTCTCTCCGTTTCCGGTGGAATTGATATTGTTCTAGAATGTGTCTAGCTCCCGATGACGTGGCAGCCAATGGCTTATTTTGAATATTTTAGACTGTTCCTTTTTCTCTCTCTCTCTTTCCCAATACTAAAAACCATTTTTTTTCTATCTAATTAATTTATTAGGCCATGATAATACTTTCTCTAATATTTTGTTGTTAAACTAAATTTCATTATTTATTGCTATGTAATCTAAAATTCTGAATAAATTTGAAAATGATATTAAAGTTTGACACACACTATATTTTCAACGTAATTAAGCTCAACTTTTACTATAATATGAAGCATATATTATACAAGCATCTCATTACATATAACGATACATAATATACTCTTTATACATATTATATATATATATATTTATATTTAGTCCCTATATATATAAACTGATGCCCTCACTCGCCACCTCGCTTCCCCCCTCCGCCGCCGGAGCAAATCTTCACCTCGATCACGCTCGGCTTCTTGGGCTGCGGCGGCGCTCTCTTCGCCACCGTCACCGTCAGCACCCCCTCCTCATACGCCGCCGTCACCTTCTCCTTATCCGCATTCTCCGGCAGCACGAACTTCTTCAGCAGCTTCCCCAACCGCCTCTCCATCTTCAGATACTTCACCCCTCCCCCCTCCTCCTCCCTACGCCTCCGCCGCTCGCCGCTAACAACCAAAACGCCGTCGTCCTCGATGTGGACTTTGATGTGGTCGGCTTTGAGCCCCGGCATGTCCACCACGTACTCGAACGACTCCGGCGTCTCGATGACGTCAGCCGGCGTCGCCCTCATCGCTTTCGTGTCGCGGAGGAAAGCCCGCGACGGCTTCGCGGCGGAGGCGTCTTCGTCGAGGAGGTCGTGGATCGCCGAGATTATGGCCGTGTCTAAGCCCATCTCTCTTAGTGCTCCTTCCATGTTTTTATTTTTATTTTTATCAGTTGATATATTTTTTTGTTTTTGAGTGGTGTGTGTATTTATAGTTTATATTTGGTGTGAGTGAAGGAGATGACGAGGACGTGGCAAGTGGTAGCAGTGTGATGATGTGGCGGCGGTGGATGATACGTGGCAAGATGTGGCCACGTGGACTGTTCGCCTCTTTGGGTATTTGGTGATAAGGATGTAGGAAAGGATGATTGTGATTTTTGTTTAGTGTATCTAAGATTATAATTTATAAAATCTTTCATTCTAGTCTTTATTTATAAAGAAATAGATACAAAATATAATCAAATTTTTAGTAAACTATGTCACACACTATAATTGATCAAATGTTACAATCCTTTTACAATAAAGAAAGAAACAAGAAGCACAACATCAAAAGCATAATAGCATCAAAGCACATCCACTTCCTCCTCGTAAACACTTATCCTCCTCTCCTTCTCCTCCTTCTCCTCAACGTACCCATACTTCCTCAGCAAATACAACACCGCCCTCGTCATATTCCCCACGAACACCACAGCCATCAGCGACAGCCACACCACCACCGACACCTTCGCCACATGGTACACCGTGTTCTCGACATGCTTAGGCGTCATGTTGATCAGCGTCACAAAGTACGTAAGCGTCTGGGCCGTGATCGCCACCCACATTGTCACCATCTGCGTCCACATCCACCGCCTCCGCCTCATCGGCAACCCACTCACCTGCAGCAATATGATACTCAGAGACGCCAGGAACGCGATCGTGTTGAAGATCATGTACTGCCCGTACTTATTCGGGAGGGTGTAGGCCATCACAGACTGCCCCGCCTTGTGCGCCCTATCGGCCCTAGTCGTGCCGTTAGGGTTGCCGGAGAAATCTCCCTGCCAAACCCCTCCCGGTGGGGAGAGCCCGGCTTGGAAGGCCACGGTGGCTGTGAGGGAGGCGACTATCATCAACGCGCTCCGCTTCCGAGCTAGCCAGTCTGTGTGCTTGTGCTTCGTCTCGGGCTGCTTTGTGGAGGGTTTGGATTGAAGAGATGATTGTGTTGAGGATTTGATGGTTTTTGAGAGCTTTGATGAGTTGAGTGTGAGGGATTTCCTCTGTTTCAATGTTGTTGATGGATTCTGCTGTTCTAGGCATTGCTTGATCTCCATATCCCTCAAATCTCCTGGGGTTTGTAGAAGGAGGTCTAATGGTGTTAGCCCATTTGCATTTCTTGCTTCTTTTTCTAGTCTTGTATTAGTCATCAAGTACTCAACTATCTGCAATTGAATTATGTACTTGCATAAGTACTCAAGATTCAAGAATGGCTTAGCAATTCCAAGAACAGAGAAATCCTCTTTTTCTATAATCTTTGAGTGGATTGAATTTCAAACAATATGAAACACAATCTGCAATAACCTAAGCATAGCACCAAATTATGAAACCTAAAACACAATTAATTAAACGCAGAATCAAAGTAAGCAAAATTCTTGATTGAGAAGAAATCAATTTTTTTGACAAACCTCAATCTGTTTGTTGGCAACAGCAAGATGCAAAACGGTATTCCCATTCGAATCCTTCCAATCCACCAACCGACCGTCTTCACCTCTCTCCAAGCACTGCAAAATCGCCTTCATCGCCTCAATCCTATTATACTTCACGCACAGATGCAAGCAGCTCTCACCTCCGCCGCTCACCGCCGCGGCCGGCTCCGCCCTCAGCAGCTCCTCCACAACCGCGGTCCTCCCCTTGATCGCCGCCACGTGAAGCGGCGTCCTCCCCTCCCCGTCACGAACACCGCACATCGAAGAATCCACCGAAACCAGCTCCTTCACCATCTTCGCATCTCCCTTCGCCGCCGCCAAGTGAAGCGCCGAAGATCCGTTCATATTCAGCGATTTCGTGAGCTCGGGGTTCACACCGAGCAGCTTCCTAGCGAAATCAAGGTGGCCGAGGAGCGCCGCCGCGTGGAGAGGATTCTCCGGCATGGAAAGGACCTCCGGCGACCTGAGGATTTGGGGATTTTCTTTAAGGATTTGGGATAGGAGCTGCGCCGATCCGGTGATTGATGCTTCAAGAAGCTTCTTGAGCTGAATCTGAACATCGTCTTCTTGCTTGCTATGCTCCAGCAATCTCAGAAGCTCCATTTTCTTCTTCCAAGGAATGAAATTGTGCGAATTTTTTGGGAGGAAAATTTGTTCCTTTTTAAAGCCGCCGATTATGACTCATTTGATAAAGTCAAGACCAATGCACAATATAATTAACTTCCATTAATTACAAAATCTTTATTCAATCAATGTGTTGAGATTAAAATTTTCGAATCAATGACAAATTGCCCACAAAAGAAACACGCACTAGACTAAAAATATGTAAAAACCAAAACGAGTTCTCAAAGCTCATAATTACTAGAAATAACTAAGTACTTAACACACAATCAAGTTAATATCGTGAGGAAGTATGGCAGCAAAGAGTTTCCAACATAGGAGGATCCCACCCAAAGTGACTTGTTGTATGAATAATTACTTTCCGAAGAATAATGCAGTTTGACACAATAAACTTGAGCAATTCCATCTGATCAGCTGCCCCTTGGCAAAACTGTGAAAACTCAAAAACTTGGAGACTCGTGTGCGAAAATCCGAATTCCGGGACTTGGAAAGCTCTTTCGTAGTCGGTTTTGCTCGTATCCCGGTAAAACCAAACATCACACTGCATATATATACGTAACAAATCAGTAAAATTAAACTTAAGGTCTCACTAAATATCTATTTATATACATATAGTAATTAACCAACCTTTAGTGTGAATTCTTGTAGACAAGGAGATGCGTCTAACACAGTAGTTACTCGCAACTTCATTCTCTAATAATGATATACGGTCAAAAATCATCAATTTCATCAAATTTTCAAAAATTAATCGAAATATATTCATTAACTATTTGTTTTATATTAATGAAAATGATACATAAATATGAAATAACATACAATTAATATAGGATATATAAATAAATAAGAACATTATATACTTCGTCTATATATATATATATATTATTTTAATAAAAAAAAATACTCCCTCTGTCCCACTAAACCTGGCCCCAAAAGTCAATAAAACACTCACAAATTTGGTCAAATGGGACCAAGTATACTGGGACGGAGGGAGTATTATTCTTAAATATGTATTATATATATTGAGAGATATATGTGAATTGTTCGAATAATAAGATAATTAAATGTTTGCTATAATCATCACATGTAATAAATTATATATATTAAAAAATTTATTTTCAAATAATGTAAACTATATCAATTTTTATGTATAATTTATAAATTCTCATTAGATTTTAAATAACAGATAATCTAATATAAGATATATAAATAAATAAATAAATTATATATTATTTTATATTTATATTGTTATTTTAGTGAAAATTATGAATTTTTAATTTTTATATTTATATTGAAAATTATATATGGATAGTTAGAATAGTAAGATAATTAAAAACGTGTTATAATAGTCATATGTGATAAATTATAAATTATTGTTTTTCAAATAATGTGAAATCTAGATATGTTCATACAATTTATTATTTTTCATCAAATTTGAAAAGGTTGTAGATAATTTATATAATTATTATTAAATTAGTTATCAAAATATACATATCAAATTAATATATCACTATATATACATATATTATATTTATAAAAATGATACTTAGATATGAAATAATAGACAATTAATATAGGATATATATATATATATATAAATAAGAAGATTATACACTATTTTATATTTCTATATTATTATTTTAAATAAAAATATGATTTATTCAATTTTTATTTTATATATGTGGATTGTTCGAATAATAATATAATTAAAAGTATGTTATAATAATTATATGTAATAACTTATATATATAAAAATAACATTTTCAAATAATGTGAGCTTAAAATTATTTTTATATAATTTATTTTTATTATATTTGAAAAACATATAATCTAATATAGAAATTCAAACATTATCATATAATTTATTAATTTTCATTATATTTTAAAAGATTATACTCCCTCCGTCCCAATATACCTGACCTATTTTGCCAAATCCGGATGTCCCATTATACCTGGCCCCTACCCAAAATGGAATAAATTAGGCCCACTAATATTAATTAGGTTAGCCCTAATTAAATTAAACCAATTACCCACCCCCCCCCCCCTCCTCCCCCCAATACCTAATCTACACTACCCATTTTTCACCCGCCTCTTTCTCTAACCCTCTCATTCTCTCTCTCTGTGTTCTCTCTACTTCGAGAACACTTCCTTCTTCTCCACCCGTTTGCCTGCGATGAAGAATCACCGCGATGCCTCACCTCCACCCCTTCTTCGAAGAAACATAAGCTATCTGAGTTATTCTCCATTTTTAGGAGATTTGACTCCGAGGATGAAGCTGGAATCTCTGTCTCTTCGCCTCCCCCATCTTATGTCGTGATGAATCCAACTTTAATCGACCCTAAACCCTCTGATTTACCTAGGTCTCCTTGGATCTATGGTGAATCTAATGTTATTATGCCTCTTACGCCTCCCCCACCTTCTGCTTTCTTGAATTCATCGAATCAGAACCCTAGCTCCACTGTTCTCCCTATATCTACTTTGATCTATGGGCGATCTGATGTTCTTGAGTCTCTTATGTCACCCCCACCCTCTGCAGTGAAGAATCCCTTTTCAGAATTTGCACAATTCCTTCTTTTAAATTTATGTTTTAAGTTTCATTTCTACTTACTGTTTTTAACTTTCAGTTTTTAAGATTATAAGTTTGGATGACATTGTCTAATTAATTAGAATTAGCAGATTAATAAATTCATCTGAAAAATAAAATTATTTACAGATTAAATAATGAATTAAATGAGTTTAAATAAATAAATTTATTTACAGATTTAAAAAAAAACGAAAATCAAAGAATAAATAAAATATGGAATATAAATATAGATATATTTGAAGTTGTAAGCATGTACAAATACTTAACTAAAGAGTAAGTAGGCAATTAGTAAGGAATATATAATATATATAAATTATTATTAAATTAGTTATCAAAATATATATATCAAATTATATCAAATTAATATATCACTATATATATTATATTTATTAAAATAACACATAAATATGAAATAGATATAATACAATCTATGATATACATAGAAATAAAAACATGACTTGAATATCATATGCATACATGAAAATAAGAATATATATAATATTATATATGATTAATATATAGATTAAATTCAAAAAAGTTAGAAAAATAGGAAAAAAAATGGGAGGCCGAGAGAATTTCAAGAGCTGATGTGGACAGATTCGCCCGAATTTGTATTATATTATAGATAATTAGGTATTAATAATGAATTATTCTTATGAAATAAAATATTTGAACAAACCGAATCAATCCGAACCAACCCAAAATAAAATTTATCAATTATATAATCTAAATTTATGTTAACATATTAGAAATAAAATTAATGTTATTTTGTTGATCATAAAAAGTTGATATATGCTCCAAAATTCATCTCAAATTTATTTTCATTATAATACAATAACAGTTGATAAGTAAATTTAATTTTATTGTCATACAAGATACATCTAAATATATATCTTGTTACAATGATGAAAAATGAATAAAAAGAAGATCAAGTACTTTGAGTCGAATATATTCGTAAATATTTCAAACTAGAAACAAGAAACAATCACGTAAATTGAACTGAACAAAATTTTCAAAGAGGTCTTCAAACAACCTAACGAGTTGGGCATAAAATTAATTTTCTAATTCAAACAAATTACGCGCTACAATTTAAAATGCACTTTTAAATAAGACCACCTCCACAAACGACAAAACAAGTCGTTCACATACATAAAATTATTTTATATATATAGGATTAGGTTTATAAATAAAAAAATGTGTGTGATAAATAATTTCTAATCCACGACCTACTTTTCAATGAAACAAAAATATAATAAAATAAAATATTAATTGTGTAGCCCAGATTTCGAAATGCCCAATATTTTTCTAAAAACTAGGTCAAGATTCGTTAGAGTGCGAATTATTAATAGACCACATGCACACCATTGGGATTCATATGAACCAATTACAATATACTCTTTCATATTTTTTATAAACGATGTTTTGACTTCTTTTTTGTTTTTTTTGAAAATAAATAATTTTTTTGGATATATTTTCAATCAATCTCCTATTTAAATCATGAAAATTTATCCCAACTTCCTTTCGTTCTTAATATTTAATATATCTTTAATTGTTTAAAATAATTATGGTCACTAAAAATAAATTAGAATTAAATAAGGTTAATATATGGATTCACTTTTTTTTCTTAATAACTGTGCATGAGCTCAAAACATCATTTAAAAAAAATTAGGTGAGAGTATAAAATATTCCCTTCGTCCTCCAAAGTTTGTAACGAATTTCCTTTTCGGAGCGTCTGCGAAAGTGGTTAACACTTGAAAGTTTGTATTTATAGTAACTTTTCTATACATACAATTCAATTAAAAATTATAAATCGTGTGGGACCAAACTCTACTAACTTTACTTTTCTACACACATCTCCACACATTACACTCAGTTTCACATTCCACTTATTACACTTCTTACACACTATACAACAAGTCAACAACTTTTCTTAAAATTTGTGCAAGTCAAATGATCAATCTTAATTTTCGAGGTGAAGTAATGCGAGGTGAAGAAAGTAATAACA
>JAPKLX010000027.1:3192281-3409078 GCA_026898415.1 Leonotis leonurus
TCCAACAGAAAACACAATCTGTCCAAAACTCCAAGTGCTCAACTTCAGCTCATGTGATCACAACTCTCAACAGGTACCCTGGCTGCCAACCCCCACAAGGCCGGCATGGCCATCATGGCCACCAACAATCCTGACGCCTTCAAGAAGATCATTAATGGAAGTGTAATGGCGTTTGGGCTTTCGCTCTGCATGATCGTCTGTCTCATCAGCGGCCGATTCTTCAAGTGGATTTATAGCAGGGCATTCCTCACGTATAGTATGTCCGTAACGACTACATTCATCATGATGGCCTATGGCCAATGCATAGATGTTATAGTGTTACCGAATATTGCCACCAAGATTACCGTAATCAGTATGTATGTGTTGTTTGGCTTTTGTTCGATTCCACTTATTCTTAACATCGTCGTGTTCGTATTGGTGGAGTCCCAGAGACGGCGTTTTGTTAGGTTGAGGCCTCTTTGGTTGAAAGATCTGGTGGACACGATGAAATATGGTCATATTGGAGCCTCAACCTCAACCCCAGCCTCAGCCCCAGCCCCAGCCCCAGCCCCAGCCCCAGCCTCAGTCTAAATGTGTTTTCTTTCCTATATCTATATATAATATATGTATGCAAATTTGGAGTTGAATAATCTCATGTTTCCTTCTTTCTTCCTTGCTGTATTACATATGTTTGATGTTTCCTAGTGGGAGGACTAGCTAGCTAAGCTAATTCTCCTCAAATATGATATAAATAATAAGCATGCATGTTTTCTTGTGAATGAGATCATTTTAATTCTTATTGTTTTTTATTCCTTTTATTAATTTTTTTTTCATTATTTTTTATTGTTTTCGAAATGGTCCGTCTAATTTCTGCAACCAAGTTTCAATTATATAAAATGATAAAGTGTATTATTAAAATCATGAGATTAGATTTAGGATTAATATATATATTAGGTTAAATGGAGACTCGTGAACTAGCATTTAACTTTATATCGTCAAACAATTACTCCTATTAAACCGATCGACAACTATTTAAGCTACTAGTATTGGACTAGTGTGTAAGGAAGCAAACATATCCAAAAATCGAAAACTGAAAAATTGGATAGCTCGATTCGATTTTTTCTGAGGGTAGTAGTTGGTTTTTTCACAATTCTTAAATTTGTATATTTAAAAGAAACAAGCTAGTAATAATGACATTTGAATTTTTACACAATTTTTTTAATTTATGTACGTAAAAGAAACAAGCAAAGAAGCCATACAATAACACAAATTGGAGTATATTAGAAACAAAACTTGAACTGGTCATTTTGATTTATTTCTTAATGGAAAATAGGAGCCACGTGTCACATGAGCCCAAAATAAATAATACAAAGTTGTGAAAGTACTAAGCCACAACTTAGTCGGATCTAATCAACAATGATCGAATTATTAATAGAGACGACTCTTAGACTCTTGTTGCACTATCATATAATTTCCTAGTAGTAATGTCCATCTTTCTACAAAAATTACACAACTTCTTGATTTATATTTATATTATAAATAAAAGGACCAATCTTCATTTAATTTATATTTATATCACAACAAAAAAAAGGTTTCTGGCGACGGATTTTTCCGTCGTTAGCCCGAGAATTCCGTCGTCTCAAAGGGCTAACGACGGACCTAACGACGGACTTTTCCGTCTGTATTTCCTTCGTCGTTAGCTAACAACGGACTAACGACGGAATTTGTTCGTCGTTACTAACGACGGTTACTAACGACGGATTGGATTCCGTCGTTAGATTACCTCCGGTGGTCGTCGACGGCGCCGGAGATCTAACGACGGACTTAGCGACGGATTTTTCCGTCGTTAGTTTAATTATTATTTTTTTTTAAAAATTTAAAATTTTGAAATTTTATTATTATTTTTTTGTTTTTTTATGATTAATAATGAAAACAAATATACAAGTAAAATAGATAACTTGGGCTAATAAAATAAGTAATTAAATTTATTTAAAATTTCGTACTTAAGTTAACAATTCCTACAATATATTTTTCAAACTCATAAGATTCTATCTAATACAAGGATGTTTATTTACAAACGATAATGTGCAACTAACTTCACTTCACACATATATGGTGTCAAGATACGAACAAGCCTCGAGTAATTATCATCCTTAACCTGCAAGATGAAAAAAAAAGAACTTAAATTCTGTAATGTCGCTTGTAAACATATAAAGATAATTAGAATAGTAAAATATATCAACTATAGGGCAAAACATGATTTTATAATTTCAAATCTAAAATTGTCATAAAGCCTAATTGATAATCCATTCACCTTAAATATATTTACTTACATCTTTTCATTCACCAATTTGGACCAGAAATTCAGGTGCTCATAGAATCCGTGCTACAAATACGTTCTTCAGGATCAATTCATTCATAATGAAACAAAACTTCAGGGAATGTAATTCAACCTTAAAAGAAAGGATAGCAAGACAAAATAGTAATATTGAAATATAAATGTATCAAATGAAAAATTATTACGCAATAGAAAATTCATAAGCACAACAAAGATGCAACCAATGGCTCAATGGAAGTGATAAGCAGGTTCTAAGGGAATTAAAATCCATTAATCAATAAATCATTCCATGGTACAACACTAATTCAACTAATTAACCTAATTAAACATATAGTATTAATTAATAATTTAAACTAATTAAATAATTAAACTAATTAAATAATCTAAGCTAATTAAATTACATAATCTAACAGTTAAACTATAATTAACAATAAATTTAAAAAATTAATTACAAAATCTAACAATTAAATTATAATTAACAAATTTAACAAAAATAAAAAAAAAATCATACCTGCCGGAGCAGGCGGAGGGCGGCAGAGGGGCGGCGGTGCACGGCGGCAGGCGGAGGGCGGAGCAGGTGGACGGCGGTAGGCGGAGGGGCAGCGGCAGCTTTGTTTCTGGCGAAAAAATGGACGAAAATTAGAAATAGAGAGAGATAGAGATAGAGGGGAAGTAAAATGGGAGAAATAGGTATACCTTAACGTATTTGGCCTGTGGGAACTTCCAATCGCCGGTGGGGGAAAAATTTTGACGGAGAAGAGGGTGTTTTGCCTTCTGAAATTCTGTAAATATATATATATTAAAAATGTCTTTAAATATATATATTAATGTGATTAGGTAATCATTATGTAAAGTAGCAATTAGCGTAAAAATCTCCAAAGACGGAAAGTCTAGGGATTGTTTCTTAACACCATTTATATAGAAAGAATTTCTTGGTTTGATCTCATTATTAATAATTTGATTATTTTTGGATAAGAGTGCTTCACATAACTCAAACAAACTGCACATAAGAGTGTGCTAGTCCTATGTTTCCCAATGAATATTTGTAGTTGTAGTTGGCTAACTTCCAGCACAGGTTCATAAATGCTAACATCCGTTCCTAAATCAAACCATAATAAAGAAATCTAATAGTAATTTAATATTTGCAGTTGTAATTGGTTAACTTACATAAGAGTTTATATAATACAACAAAGAAGAAAGAAGGAAACAGATTGTTCAACCCCAAATTTGCATACACACATATATATATAGGAAAGAGAACACACTCAGGCTGAGGCTGAGGCTGAGGCTGAGAGTGCAGAGTCTGAGGCTGGTATATCATCAAGATAGCCATGCTCCATGGCGTCCACCAATTTTTTCAACCAATGAGGCCTCCTCCTAGCAATTGATCGTCTATTCGACAACCATGTATACCCCACCAAGGCGTTAAAAAGGAGCATAAAAGAAATCAAGAATGTCAACACATGCATCAAGATGATGATGATATTATTGAGTTCATTATTCTGTACTAGAATATTTATGTACTGGATGTAGGCCTGCGTGATGCCTATAACCGCTAGCGACATTGCATACATGAGGGCTACATTGAGATAATTCCACATGAAGGGGTAGTCGTTGATGAGGCAGACGATCACGAGGAGCGATAACCAAAACGAAGCTGAACTTGCACCAATGATTTTCCTGAGCTCTTTGGGATTGTTGGTGGCCATGACGGCCATGCCCGCCTTGTGTGGGTTAGCCGCAAGGGTGCCATTGTCATAGTGCGTCAAGTCCTCCTGCCATAGTCCGCCTGGCGGTGTCACCACGACTTGAAAGGCCATGGTGGCAATGAGGATCGCCACCACCATCATGCCGTCACGCTTCTGGGTGTCCACCTTACCCGACATATTACTATTCATTCTGTCCACCTTTGCATTGATGATTGCATACAATCGGTTTTTTGGGATTCTATGTATTCCCTCTGGATGGTATTGAAAGTAGGCGTCTATTGCTGTTTGCCCATCGGAGTTTTTTGTGTTCAAGTTTATCTTGCTTCTTTGGCAAATATAAATCATCATCTGCAATAAACCATTTCCACATACTTATCAATCCATTGTGCCTATATATATATATATGATAATAATAATAAAAGGAAAGAAGACACACACAATAATTATTACCTCAGTATTATGACCCATGGCTGCTGTATGCAATATGGTATCACCATTATCATTCTTTACATGGATAGCCTCATTCACTGTTTCCATCAAAACCTTCAAAGCCTCAAAGTGATCGTGTTTTACGCACAAATGAAGCGCGGTGAGGCCTCCTCCCTGCCTCTCCGCTGCGGTTTGAGGAGCTCTCGACACCAGCTCCTCTATCACGTCAACATGACCCTTGGTGGCCGCAATATGGAGAGGGTTCTGGCCCCAGGAGTCAAGGGACAGACATATGGAGGGGGCAGCATCGGCCAGTCTCTTTACGATCTCTACGTGGCCTCGATCCGAGGCCACATGGAGAGGCGTAGATAGCTGGGAGTTAAGCCCTTCAGCAAGTGCACTATTCACTTTCAAGATTTCTTCAACAAAAGGAAGATGACCCTTGATTGCTGCTATGTGGAGAGGAGTGTTGTTTGAACTTGTGTAAGAAACTATTTCTAATAAAAATGGATTTTTTTGGAGTAATTGGTGCAGAGTTGTTACATCCCCTCTTGCTGCACTCTCGTACAAGACCCTCTCCATCTCCATCTCCATTTCTCTCTAGCTACAAAATTTACACTTGTTTATTTCTCAATAAGTAGTTGGGTATATATAATATTTATGGTGATGACAGGGTTGACTTGACTTGGCTTCACTTTATGTGCATGGGCTTAATTATCCAAAAAATTGAACCTTAATTTGGTTTGATTCGGATTTAGGCCAAACCAAAGAGGTGTTGGATAACGAGTACTGAATACTCATCAAATAAGGGGTACAACTCCCTTTCTCCTTTGGCACGGCTACTATTCATATTCATACCGAATATATACCTGGAGTGCGCAATTGTCATCCATGTATGTAATGCGCGAATCTGAATAAAGAAAACTTCTTGTCATGGGGCATGTGATGGGGATTGGGTGGGGGCTACTAATTTATAATATTCTTCACAAGTCACAACTCTCTACTCTCTACTCTCTCTCTCTCTCTTCACAAGTCACAACTCTCCTCTCCCATTAAACTTTTGGACTCGAACTTGGACATAGTTTATTTGCATATTATTTTATACTTGACTTGTGCAAATTCAGCTCCTTTATGAGCTGAGGATTCATTTGTTTTTATGGTTGTACCTTTTCACTAATCCAATGTTGTTTAATTACAATTGATGCAAATAAGTAATTTTATATTCACCTCTTTTTGGAACTACCTTTATATGGATATCGAACAAGTAACTTGGAGTGGATTAAATATAGTATTTGTATTTGGAGTGACATCAAAATAGAAGGATGAGCCTTTGATAATCACTTCACTTAGCCTGAATAGCAGAAGCAGAATATTCATTTAAGACACTTTGATAAGCTTCAAAATCAAACTCTGCAAACCTGCTTCGCATCTCATCAAAAACCTTTTCAACCTCATTCACCAATCCCTTTGCACACATTTCCTTAGCAAAAACTTCGAAGCTCTCCCTCTTAATCACCAGGTTATCCCCAATCATCTTCTCAAAGAGATCAATCGCCTTCTCCACGTTTCCGTTCTTGCAGTTCCCTTCGATTAACAAGCTATAGAGCGTGGTATCGAGGGCATGACTTTCTTCAATCATGCTGCTAACAACTCCCTCAACGTCTTGCATCCTTTTTGCTGCAATGAGCCCGATTATCACCTCATTGTACGACACAAAGCTACGGGGGACACCCCATTGCGCCATCTGCTTCAAGAAATGCAAAGCTTTATCAAGTTCTTGCAACTTGATAAAGCCCCTCAAGACAGCATTGCAGTTGGCTAAGCCCGGCGTGATGCTTCTCGCCCTCATCTCTTTTAATAAACCGACTGCTTCGTCGGGACTCCCCATCTTGCAGTACTCTCTAACAACCACTCCATACGACTTCAGATCAAGGCTCATGCCGAGGCTAACCATTTCCTTGAAATGCTTTATAGCTTCATCCGACCTCCCTGCAACGCTGTACCCCTTCAGCAAGCACGTGTGGGTGACGATGTTATCCCTCAACCCAGCCAACCTCATCCTGCTCATCATCATCTTCGCTTCATCCATATCTCCATTCAAACACAACCCGTTTATTAAAGCATTGTACGTCATCGCATTCGGCTCACACTTGCCTTTGCTCGACATTTCATCGAAGCACTTCAAAGCGCTAACAATCTCTCCCTTTTTGCAGTACCCATCGATCAAAGTGGTGTACGCTATAACCTCGGGGTAACAACCATCTTCGTCGTCTCTACTCATACACTCTACGATTCTATGAGCTCTCTCCACTAAACCATGCTTGCACAAACCGTGGATAATAGTGTTATAAGTCCTCAAATTTTTCTGACAAGGCATTTCATCGAACAGTTTTTGTGCATCCTCAATCATTCCCACTCTACACAAACCACCGATCATTGTAGTATAAGTCGAGACATTAGGGATCACAAGGCTGGATTTGATAGCAATATTAGCAAAGTATCCCCAAGCATGGTTAACCCTATGTGACTTAACAAGAACACCTAACAACGAATTGAAAGAAAACAAACAGCCGTCGAATTCATCCCTTTTCACTTGATCGAAGAGCTTTACGCACCATTTCAGGTGGCCCAAATCGCCGTGGGATTTGATAAACTTACCCACCATAAAATCTGTGAACTTGTTATGGGATTTCAGCAAATTAGCCCCTATCGAGAACAATTTGTGCGAGAGGAGCTTGTCAGTGATGGTAATGTAGCAGAAGTGAGAGTGTCGGTAATTTTTAGGATTTGGAATCGGATTTGAGGCCCAATTAAAGAAGAAGAGGGAGAGATAAGGGCTTGGCTGGCTCTTGACGACTTCGATTACCAACTCCTGCGTCAAATAAGGAGAGAATTGATTGAGCACTGCACAATCGGGGCTTCGATGGATTTTAGGATTCTGAGGGTTTAGGGATTGAAGAAGAGAGTTTATGGCAGAGGTGATTGATAGAGAATCGGAGTGCAGGTGAGAGATACGGCGAGCGGCGGCGGCGGTCATCGCTGTATCTCCCCGTCTCACGGCAACAGAAGAAAATGAAGTATTGAAACTCGATTTCGATTGAGTATATAATTTATTCAAGTATTAAAACGTGTATGCATTTTAATTTCTACTCAAAATAATAAAATAATTAATCTAAAAAGGAAAGAAAGAAATGATATGATATGATTTATTTCAACGAGTACTTCATACACATCATACATTATATATAACGGTATTTATCAAAACACACTTAAATTGAATTGAATTGCAGTTTGCAATAGAGGAATTTGATTGATTGCACTATTACATTCTATTGCTTATTCTATGTCAAACAAATTAATCAGTAGCTTTCCGGTGGCCGGAGAGCTGCGACGACGGAGCTCGGAGACGACGCAACGATCTCATTAGGCCAAGACATCAAATGGAGTTGAATGCTGTCTGCCTTTTCCATAGCCAAAAAGAGTTCTTGCCTAATATCAGCATTGTCACAACAATGGATCAAGCCTTGCGAGTCCACCGTCGACGGCAACAAGCTCTTCCCCTTTAGCCTGGAGATCACGAGCAGGTGGCGCGTCGTGTTGGCTTGCTCGAAGAGTTGCCCGAGCCCGGCTCTCTCTGCAGCCGTCCCTCGGGCAACTGAGTACACGAAGATAAAACCCTGCAACCATTTTTAATTGTAGGTTTAACACTCGAGTGAGACACTGAATCTAACGCACGCGTGTATGGAACATTGTTACCTCTTCGCTTCGTTTGATATCCATACCGAACCTCATTTCTCCCGGTTGAGGAAAGAGCTCCACCGGGACTTCCGCAACGCCAGGCAGAAACCACAGCCTTATACATTGTACCACATTCAATGTAGCCGTATTTTGTAGCTCCATTCCCACACCTTGGCTCCTCTCCTTGAGAATGGAAGGAAGAGTTGATATATAATTAAGTTTATTCATCTCCATAATTATGATATGAAATAATCAGTATGAGATAAAGATACGATGATACCGAGGTAGTAGAGGTGACGAGCTGCTCGGTTTGAATATTGGTGAAAACAAGAGGAATCCCAGAAGAAATAGCTGCAGAAAACCAAGCCATGGCTCTTACGGTAGGCGCTTCCGTTCCCCTCTCTCTCGACAGCGGCATGAACAACACAGAGCTAACCACCGTGGAGCGCCGGTCCGGCAAGTAGGACCCCACCTTATGCTTCCAGTCATATCTAATCCCCTTCCTATGAAACCCTTTGAAGTCAAGGTTCACCACTCGCCTACTCATCTCTTGAAGATCAAAGCATTCTTGATAGCTCATCTCTGCAAGAACCGCCACGTGTCTCTCATCGCAGGCTGCTCTTACAGTAAACTTCCTCTGCATCTTGACGTTCAGTTCCTGCACTACGCAAACCCTCAGCTTCAAAGTCCCTTCGCCCCTCCTCACCTTGAGCCATATCACCTCCGCCGCGCGGTGGATCCGCCCCAGCTGGGTATTGAGCTCCGACCGGGCCTTGGCGGAGACGAAGGAGTCATCGGCGCTGTTCTCGCCTACTCCCTCGATGATGTCACCGGGGAGGGGCATTGTTTCGTCCCATTCGTCCTCGGGTACTTGTTTCACCTCTTTGATGCAGATGACTTTCTGGGAGGGAGGCATTGGGGGGTGGGGTGGGGTGTGGGGGGAGTAACATCACTTTGGAGGAGTTCATTGTGTAGTTATAGCTGCAAGTGTGAGGGGAGGATGGTGATGATGATGATGATAACTAGGAGTTAGGTGTTTTAGTTCTCAACGTTGGGAGTTTTGTAACCTTTGTTTCTTGTTTTGTGTTTGTTGATCCTATGTTTTGGTGTTTACTATGTCTTGTTCTTGGGTGTGTTGTTATAGTTTATGACTCCAAACTTTATCCTTTCTCTAAGAGAATGTCCCATTTTGCAACAACTTATTTGCAAGAAAAGAAAGGGATTTTGCTAAATTTTGCAAAATTGGAGGGTGTTTTACAAATAAATGAAAGATAAAGATGTTTTTGCTGAATTCGATAAAGTCCAAATCATAAACATAATAAGGCCAATTCTTCAACGTTGTTGTTGCTATGTTCTTGCATTTCACAAAGCAAAAAATATTACAATTGCAACTAGACAAATAAATAAATAAACTAACATGCTAATTAACATATATCCAAATCTCATCTATGATCAATTGTACACATGCATCCACTACAAATTCAAATTCTCTGTAAGACGATTTTATAATTTAATAAGTATAATTTAAGTTTAAAGAAGACACGATCTTCCTCTATTTTGTTTACTTGGGTTGATGTACAGATTAACAAAATATAAAGCAATTGGGCCAATTTATAACTTTAATTGGGCCCATTTTGAAAAGAGCAATTATTACAATCATTTGCGCCCAGCCCAATTCCTACAAGTTACGCACTATGTCTCGTACTTATCATAGTATCATTTTATAAGTAATAAAAGTAGAAAATAGAAAATAGAAAAGAAAACAAAGGAAAGGAAAGAAAGAAATTAATTAAGAAGCAAAGTCGTATTCGCATTAAAGTAGTACATTGTGGTCGATAAGAAAAACATTAAATAGATAGATAGGTGAAATTGAATGATAATAAAGTGAGAGACCAACATACTACACATGCATAATTAAGAAGGTTAGATGTTTTAATTACATGCATGCACTTGGCCTACGTGGAATGAGAGTGCATGCTCCGCACGTGACTGCAATGCACCTCCGAAAGCGAATTAGCCTCTCCTGCACGTGACAGAAAGAGAGTCATGTCTTAATTTGTTTCTGGAAAAGATCGAATGCTACTCTTTTCTTTTTCGATTCATCGATCCATCGATCAACATTATGCACCTTATCTTTTCTTTGAATCATCCATCTCTCTTTTTACTTTGGATTTAATTACTTTATCACCCTTGTTATTTTTACTTCTCAACCATTAACACCTGTCTCATTATTCTTGGCTCCAGTAAACAGTAAAACACTCATAGTTTTGGTCAAACGAGATCAAAAATAATGGAACGGGTGGATGGAGCATTATATATGTGTTTTATAGAAGTATATATTTCTAGCAAGGGCAAGGGGCATCCATTTTTAATTCTTGTAAGAAAAACTACAAAATGTTGGTGAAATTTTAAATATAAATGGAGAAATGGTCCCCTTCAATAATAGTACTATAGTATATATTATGTTCTCATTGGGATCTCCACTCTTCATATATATGAATGTATGTATATACCAATCTTTGAATTCTCGCAAACACATGCTTAAAGAGTAAAGATAGTGACCCTTGTCTCTCTTTCTTATCCACGCTTCAATAGTACACTTGCTATACTCTATCCTCCTAATTAGGGCACCTCTCCTACATTTAGCCTCCTTTGTCTTTGGATGTCTAATTCAAGGGGAGACTTATATTCGAAGAGCCGGGATCATCAAGGACGAGTTTTGATCCAAATTACAACATCGTATAATAGATCTTGACCCGTCAGACGATCTAATATAATTTTTATATCGATTCTAAATAATCAAATGACATGTCATATTCAAAATTTGTTCACAATATGAACGTACTGCATAGAATTACTTTCAACTCACAACACAAACACTATCATTGTCGATGTTAACGAACCCAAGAAGGGTCTAATAATCTATGATTTTTGTCAAGATTTAACCTAAAACGTGTGACAATATTTATATGGCAAGCATGTTAGAGTTATATCTACTTTAATTTAATTTATTTTATTTAATGGTTTTAGCAGTTGTGTGTCTGTGAAAAGAGCAGAAAACAAGCACGAGCACAGTAAGGATGTTCCCTCTTATAAGTCTTACTATTACATTACACAGGACTTCGGAGTTGCTTGCGTCAGCAACCCTGCACGTGTCAAAATACCCTGCGCACGTGCGAAGAGTATAATTAAACTTGGCACAAGCCTTTTGATTACGAAATTAATGGTCCTTTAATTTTAGCATAACTAGGTGTTATATATATATAAGAGATCACGTTAAATTAAAGAATAATAATATTGGTAATGAGTGAGTTATTACATACATGAAGATTGAAATTAAATTAATTTGGTTGGTCAAAGGGAAAAAAGATGTGAGAGGAAAAGGAAACATAGTTGGCCCATATGAGTTTGATATTCCAATGAAAAAAAAAAGAAATTAATAAAAGTGGGATATTATTATTAAATAAATGTACAATAGTGGCAAGAAAAATGATGGATGGTGGTATGGTTGTGTAGTCAAGATTCAAAGAGCAAACACTTCTAATGTGCTGCATTAATGACTTCATCTTCTTCTTCTTCTTTCTTCCTTAATTTGGATTCACTCCTATATTGGATTTTACGTCTTGGTTAAAATTCACTAAATGCATTTTATTTTTAATGAAAAAAAACTCAATGTATTTTAAAAAACTTTTGGAGTGAGTGCACCATTTTCTGTAAGCCCAAATAAAAGGGAAAAACACAATGGAAGCAGAAGAGTAGAAGTGGTCCATATACATGATCTGCAAACACAACACAACACAAATTCTTGCTGCTAGCTTGAAAAAAATAAAGAGAAGCAAATGTATCAGAATTTTAATCAAGAAAACCCCAATAGTGAGACCAGAACTCTGCACAGAAAGTGATGTTGCCTTCATGAAATTTAATACATAGATATAACTTAATTATGTCCCAAAATAAATAAATAAAATAGTGCATTAGCCAATCGAAAATTAAAGAGGTAGGGGGAAAAAGCAAGCATGTGTTGTTGACAAGGATTATGGAGGCAAATACCTGGCAATCCACGAACCAAATACCCCCAATTTGGGATTAATTAATTAACTCAACTCCAAGATTTCCCTTTCGTGTTTGTGTGTGTGTTTAATGATGTTGCCATGCTTTGCTTCTTCTTCTCTTCCCCAATGTGCTTAGGTTTCTCATTTGTGATGGTGACCATCACGTGCTTGCCGGCCGGTAGGGTGTCCTCGTCTATTATCCGATTGGGTTCGTGCACACGGAAATACCGGGATCATCTGTTTTTAAATGCAATATCTTCTGATGAAAACTTTCTACATAGCTTCTGATGTAATATGGAGGATCGTTCCATTGTCCATGGTGGGTACAATTTAATGTGTCTACGATTGATGTGATAATGTTACATCAGCATATAAATTATCTACATATTCATGAAAATATATAATAAATAAAAATAAAATTGCAATAAAAAGAGCCACATATTTGTCGACTTGCTACCCTGAATCCATGATTGTGACTGATGAGCAAATTCTTGATATGATCAAAAAAAACATATGCACATAACTGATAATTAGTTATTTGAAAAAGAAAAAAAACAAGCTATTAAATAAAATATTATAACAATTTCACAGAACCCCACTTATATTTGAGGGTCTGCTGTAAATTCTTTGAATATTAAAATAATTCTGGTGAATCTATATATTGTCCATTCTAGATGTGACATGCACCCTGATTATTAAAACTCAAACTTTTTTTTTTCTATTTGAAATCAGATTTTTGTAAAAAGAGATCATCATTAAAGTGAAAAAAATCAGGCTTTTATCTATTTTTACCTGAGTTAATTGCTGGCCTCTTTACATTATATAGTACTGTTGGATTCTCATGTTATTTGAAGAGCAAAATTAAGGCTCCTATGTGAAAAATTACCCTCATTTTTAACCGTGCGATGTTACATATAATGATTATTAATGTTTCAAAACAATTTATTTTTAATTTTAATTTTATATATATATAGAGAGGGAAGAGATCAAATAAAAATGATTTTGTATGAGTTAATTAAAAATAAATCTTAACTGTTGAATTATTTAAATCTTGACTATAATTCATTATAGTATAACATTTTTTTAGTTTTAATAGTTATAATGATGAATTTACTTGTGGAACACAAGATGGAAAACTGAATCTCATCCAATTATATATATAATCATAGGCTCCTCTATATATTAATTAAGTTCAATTTAATTGCCTGCTTTGATGTAATTTAAATTTAGTCCTTGAAGGCTCCTTCTCCGACATATTACCATGCTTTTGAAAATCCAAAATTTTAATTACCTTTCACCTCATTATTGAAATTCTTGAGTTTGAATTCTTTGAGATTGATTATCAAGCAACTCAACAATTATTTTATTAAGATATCTAAATATGATATTTATTATTTGAATATTATAGCTAGGTAGCTAGCCACATAAATTATGAGTTCTTTATAGAATATGAAAACACAAAGTAATATAGTATAAATATTTGTGTCATGAATAAAAAAAGCCCATCTTAATAGATAGATCCAAAAAAACTTCCAACTGACAACTGCATCACTTATTAAATTATAAAATGCCCAAAAACTTCATCTAATTATTTACTCCATATATAGAAAATGAAAATTAAATAGCTATTTAAATAAGCAACAACCATAAAATATTATTGATTTGGCGTTTTGCAGTTAAATAATAAGGAATTGTGTGAAATATTAATGGGTAATATAATTAGTTGGTGCATGCATGTGCTGCTCTCTAATTGTGGTAGTTTGGTAGGAAATTATTCAACGCGTTACATAATTAAATTATCTATTATCAGAATATATATGTATATATAATTAAATTAAATATGTATGGGCGTGTTAATTAAATTTTTTAGATATATAAAAGATGCCCCTACTTGCCTCACCAAACCCCCTAAATCTTTAAAGAATATGATAATAATAATTATTATTATTACACCTACAATTTATTCTCTGTAGTTAAACCCCAACAAAATTTTTAGTAGGAAAAAAATGTAGATTTATTTAAGTAATTTACATTGATAAACATATAATTGCAGTTTAAAATAAATTGAAAACAATAAGAAGAAAAGTGACTGAAAATATTTAATATTAGAAAAATTGGAATTATTGGGTTATTGTACTGAAAATGTTTCCTGTCCTCAACTTCCTAAATCACTAGATAGCTTTTTCTTCTTTCCAAAAGAAGTGTGACAATGACTGTTGCTACACTACACAGTCTACACTAACACCATCATCTGTAAATTTCACCTATTAATTTGGACTTCATTTCTAAAGTAATTCATTAATTAAAAGAAATTCAAAAAGAAATGCACTATCTATCTATCAAGAAATCAGAATATATCTTTGTCCCTACACATAACACATCATATACATATTTGGACCCATTAGTTAAAACACTCCCTCACTTCCTGTTGCCTATAAAACTAGATATATGAGTGTATCAATTCTTACACACATATATAAATATATATATGTCTTTCACAAAAAAAAACAATTATGACCTAAATTAATGAGTGGGGAGCATAACATAAAATGAAATTTTATTATGACCTAGTAGAAATGAATTTGAATAAGCATTTAAACCATAGTAATTATTCCAAATCAGAATACTACATAATAAATTGTAAAAATTAGCATTCCTGAATAGGCTAGATTGCAATCAATCATCAATGTACCATAAGAAGGTAATAATTACTTCTCTTATTTTGGTAAATAAACTGTACACTATGTATGAGTATATATATATATATATATATTATGGAGAAAACAATCATGTCCACACAACAATCATAATACCAAATATTATTTCATTGCGTCATAAAAAAACTCACCTTTATAATATGAAAATATGGTTAAATACTGCAGCCTGGTCTCGTAATTCTGACACTTTTAGCGTAAAATAAATCAATTTACCACAAATTTTCACCTTAATTTAATTAAATTGAATGCAGTCACATTTAACGCACAATATTTGAAATGTGTATTGTGTTAAATTCGTGCTAAATTAGTGTATAAAATAAATTTATGGAACTGAAATTATTGTACTTTCCAAAATGATAAACATAATAATAATAAGCCAAGAATAAAAAAAAATGCCACGCTGGCATGAGGCTTAAATCCTTTATATATTCCTCTCTCTCTCTTAATTCTTATTCCATTCTTCTTCATCATTCATCCTCTTCTTCATCTTCAACCTCTGTAAATTCCTTCCTTCTCCATCTCTACATTCCAAAATACAATAAAAAAGAAAAAGAAAAAGAAAAATGTATGCTAGTGGCGATAAACTAAGCAGAGAGAGATCAAGAAAAACCCAGAAAAATCCACCATCATTCTCCTCCACTCTCCTCGACGAAATCTACCGCTCCATCGACGGCAACAGTTTCGACAAATCCGATGATGTTCGGCGCCACGTGTACAAGGAGAAGACGAATCCACGTA
Organism: Leonotis leonurus; assembly: GCA_026898415.1. Classification (NCBI taxonomy): domain Eukaryota; kingdom Viridiplantae; phylum Streptophyta; class Magnoliopsida; order Lamiales; family Lamiaceae; genus Leonotis; species Leonotis leonurus. The sequence continues at coordinate 3,207,982 of JAPKLX010000027.1, forward strand.
GGCACGAGGAGATGGCGAGCTATCGAAGAGCAGGCCTCGTGGAGAAATGGATGGAGAAGGAGGCTCCTCACGAGAAAGCATTAGCCTTAGCCATGGCCAAGAAGAGGCAGCAAGAACTGGACAACGACTTTGTCTTCTTCAGCTCCACGTCATCCTCCTCCGACAGCTCCGGCGCTCTCTCCTCCTCCGACACCGAGTTCTTCTCCTCCTCCTCCGCCGCCGCCGCCCGGTCCAGTAAGTCGCCCAAGGTGATCTCCTGCTTCGCCGCCCGCCCCAAACCGATCAGAGCCGTTGATGACGATCTCATCAAGTCGAAATCTAGGGCGTTGAAGATTTACTCCAGCTTGAAGAAGGTGAAGCAGCCCATCTCCCCCGGCGGGAGGCTGACCACCTTCATCAACTCCCTCTTCACCAATGCCGGCGCCAAGAAGTCCAGGAATCCCGACGCGCCTCGTCATACGGGCCCACCCCACACTCGGGATGTGGGCCCGTCCGCGGCGTGCTCGTCGGCCTCCTCCTTCTCCCGGTCTTGCCTGAGCAAGTACTCGCCGGGGTCCAGGGAGAAGATGAGGAGCAACGGGGAGGAGAGGAGGACGGTGAGGTTCGAACCGGTTTGCAGTTCGGCCCGGTTCGGCCGGCCCCCGGTTGGGCTTCCCGAGTTAAAACTCAACAAGAAAGTCGAAATACCCGCGCGTGACAATAATAAATCGGACCGTGTTTATTATAATAGAGATCACCAGTACGAGAACGAGGACGAGGATGATTGTCTTAGTGACTCGAGCTTGGACCTATTCGAGCTCGATCACCAGGCATTGTTCGGTGGCAATAAGTATAACGAGGAATTGCCCGTGTACAAGACTACTCATTTCAATACTTTGATTCGATGATTGGAGATGAATTAAGACTTTTTTCTTGTTTTGATTTTATTTTTAATTTTGAATCTTTATGTAATAGGTTGGTTGTACATTCTCTTTTTAATTTGGATCACTATATATGCTTTTTGATCATACCATATAAGAAGATGTTAGTTGGTATTTGGCACTTTTGGATTTATGGAATTTGATGTAGTAAAATTTAGTGAAAAAGCAATGGAGACAAAGACTGGAAAAGAAAAGAATGGGAGATGGTTAGATCCCAAGTTGGTAAGAGAGTGACACATTTTGATAAAGAGTAAAGAAAACTTAAATAAATAAATAAATAAAAAGTTGAGATGGAGAAGATTCGAGATCAAAATGAGAAGCAAAAAATTATAAGGTTGTGATGGTAAAGAGAAAGACAAATCTTCTTCCCATGGGAATAGGGAAAAGTGAATTCATCTTTAACTTTTCATTTTAATTAAAATTTTATTTTTCATTTGTTTTTTTGGATCTTTTTAGTGAAGAAGCTTGATGGAGTTTATGATGCTAGTGTAGGGTTTCAACAATCCCAATGAGACCAAGTAAAGTGCAAATAGTTTGGAACTATTTTTCTCTTACCCATCTTTTTAGATAAATGAAATTCTTTAATTCAAAAAAAGTAGTGCTATCATCTATTCTATTAATATTATCCATGCATTTGTGTATTTTCCCAAATGTAATAAGAGGCCAATGTTTTTGCTAATTGTTTGAATTAAAACACAATCAATTATGTAAAAAGTAGTAATGTGAAAGTAGAGGAATTATGATTATATTTAAATAATTAAATTAGATTAGAGGCATATATATAATTAATTCCTTTTACATGTATATGATAATAAGTCAAAATATATTTATTTCTAGAAAGTTTGGTGAAGAATGAAATGCATAGTTATTAACGTTTTCTAGTACTTGCATTTTTGTACTTATAATATGTCTTGTCAATGTACGTTTTCTAAACCTTGGAGCAATAACTGCTGCCTAATTTTAAACTATTATAAAGAAAATATTGGTACTGTAGTGATCCAGAAAATTCCAAACTCCCAAAAGGATGGAAAAAATATCAATTAATTAATTTGATTACCTTAATTGTAATGAATTCTAAAATAGATACACTAGTTTTGAACTATAAGTTAAAAAAATCTAACTTTCAGAACATGTTTTAGAAGTTATAAAATGCATATTTAGGATTAAAAAAAATCGAATTGGGACAAAATGATTGTTTATTTGTGAGATAACATAGTATTCTTTTAGAAGTTATAAATGTGAGATAACATAGTATTCTTTTTTATCTTTGAGTATATATTAAATTGCATTGATTAATTTGGGTTAATTTCTAAAGAAATTGGCCCACATTGAGAAATCAACATAAATTATGGGACCCCTTTTTGCTTTAGTTTTCAATACAAAATTTACTAAGATTTAACTAGCCTGACAAATGATGTACATTTTGTACCCCATAAAATTAAAATTTCACTATTAAAAAAATTGATGTTAAAGTACAACACTAGTAATGAAAATGTGGGTCATTTTTAAAATGCTGGCAATCTGTGTAAATCAATATAAATACATTGGCATAATTCAAACTTATATTAATTCAATCATGACTTTACTAATGCTTAGTTACATCAAAAGTTTATTTCAATACATACAAATTGAGTTTTCCCTATTTCATTATATGATGATTATATTCAGTTTGACCAATCAACTTTAATTTGCTGTTGTTTTGCTTTGTAAGAGTATTAATAATTTCGAGGTAACACTCCACATTTGTTTTTGTTTACTAATTAATTTTTCTCATATTTTTTCTCAAATGTCTAAAAAAATTAGTAAGACATATTTAGGTATTCATTACTGAAGGTAGATATCATTAATGTCACGTCAAAAATATCTTAAATCATTAGAAAGAATTTCATAAATAGCTCAATAAAAGTTGTCGCTGGTCATATCAATGAAGAAAAATGAGAGCAAAAATTAGAAGAAGAAAAAATCAATTAATATCGACATAATTGATGGACCTAAATACTTAGAAATTTCAGTTGATCTTAAATGTCTATTAATTAGGAATAGGACCACGTTTATTTCCTCTTTATTTTATTTTATAATACTCCTTTTATTTTCCAAGAAAAAATTGTTGCACATTCTACATATTATTCGTATAAATAATACTATAATTTCGAATTAAACATATCAAGATAATCGTATTCAATTTCATAAGAATTATTTTCAAGTTTTACATTAATTTTTAGTTTTAGTTCATTAATTTTGGGTTAAAAATAATATGAAATTCACATATATAATTATGTGTTAATTAATATGGAAGATGGTATTCTTGCATATGGAAATATGATATAAATTTGATGATAATATTGGGTGGGTGTATTTATTTTTTGAAGGGGCTATTGATAATGATATGAATATTGGTGGATGTATGTATTTATTTTAATAGATAATCCATTAAATTTTAAAGATAGTGTCACGAAATATTCGATATTATCTTTTTCATTATTATTATTATTATTTTGCTTCAACTCACATTGATAGATCTCTGAGAATGGAAAAATATTACAAAAAGCATCGGATGTTTATGAGAAATATTCGTAGTCAAAATCCAGAATGATCATATATATGATTACCCAATATTTGTATAAATATAAGAAATTTATACTTAATCAGTTACATGGTTCATTATGCTAATGTGTGTAGTTGTCACTTTATATCTACAAAATATATAAATATATGATTTGTTCTTTTGAGGAAAGTCTTCCAAACCAAACCTTCAAGTTGATTAGTTTATGTATTTGATTAGGAGAAAAGGCTTGTGAATGATTTCTTTTGAGGTTCGCAACGGTTGGGGAAGCAATAATAATATTAACAATGCAGCAATCAATCAATCTTTTGTGGGTCACAAACAACAAATGCAAAATCTCTTTTTTAATAAATTAATAAAGAAAAAAAAAACAAAACAGAAAAGGGTAATACCTTGTATTGTAATATGGCGGTGGCTTAAACACAACGTTACTTGCACAGTTGCACATATCGTTATTATACCAAAATAGAGTACACATTTCTTAACACATGCATAATAACTAAAATACTGTTTCATTTATATTTTTTCATAAAAACATTAAATTCAAAGATTGTGGGTGCTACTATGGACTCGAATAAAAAATTGAAAATCAAACTGATGTGTGATAAAATAGTTTTTATTTTTATTTGTAATCTAACAAAGATAAAAGCGAAGAAGAAGAAAGATGGTATAACTAATAAATTAATATTTGTTGAATATCTCGAACTCCTAACTAGTAACTAATATATGAATTAAACGATTCATATTGTCTTGTAATATTTGGAAGGACTAATAAAATGATGAACTATGAATTATGTCAAAATATAACATTAGAAGAATTGAATAAAAGTAAAAAACCACGTCTATCCCAAAAAGGCTTTTTCTTTCTAAAGAAAACACATGCAAAATGTCAACTAGTTCGACGCAAACATTAACAGCAGCCAGAAAATGTAGATACCACATACTATTCTGGTGAAAATCACCTCATGGGTTTCAAGCTTCTACTTCGACAGCGGGTGCAAGAGTTTGGGGGAGGAACTCATCTTCCTTTGGGGGATGGATGGTTACGAGATCTGGCATAGGTGTCACTGGCCCCAGCTTACCCTTCGGGTCCCAGTCGAGCATGATCTTGACCTTGATGCCGAGTACACCCTGAAGTCGACCAGCGTTTCCAGATACCATTTGTAATTACTTAGTATTTGCAAACTTCAGTGACCATAAAAGGGGTGTATATTTAACCAGTAAGAGGATAAATGAAGCAGACCTGTCTAAGTAGAACGTGTCGCACGGCAGCATCAATGTACTCCTTGACGGGTTGCCCAGAGGAAACCATGTACCCATCCTTGAATTTCATGGATTTGGCACGTTGGGCACGCAGCTTTCCGCTTACGATCACCTAGATAACAAGATGAAAATCAAGAGTGAACAATACAGATGTGTATGGGAACAAATAAATCTGGACAATATATGTTATAACCTACCTCACATCCCTTGGCGCCATTCTCCATCACAAACCTCAGAACACCATAGCAAGCCCTAGTCAGAATAATAAGATTAGTTGAAATTAATGCGATTAGGCTACTGGCCACAATTCGAGCTAATATTTTCTTCATGATTTATAACAAGTGATTTAAGTCTTTTGTGCACGGATTTATAGGTGGGTGCTATAAGCACAGTACGAAACGGGGGATGAAATGTTCATAATAGACTTCAAATCAGATGGTGAGAGTAATATATATACCTGCGAACTGCAAGACCTCCAAGAAGCTTGTAGCGCAATGACTCAGCCTGAGCTATTGCACAAAGACCCCTATTGTTGACCTTCTCAGCGTAAAGCTCAACACTGTTCTCTGGGAACTTGAAACGCTTTTGAACAACTGATGTCAGCTCCCTAATTCTCCTGCCCTTCTCTCCTGAAGAGATTAAGCATAAAAATAATATAAATACTTTTTAAAAATAGCAACATTAACTTAAGAAAAAGATATAGGAAACAAGTTTTAAATACCCAAAATAACAGAAAAAAAGAGGAATATTAAGGTTACATACGCTTATGACTCCCAAAATATAGTTACGATTAAATCTCGCATCAAATTCTATCATCAAGTAGTAAATCCTAATTCCAACGACTGAACCAAACATCACCACATGCCTATTTCACACAATAAAATCACTATTGAATAAACTCAGATAACAACAATTCAATTCATCGGCATATTACAGTGGACGCCAATGCAAATACATAATTGCATAAACATATACATGATTAACTACGAATGTACAAATCAATTACCGAGTACGTTCTGGGTACGAGTAGCTCGGATAATGATCTCGGTGCGCATCGGCGTGACTCGTACCTCAACCCCGGAATAGCCATCCTCCGCCAACTCGCGAGTGAGCACCTCGTTCAGCTCGGCGAAGAACACGCCATCAGCAACAAACTAAACACAAGCACCACAATCCCCATAGTTGAGAAAACTTTAAATAATCGATTGCCAGTGAGTTTATCATCAGATTGAAAAAGATAAGCATCAGATTATACAATTCGATCTGATTATGATAAGGTGAGTGGATGAAATAGATGAGTCACCTTTCGCTTTTTGCTCATCTGCGTCGCCATGGTTGATTGTCTCAGTTCAGTGTAGGCAGCTGCGCTTGGCCCAAAGAAGCTGTGGATGACAAACCCTAATAGGGTGGAAGTGGGAAACAATATTTATAACCTAATTACTTCACTCCATATTCTTTATAAGCAATTATATTATTATATTTATTTATTGTTTTTGGAATGTCTAACAAATTAAATTATGTAATGTTTCTTAACCTATTTTTACTTTCTAAGAGTTTAATAATTTTTCAAATGGTGTGTAGAGGTAAAGAAAGAGTAACAAGTAAAGGAAAAATAACAATTTCATATAATTAATTATTATGTTTTTCCAAATATAAAATAGAAGAATAGTTTATCGTATTTTCATTTCATACAAATTTTTTAGAGAAACATAAAGAAGGCTGAGGTTTTCTTAGATTTGCTTTATCATAATAACATTCAATTTATCTGATATATTTTTCCAAACATATATTTTATAGTCTTCAATTTAATAAAATCATTCAGGAAAAATTGAGACTAAAAGGTTCTCCATAGAAAAATAAAAACATATATCCTTCGCATTTAAAAAAGAAAGATAAAAATTGAAATACAATTCTTTAGCTCAAAAGTTGATATTGATAATGGATATTTAGTAGTAGACGATCAAACAAATTCAAGTTGGTCCATCTAAATATTAATTATTGAACTACAAGGATACAAAAAATTAGGGGATCAACCTGCACCTATCTAAAAATCGGAGTGATACAAGCAAACTAGGCTCGAATGAGTCACCGGCGAACGACAAAGTGGGCACTCTGGCTTCTCATTACACCACTCCATAATGCAGTTCCTGTTGATGAACGATGTTTAAGAGAATAGATCGAGAGATGAAAGAAAGATGAAGATTAAGTGACGTGAGAATCGAGGACGTACCAGCAGAATACATGACCGCAAGGAGTGGCTGTTGGGAATTGGCGATTGCTGAGGCAGAGTGTGCATTTGCTCAGTCCACTCGGTTGAGACTGAAACAAAAAGAGTCGTTTCTTGAATTCCATCATTGCCATATTCTTATCTAATTAGTAGATAGGGATCACTATCTGTTTCTATTAAAACTAACACCAGTTGTATATATGTGTAGTGTAGGTGACATTTATGCGGTAGGAATAAGAGTAATGGATATGCGTGAAATACAATTGTGAAAGAGAGAGGTATGTACCTCCGCAGTAGATGTAGATTCTGAAACAAACCCACTCTTTCCAGAGTCCTCAGCTATGAGATGGCCTTCCTCGTTTAATACAGGTAGGCTTCTACCTGCCAACGACAATTTTAGAAGTTCTCAAGTACATTAGAAGTCGGTAAACGTCATTGACCAAGCAACATATAACAAGAAGTTGTCAAATTAACACCTATGAAAACATAAGCATAATCTGAAGACTGGCATGTACAAGGAAAAGATCCAACAAAAAACTATTAGTAGCATTATATTGAAATAGTTTTGTTTGTGCTTACTTTTTACAGAATGAAGCAAATGAACATGAAATTACACATTTGAGTGTCAATCAAATTGTAGATTAATTGATGCCATTTGATGATGAAAATTTTGACTGAATCAGAACATAACCTGTTGAAGTTTGATACGCTCCGAGAGATGTTGGCTGAATAGAAGTTGCAAGAGAAGACAAATTGCTTCTCCTCAATCCTTCAGCAGCAATTACACAGAGCTGAACTAGAAGGAAAACCCCCAATATTTGATATCTGTGTCGAAGAATAAACTTAGGCTGTTTGACACACTTAGCGATCACGTACAATAATTGTATCATGTTAATACATGACTGTCTTATTCGTGTATTGCATGTGTAGCCATTGCAGTCATGTATTGGTCCGGGTCGTGTATTGTAGTGTATTTAGTCTTGCAATACATGACTGTGTGTACTGTATGCACAACTTAAAAAGTCGTATCATAGATAAATTACGCATGCAATACACGTCTAAAACAATGGATCATGTATTCTAGAAGCTGGTCTTGTCCTCAAGAGTGACTTCACTGATTATATTCAATACAATGCATATTACATTAAAAAAAAAAGAATGTTAGAGTGACGTGATTTCATATCTCTACAGATAGATACTCAAAAAGAGAGAGTAATTGCCAGCATAGTGGTAGAACAGATAAACTATACAAGAACAAAGCAAACTAAAGTCCAAACTAATCCATGGAATACACAAGATATGTATTTTTGTAATAAAAAGATGTACAACCTGGTAACATTGCCTAAATAACATAATAAGTAACGACCAGTATGTGTATGGAGTTTTTAATATGAGAAAGAAGAGCCTATTAATATAAAAGGATGTGTAATTATCATAATCACTAAAGGAGTACGCAGGATGAATGAAAAAAAATACAATATACCACTTTTAACAAATTTTCCCCCTTAGAAAGGGCTTAAGAGTAGTGTTGTAGATATACCTAGGCCTCTGATTGGTTGGCTTTCCAATAAACACATAACGAATCCCAGAAGCTCGTTTTGACAAATGATAATACAGGCCTGAGAAAAAAATAGTATGAGAGTCCCAAAACAGACAGCTTTCAATATAGCTCTTATAATAAATAGAGCACTAACGCTTCACCTTCAAAATAAAAGAACATGAGGTTTGTGCGGAGGAGCAACATGAAAAGCTCACGGGCCATAGGTAGCACCTGAAGTAAACAGTAAGGAGGATGATTTACAAATAAGGACAGGGAAAGGTGGGGAGAGAGACTACAATACAATTAAGCTTAAATCTTTAAATATGAATCAGGAGACAAATTCTAACTGGCTTCAAACTGAAAGATTTATCTGAACAATAAGGTCTTGGCATGATTTTACAGTATCTAAACAAGATTTATCAGGTGGAAGTGCATACTGAGGGCCACCTCCGAACTGCAGATGACCACATTCTGGCTATTCTGGCTTTTAATCTTGACAAAGTTGAAACTGGGACTCCCGAACTTAATGACGATGTTATTTCAGCACTTGCAGATATCTGACTTTGACTGCTTGAGGTAGTTTCAACATCAATAGCATCATCGGATAACAAATCAGCCATAGTAATGCCTCGAGAAGCAATACGTGAGCTGCAGACCAGATAGATTCAAAAGTTAACATTATACTTATTTCTCCATCATTCAATCACCTTAAGCTTCACTAGCAAGGATAAGAGACTCGAGCAACATATGAAACTTTCAGAAAACCTTATCCTTTCAGCTATGTACGGGAATGCTGTCTGATAAAAAATAAAAAGAGAACGCCTTGCTGGTGTTGGAGGAAGTCCATGTGATCCTGACACCTGAAATTGAAATCATTGGTTGATTGAATTTTCCAATGGCATCTATCAAAGTGCCAAAAAGTAATTGTTCTGGATGCCTATGAGCAGGCACTGCTAAACTGAATAATTCAGAGGCCTGAATGCCTATGAGATGCACCTGAGTGATGTCACAGTACTCTTCTCCAAGAGTCTGTTTTCCTGCACCAGTGGTTAATACATAATATAGCATCTGTCCCAAAAGCTTGGTCTGCACAATGAAATAACCCAGCCCCGTTAGAACAAATTGAATTCTTGCAACACTACATAATCCTCCCAGAAGTAAAGTAATCACAGTTCCAGCAGCACTAACATAAACATCTCCTCAGCCAATAGATGCTTACACCATAATTAAACAAGGTATTCGATGCAACAGGTAAAAGACCTATTAACACTAACCAAACAGAGAGCTCGTACAACAATAACAAGAGAATAACCACATACAAACACGAAACAGCATATCCATAATAAATCACAAGAATAACTGAATTCTAAATATAAAACAGCAAAATTGAAATTTTTGGGGAAGGTGGGAAATTATGAGAAAGGAGCAAACCTCACTCTGATATGCAACAGCAACTCTTGTACCTGAAAGATAAGGAAGAACAAACATATTATCAGGAAAACATAATTAAATCTACATACCGCAAGTTCCATCGATACGATAATAGTCATCCAATAAAATTTTGATCAAATGAAATTGGAATTTGGGAAAATCCAAACGCCGGAAAATTGCACTCATGAACTATTATTTAGAGAGAGAGCAAGAAAAGTAGATTAGTTAGAGTACCAAAGAGGTGGCGGAAAGCGTCGCGGCAAGCATCGTAGACGAAGGAAGCGTACTGTTCGTCCTTCTCAGCTGCTCTCATTATCTCCGGCGGAGCCGCCAGAGGGAAGGTTTGAACACCGCCGCTGCTTCCACTAGGTCCGGCATCCGAGGTGCTACTGCTGCTGGCATCTCCCATGGTCGCAGTTGCTTCCCTCACCTCCCCTCTCTCCCTTAGAGAGAACCTCGGTGTTTCCAGAAAAAATAAAAATAGAAAGAACGGCGCCGTTTTCAGATGTTCTTGAAGAAAGTGTTCGCATTTTCTCCCGAATTTTATATTATCCCTTTAAATAAATATATTTATTTTTCATACAGTATTTATTTATCCTGCTTTAAGGTTGATATTAACAATTTCTTGAATGATTTGTCTTAAAAAAAAATTCTCTATATAGGAATTGTAAGATAATAATTTATTAGTTTTATGTGTTTAGATTATAAATAAATGGGCAAGAACAATTAGACCTTCCAAAAAGGTCTTCACTAAAGAGTAATTGGATAAAGAAGTTTGCAATTAAGTAGCCTTTTCTTAAATATTCAAGTTAGCAGCATCACATCGTGTAAATTTTAAATATGTAAAAGAACAGTTAAGTCAATTATTTAATAAAAACATTAGTCACTGCCCCAATGACGTTACGTTTTTACCTTTTACGAAGACTTCGGTAAAGCAATACTTTTGTATTTGTTGTCAAAAACTAAATTAATTAATTCGTTCAATCTATATTATAAATATATTGACATCTATATACTATAAATAACTTGATGGTGACTCGAATTCCACACACAAATTATTAATATACATACTTGAGTAAGAGTTACTAGCATTTCAGGTCGCGTCTTTATATAATTGCTTATAAATGTTATAGTACAAAATAATTAGGTGGCACAAGACTATACTGATGTATAAAACAAAAGACTAAGATAACATTTCTTTGGCAAGGAAGGATCCTTGGTTTATCCACTCCCACATAACTAAGCCAACAAACACCCACCCCACACCCACACACACACAAAGCGATGGCTGCTGCATCAACAGCCACTGTGGCGAGTAGTGCTTCCTACTATGCACCTGCACGAAAGCGTGTTTTGATCGCCGATCACCGCATTCGAATTTTACCTTCGTTTCCAAGGAGCATTGGCCATGCAAGGCAGCAAAGCCAGCGGCTGTCGGTCATGATCAGAAGCTCTGGCGAGGAAAGCGCGACGACAGTCGAAGAAGAATCACTTGTGGCGCCGGCAGAGGTTCCCAAAGGGCCTCCGTCACTGATATCGGCTCTCAATGTGGATAAAGCTTTGCGTGGCCTTGGTATGTTTGTTTCTTCTTGTTTGTTGGTCATTTATAGGTGGGTGGGGGACATGGATTGTTAATAGAGTAATGTTTTAGAGTTGCAGCAATTACGGATGCCGATCACTATGGGCGTCTAGGGATCCAGGCAGGATGTTCGTATGATGAGGTGGCAGATCTATTATAATTGATCTTCTATGCTGTGTTTTTTATTTTTGGAACGCTTTGTCTTTAATTGCAAGAGAAATACCCAGGTTGGCGACGCTTATAAGGGGAAGATTAGGGAGTTGAGGAATAGAGAGCTGGACGAGGAAGAACTTGGGAGGGAGCTAGAGCTCTTGAAGGTTAGAATTTTAGTGGATTTGAAATTATTTAATTACACGTATGTTCTGTTATGTTAATGCGGTCGTTCGTATATTTGGGGGGGTCAGGAATCACATTCGATACTGTCGACAGTGGAGGAGAGACGATTGTATGATTGGAGTTTAGCAAGAAGAGGGAACCCAGATACATACAAGTGGCCGTTTGAGGTTGATATTACTCAATCGGATATTGCAATAGGAGACCCTCCTCCACGGGTAATACCCTTAATTATTTTACCGTGCTCGTGCTCAACAATTCTATTGGAAGTAGACAAAAAAATCTAACAGGAACCAAATTATTTTAATTTTTGTAGGAGCCCGAGGACGAATGGCCTACAACATTGACGGGATATTTCTTTTTAGGGTGGCTGTTATTGTCCTTTGTATTAATTATCGTCTTAAATCGTTGAACGCGATTTGATGACAGATTATCATCAGTGTTCCGGTAATCACTACTATTATATTATACTCTTAATCCTGTTAATAACGATTTATTTTTCATTTTGAGACATCTCACTAATAATAATTCATTTGTTATTGGATAAAGTATAAATGAGTTATTTCTTTATTTTTGTGTAACAAGTAAAATTTATGAATATTTTGGTAGTAGTGTAAAAAGTAATAAGTCACTATTAAAAGGACGGAGATAGTATATATTATAAGCCCGTTTTGATTATAGTTGTAAAATTTGAAATCAAACGTGATCGAGATATAATGTCAGTGGAGGGGAGAATTACATATATATTAGGTACATTATGTTGCGCATTAACATGTGGAGATGAGCAAGTGCCGTTGATGAGGGAAGAGTAGTCCATGTTAGGTCGACCACTTGTAGAACGCACCACAAAAGATATTTATTATGTTACACAATTCTTAACCTAATATTATTATAATCATCCGGAATTTAACTATGAAAAAAAAAAATTGATATCAACATTAAGCTCGTGTATTATATTTTTTTTGCTTTTGTCGAATATCTCATGAAAATTTCTAAATTTTTGCGACATTAAGCTCAAGTAATTTTTTGTTTTCTTCTCAAATCGCCAAATTTATTTGGACTATTAAGGCTTACCCTGATGTGTAGAACAAATTGAAAACATTGCTCCAATACTTTTTCATTTGTTTTTAATTTATTTTGTGGTCGATCTAGCATGGACTACTCTGTTAAACCTCAAGTATTTGTGTAAATTATGTTGAGAGAGAGAGAGAGAGGAACCTGTTTTAGAGAAACATACCTTGATCAGCATCAGCACGCGTCCGAGCTCTGCAAAGAGAGCGATGGAGTGAGAAATAAAAACTTCCATACAATATTTTTCAATTGCCAGAGCTCTGGCAAAAACGTTTTGCTAGCATCTGAAACTCACCTTGAACAAGGGAAGAAGGTTAGTAACAGAATAACGACAAAAAATAACAATATAAATATACCATATGGAATTAATTCTAAAATATAAAGCCTTCTGTAGCATTTTTTTGAAGTTAGATAAGGCTTCGACCTAAATGTATATATGTAAATATATAACCATCGACACCCTTTAATGTAAAAAGACTTACCATGACCATGATAAACCCTAGTAAACTACAAGTTGATACAAATACCTATATTCATAGGATAGCAGATGGATCATCAATTCACTGGCACATCTTCATGTAAATTTTCAACATGCTCGTCGTTTTTGGTGACGGTGGTCATCTACACAATGCTTGTTGGAGTCGTACACTGTCCGCAACCTGTCGTCATGATGTCTATCTCGCAAGTGCTTGCCGTGATGCCTGGAAGAATCTTGGCCGCCATCCCTCCCATGATACTCAGCCCTCCTATCAGGTGCCCGAGGCTCAGAACCAGACTCGAACCGACTGTGGTGATGTTTTCTGTGAGAATCTTGAACGTCAGAGTCGATCCTTCGCTTAACGTCTCTTTGGGTCGAGTGATGACCAAAACTCGGATCACTATCAGAATCTCCCCATCTGACATTGTCCTTTTTTGAATCCCTGTGATGATGCTTGTCTTTCCCTTCATAATGTCGTTCGATGCTTCTGGATTTATTTTCTTTGGCTGAATTTGACCTCTCTGCATGAGAGTGCCTCTTCTCCCTCCCAGAAAAAGAGCGGTGGTTCTTCTCATGTCCATCATCAGGGTAGACATCAGAAAGTATATGCTTCCCGTGCTGATTCTTTCGGCTTGATCTTTGAGCCAAGCTATCATCAGAGCGGGTCAAACTTTGTTCCCTGTATTTCTGTGATTTGTGATGGTGATATGTTTTCTGGGGACTATAATGCTGATAGGATTCTGAAGAACCATCCTTCTCATCAGATAGTTGGTCTCTGTTGTAATGTCATTGTTAGAATACTTATAAAAAGCAAATAAAAGTAACTCACCTGAAACACAAAATATTACGTTGTACTTAAAGCATAATATTTACCTTTCTAGATTTTCATCTGAGTGCTTCCTTTTATTTCCGCAATGTCGAAGCTCAAAGTGTTCAAAACGAGGGGGTTCCATGTTCACCATTCTCATGTTTCCACTGTAAGATGTATAAGGTGGCATAATCTGCATGAATACTATGCCTTTTCACAAAATCAGATTTAAGATGATCGTAGCACTTTAAACATACCCAAGGTGAGGTGGGATGACGCCCACAGATGAAATGTATGGTGGAGGCACAGCAAAATGTGGAACAGGGACGGCAGAGAGATTGATCGGCATCCTCGAAGGGGTATTATACATGTTTGCATAGGGTGAATAAGGTGGAAACGGCAAGCCATTCCAGTAAGGTGGTGCATAGCCTGGTACACCGCCTTGAAACGCTCCAGATCCTAAAATGATTACCAATTATAAGATTTTGGCATTTTGCAGATGTTAACAAGAAAATTTGGGTAATTACCTGGCCGGAACATGGGATTTGGATGGGAATTTGGACAATCTCTCACAAGATGGTCAGGGGAGCCACAAGAATAGCAATTACGGATGCCCTGAAGTTGAACAAATTTTCAGATAATATTTCTTTAACTTTAGCTAAAATCAGCACATACTTCATATAACATATCTTAAGAAGTTTGTTGTGGACTTTTGGAAATGAGAATTATAGGGCATTTATGATGATATGGGATTGCTGAATTTACCTTTCTGTATATACCAACACCCGAAAAGCTTCTCCCACCAACTGAAAATAGCCCAATAAAGAAAAAGGTTGGACAAGCTCCAAAGTACAAGTATTTGTCAGATATAATGAAAATTGTGTACCTCCCGTGTCAAACCAAAATCCCCCTTTCCTCATGGCGCTAGAATCAGCTGACGAGAATAAAATGAAAAATATAAATGATGCAAAACGTCAAGTACAAAGAAACTGGTAGGCAAAGAAGAAGGTTGTCACAGCAATACAAGACTATTTTAATACTGTATGGCACTTAAAAAAATGCTTCAGTTATTACTTATCCAGGAAAAAAAAACTAGCTAGAAGAAATTGAAAACAATATCTTTTTTTAATACGCATAATTTCTGAAAATTGCAAGCCATCAATACTGAAAAGATTCTGCTAACCTCAAATAGCCTCAAATAGAACAATTTCTTGAACTTAATACACTTAACACACACTCTAACCAAAACAATTTGTTTAACATGTTAGCCTCCAAGAGAAATGTTTTCAATAAACTAAGCAATATTAACATAACTATTTTTTGATGTTGCTACCTCCAAGGCGTTAATAGTATAAAATTCACATTCCCACGAATAGAATAAGGAAGCAGTTAATAATGAGGTGTCAACGGGATGGTCTGAACATTTTGAAATTTGTGAAATACAGCATTGATCAAAGACATGTACCTTCACCATGGCTTTGACCTTCCAGAAGAACAGGTTGGTTTTCACCCTGAAAATCTGTGGATTGTGCACAATCTTCAGATTCTCTTAGCATAACATTATGTTGAGGCATGCCTCTTACAACATCTACTTGATTGGCTTTGCGCGATGGATTGGAATTTCTACTACCAGGTTTGCCATATGGCATATTACTTTCATGATGCTCATGCAATGCTTCCATGAGAACCTGATTGGATCCTATTCCAGTTGCAGAAGACTGAGGAACCTCCAGTTCCCTCTGGGCAATAGTTAAACCACAAGAAACATCATTTCCTTGGATTCCAGATTCGCCATCTACATTTACAGAAAACAATACAAATAAAATGCAGTTATATACTATTATGAAGTTAATCCTGTAAGAGTAAAGATTTGCAGCAAAATAAGCTATAAACCTGGCACATATTTCTGCATTACGTCATCAAAACCAGCATCAGACATCTGAGATTCAAGCAAATGTTTGATCGCTTGACGCAGAGACAAATTTGGTAGTAGGTCACCTACGGTGCATTTTCTTGAAGAACATTTGGGGCACATCCCTTTTGCAATAAGCACTTTACGGATACCTGCAGTTTGACCAGAAATCAATATCCATAAGTGAATTAGATGAATACAGCACATATAAAATTTAAATGTTGGCTAGGAGTAGTGGGTGAGAATAGTATTAATATAAAATTTGGGGAATCTGAACAGGTTGTTAGTGCAGAAAGAACTCACACTTCTCACAAAAGCTATGCTGGCAACAAGGTATCATCACTGCATCTGAGAAGTAATTATTGCATAGTGAGCACTTCAGTTCTAATGGTAAATTAGTACTTTGCACAGTTGGGAAGTTCGATGTGCGCAACCTTCAAAATATTGAAATGATGTCATATTAGTAATAATTTAGGGCTGAAGAAAAAATACACGGGTATAGAAAGATAATACTTGTTACACTTCATCTGCTGATCAAATATGGGTAAAATGTCCCTATCCATTCCATGTTGATCAAAACCTGGCATTTACATTACATGTTGTGAGCAAAGTAAATAGCATATACCTGAGAGGGGGGTAAGAAAAAGATAACAAAGAGGAATAACAGACCAGTTGGTGTGACAGGAACTTCATCCTTTTTGTTACCCATGAAATTATTTTGAAAGCTAGGTAAGTCTGAAGTAGGCATGGGGCGCACATCAGCACCGAGGTCTTCAAAGTTATTTTTTGGTTCTGTCTTCTGGAAAAATTAAATGATAGTAAACAGTTAAGACTTAAGAGTAGTAGTCCACAAGTCAAAAGGCAGTGGGGTCGTACTCAATCATACGAGAAGAGGAGATAATGATGTGTGCTGACACAAATGCATATGTTGTGTGTTGATGTAAAAAATGCACATTAACATATGAATATGGATTAAAGCTTACAGCTATATTCAGATTATGCGAGTCTTTCAAGCCTTCATGCTTTACAGCTTCAATGGGTACCCTGCAGAAGAGGTACAGTATGTAAGGAATATCTCAAGAACATCCTGAGCTCAAAATAGCAGCACACTTCAGCTACAGTAATATAAAGGCCATAGGAAGATGAGATTATCAATTACCAACATCCTACCATTTAATATTAATATGCCCACATGAAATGGGAGAGCTATGTAAAACATTATTAGAGAAAGTCCTTATGGTTCTCACTAGACAATTGTAAAAAAGAATAAACAGATAAAGACATGTAAAAACATGTTGAATTCAAACAAAGAAAGTCATGGTTCTTCAGATAAAATAAAGACATAACTTATATTAAAAAATACATAAATTGGCATAAAATCTACCTAAGAGCCATTAAGCACTTACATTTATAGAACTAATTTTTAGTGGTCGAATTAATTTTAATAGAACACTCGTGTAATAGACATGCTAGCAAGCGGCATTGCCAGCTCAACACAGTCTGGACACCATATATTAATATTTTTTGGGTAATTACTATTTGTTCCTATTGTTAACGCAGCAATGAATTAATCCACAGTGACTTTGTTTGAATACAAACAAAATAGATATTCAGTTCAATACAAAACACGTTCCACTTTGCCCGATGCTTTTTGTGAAGCGAGTGGACAGGAGCATAACTGCCAAGCTACATGTGTCAGAATTCGAAGCCTATGCATTAAATCATTCATTTAAAGGGCATATACATTTAACATTAATTGCCACCGTTCAATTTCGAAGATTCGATTAACATACCAAATCAATTTTCAATTTTATACCAAACCGCGGGATCCTGTAACTAAATTCCCCTCTATGACATCACTGTCAATAATTGTGGGCTTGATCAAAAAATTCAGCTCGGATAATCTCCAAAAAAACGACAATTAAGCTTTCATTCACTTCTCCAATTTACCTACTATCCATAACCACAGTTGCAATTTCGAAAAGATCAACTACTCATCAATAATAAACAGCACAATCCAAACACAAAATCAAAATTCACAACAATTTGCATATCTTATGTTATAGCAAGGCTGTAAGTGCATGAAAAATGTACAAACTCGACCAGATATAAACTTGATTCGAGCATTAAAGCAATCAACTCAATTAAGAAAATAAATCTTACACCGACGACGGTTGTGTTCCACCAGGAACTCTCCTGACAATCACGCTGGATCCGCTAGGAATGTGACAATCGCACTTGTACTCTGCCATATCAATTAAATCCAATAAGAAACCAGCTCGTACAAATTAATAAGAATTTCATCAACACCACAGAAGCGACTTGCGAGGATTAATACCGGAAAAAAAAAGCATGAAACCAAAAATTACACTAAACGGAAACAAATCAAATGAGCATCAAAAGATCACCTAAACCGGAAACGGCATCTGAGAAAACGAGATCAAACCCTTGTTGTTGCTGAGAAGCCTTCCCCCGCAGAATTTTCGATCGCAACTCCGCCACGGAAATTGAATCGCGATTTCCTATCTCCACCGTATCAAAATTCACGGAGCTCCTAAATTTGAACCGAATTGACATATCTCGGACTTCTTCTTCCTCAAATTATATGTGTATGTATGTGTATGTATATGTTCTGTAAAAGCTGCTCTGTGTGCGTGAATGTTAGAAGATTCTATAGGTGTATATGGAGCTGAAACTTGCCCAAGGGTTTCTCCTTCCGGGTTTTGCCGGCATCAGCTGATATGTGAGTAGAGAGAAAAGGAGGCAAAGA
Source organism: Leonotis leonurus (assembly GCA_026898415.1). Classification (NCBI taxonomy): domain Eukaryota; kingdom Viridiplantae; phylum Streptophyta; class Magnoliopsida; order Lamiales; family Lamiaceae; genus Leonotis; species Leonotis leonurus. The sequence goes on from JAPKLX010000027.1 coordinate 3,226,877, forward strand.
CCATTGGGTTCCTGTTATTTATAGTCCATGTTTCTGTACGGCGAGTCACGTGACTTGTGCGTGTTAATCGCAAATAATAATTCCTTTTTCCTTTTCCTTTTCCTTTTAAGGGTAATAATAATAAATCCTTTTGCCTAACTTTCCAGTCTACATAATCACATAAACGGGATTAGGACAGTATTACAGATATTTCATGTGTGTTAATATATTCATTAGAGAAATATTATTTCAAATAATGATTTGCATAATATCGAATTTAAAATTATGCAAATAGCGACTGCGAATTTGTATCAAATTATATATATCTATATATATATATATATATGTGGGCCCAATAAAATATCTCCCTTTTCCAGTCCAGTGAATTATATTTGGACCTTCAAGTAAGCAGCCCAATATTACAAATTATTAATATTTGACATATCAACTAGGAAAATTTTATTTATAAGATGTATATCTAATTATGATATATATTTCTTTTATTAAAAAGTAAATAAACAAATATATTTCAAATTATATCACCTATTTTTCTTAATTCATTTACTATCCTCCCACAAATCTGATCAAATCAAATCACTAGTGGTACGAAAATAGTATATCTAAATATCTTTAGTGTTTGGATCCGAATCCGAAGGACCCGTTTCAAAACACGAAAGAAGATTGAATTATTAAATCTATAAAAAAAGGGGAAGGATAAAAAGGGATTGAAGAAGATGTGGAGGAGGTAGAGCATGCAGATGAGGGCATTAATGGGAGATGTCTGTATGTGAGAGAAGTTGTATATTGAAAAGAAGGGGCAAGGACTTTTTTCAGCAAAACTTGTAGGGAAGGGGCCCCACCACCCACGTCACGCCGGAGAAATATACCACTTTCACTTACTACAACTTTTCCACCACTTCTTCTGCTCATGCTTTCTACATTCAGCTTACAACCTACGAACACGTACTGCTAATTAACCTAGCTACCCAGCTAGCTAGTTTTTCTATATATATATATATTAAAATAATCATTTTTTAAGATTAATCATAAACTTATTGATTCAAGTTGCATGTACTTCTCTATGGATCTGATTATCAATCGTACGTGTCGATAAAATTTAAATAAGTATTTGATCATGATAATATTGGTATAGTGAAATTAAGCATGCATGTAGTTAAATTGATATTTCTGCAAAGGGACTTAGATTGTCATCATTTTTATCAAGTCAATAGTATTTTAGTATTTTATATGCATGCAACGTTTATAACCATATTATTGTAAAAAAATTAATTTAATGTTAATGTAATCTGTTTTTTTTAAATTAATTAATTAACATACCTCTCCCAAACAAATAATAATGGCATTCAATATAATTCAATAAATTTTGAATCACATCGAGTTTCAAAAGCTTACAAAAATTAACATCTGAATCAATTTATTTTTGTAATGTCCCAGAGAAAAATGATATTATTAGCAAAATCTTGATTACATTTTCGTATGAATTTATGGATATATAAAGTGAGATGTTTGTATAATAATCTTCAAAACTGAAATAAATAAATGAATAAAATGGGATGAGAGAAAAGAGGGAATTCTACAACTGCATGCCATGAAAATGCCTTGTTTCGATCTTCCCACATATATGCTTAGAACGGAACCTAGAGAAAAATACGTTACTACAAAAGGAAAGGAAATCGATTAGGTCTAAATAAATGAGGAAGCAAATATAAACCCTAGTTCTTCTTTCCCGGGTGTTCATGATTTTATAATCTAATAATCGAATAAACTAGAGTAAAAAATTATTAATATTAAATCGTCATCGAAAATTCCTGCTTCTCTTCCAATCCTCATCTAAATATATAGCTAGCTAGAGAAAGCCAAGCAGTTCTTCCGCATTAATCAATCCAGAATAAAGGTTTTAACAAATTAATTACCACATTTTATTTAATTCCGATCTCGTCCTCGCCGCCGCAGTTGGAGTCGTCGCTGGTGTTGGTGGCGGTGATCTCCGAGGCGGATGGCGGCGGCAGGTTGATTCTCTGGCCAGTGATCTTCTCCAAGTAGGAAACGATCATCGCCTCCCTACTTCTGGCCATGGCCTTCTCGTGCGCCCTCGCCGCCGCCTCGCGCTCGAAGTGCGCCACCTCCTGGTGCCTCCACGCCTCCTCCCTCGCGCTCCTCTCCTCGTTCAGGCGATCGATCACCTCCGTGAATTTCTTCTGCAGATTCTCCTGGTGATCCACCACTTGCTTCACCAGATTCTCGAAGAACTCGGCCATGGGGCTCATGAGCTGCTCGTCGCCGCAGCTGTGATTCGCCGTCTTCTTCTTCTTCTTCTTAGTGTTCTTCTTCTTATAAGCCGCCTTGGTTTCCGCGGTTTCCGGGGGATTAGAGGATCTAGAAGGTTCATCTTCGGCGAAGGAGGGGGAAGGGAGGGATGCTTGGTTAGGGGCTGTTTGGTTGGGCTCATTATTACCAAGGCGTTTGTATATGGCTTCAAGCTCGCTGAAGTGGAGTCTAGTTTTGGCGTCCAAACAGTTGGTTAGAGTTTCCCTCTGCCTCAATTCGTGTGTGTCGACTATTTCACTGTTTTCATTGGATACTTCTGCTTGGAGGGGTTCCCTACACAAAATTTATTACACATTTTTCTATCAAAACAAAAAGGACAGTATCTCTATACTATATATTTTATATTATTATATTATTATGCAGTATACATAGTACTCCACATGAAATTAATTAATGATTTTTTGAGAGAGAGAAGAAAAGGAGCTCTTCTAACTCCATTAATGGACTTGGTGCCTTTACATATATACTCGTGTAGAAGCGATGAAAGAGATGCATATACAACATAAGGCCTAGCTAGCTCATTTTCTCGAGTAATGGGAATGAGTTGTGGTGTGAAACGAGATTAATTAATAAATAAATAAGTAATTGAAAATACCAAAAAGGGGAGTGGAGCATTCCGAGAGAAGACTGTCGGGCCTCGGGCAGTTCATATTGCTCACTCCCACGAAGCAAAGCATTATCTCCTCCGGCGTTGGCGGCGGAGGCATCGTTTCTAGAGCAAATCTCAGAGAGGCCGAGCTTGAAGTTGAGGGGGAAGTAGGCGGAGGGGGCGGAGGGGTAGTGGAGGGTGGGCCTGGGTTGGTGGTGGGGTGGGAGGTAGTGGTGTTGCTGGTGGTGGTGGTGGTGGTGGTCGAGGTTTGTGGGTAGGGAGTGGATTTGGTCGAGCATATGGGTGGGGTTCATGGATAGCAGAAGCGGAGGGCAAGCGTTTTCCGGCGGCTGCTGCTGCTGGTGGTGGATGCCCGGGATTTCGAACCCCGAATGCATATCTAGCAGTGGCTGCAGATCTTGAAGAAGAGAGAGAGTTTGAGTTTGAGTTTGAGTTTGGGAGAAACCCTAGTAATGGGAAGGGATTTGCGAGGAAGGAAGAAGTGGAGAGGTGAGGGAGAGTGATGAGAGAAAGAGAAGGGAAGGGGTGAGGGAGAGAAAACCCCTCTTCTCCTTAAAAGACTGTGAGAGCAACTGTGGGAGAAGATAAAAAAGGGCCGGGAAACCGGGTGGGTTTATTTCCGGGTTGAACAAACCCGACCCGCACATAGGAAATCCATACCTCTCCTTATCCCTTTCATTTTCTTAAGCGAGTGTTGAATGAGACAATTCCTATACATAAGTTCATCATTGAACTGTCTTCATTTTTTATGTAATTAATTGAATACTATCAAATATATATACGTCTCCTAAAAGTGTTCTCAACACATTTTATATTATATTATATAATCATTATTAATTATATGTTTAAAATGTACGTGTGACCTTTTTCACTTGAAACCAAATAACATTAAAAAAAATTAGGGAGAAGTGGAAAACACATCAGAACAGAGTCTATTCTTCAAATTCTGCATATAGTTGTATTTCGATTCATCTTTTTCTTTAAGGAGTTCATATGATCGGAGTTGTGGGTGTATTGGGAGTTGCTTTTAACTCAACTGATCAAACTGGATAAAAACTTATTTCATGGTCATCGCTAATTGATTTTTCCAACTCAAATTTTTCATGTGCTATTTCCAATAAATGTTAGTTACATTACTTTACGCTATTTGTACAAGTAATCGGTTTGCACCGTCCACCGAATCCGCTTCCCACTTTTATTAAGGCTGAGCTTAACATGGACAAGAGAATTTGGCAACAACCATTTGAAATATTATTTGTTGGATTGCTATGCAACTTCATAATTCGGAGTAGCTGCAGCTATAATTGATTCCAAGCTGATCAATTATTTGAGCAAACTATTACGCAAGAATCGCAATATTTGCAATTTAGAATAATGTCTTGAGGTAATAACCACTGAATATATAACAACATAGGACATGCACGAGTTTAAAACATAAAAATTAATTATCATACGATTGGAATGGTCGTGCAACACTGTCGTGATATATTGTATAGTATATATCAATATATCATAGCAAATGAAACTCATAACTTGCAAACATAAGTATTTGTCACTCTAATGAAATATCTACGTCGTATTATCGTATAGATAGTTACGTCTCCATTATTTTTCATTTAGTATTTATTGCTTCTCCCTCACAGGGTACTAAAATCGGTGAAACCGATATAACATATTTTTTTGTAAATAATTTAGTTGAAGTTATATTATCATCGTTTGTACTACTATGTCGCAACCATGGAAATAAATTAAGCGACGTAACTCATTATTTTTATCTATGACATACACACATTAAGGTCATGTACTTTTAGATTTCTTAACTATGTCATTATTCCGTTTCAATAAATAAATATAAAATTCCTTACATTAATTACCTTTAAAATGTAACACATATATAATAATGAATCGGAGCTATTTTTATTGCAAAATATTAGATCGATACTATTATATATATAGACCCTACTTTTAAAATAAAAAATCCAAAATTTTATCATTTACTAAAATGTAAAAATTAAATATGTGTTAATGAACCTTGATTGGGGTTAATCGACATGTATGATCAGACAAAATTTCAATAAATAAAAATTAGAGATTCATTTACTCCATTCATCCCAATGATTATGATCTATTTCGATAAAAAAAAACTGTGGAAGTCATGACTAAAATAGATCAGAAATAACATGACTGATGGAGTATATTCAAGATATGTATATTAAGGTTTCCTATTATTAAAAAAATATACATACATATATATATTTATTACTCCCTCAATCTCATTATAGATGCTCCATTATTTCTGCACGCAGCTAATACATTTAAAATACAAAAAAATAATATAAAATGAAATGAGTCAATTATAATGAAACAGATGGAAATGGAAAAAAACGTCATCTATAACAGGACGAGGGAGTATTTTCTTTGAACTAATTCCAAATAATTTAAATATATGTAAGATGTTTGTCTAACACAGAAATAAAAGTTTAAAGAGAATCAATAAAATAGAAAACAATTAGGAAAAAATGAAATAAAATAAAAAAGAGAAAAAAAGAAGTAGAGAGAATTTGAAAGAGGAGGGGAGGAGACAGAGGACAAATGACACGTGCGGTTGTGTGTGCAGCAGAGCAGGGCAGGTAACTGCAGAGAAGACATTCTGAAACGGAAGGTGGCGCACGTGAATGTGTCACTGTGTTGCTGTCTCATTCACTGCATTAATTTCTGTGTCCACCTCTTCCTCATCCAACGCCCATCTTTCCTTCTTCTTCCTCGCTACCTTTCCGATCGCACCACGTGTCCCAACCAAATACTTAATGTAGAATTCCTATTGTCTCCTTCGCCCGATATATATTTCATACTTTACTTTCTATATTTTCATATTTTCTTTTTCCACAATAAAATTAAAAACAATTCACCATTATATAAAATTAGCCTAAATTAGATAATTACATGATTTTATTTTAAAAAATTGATATAAATATTATAATTTATGAATTTTGCAAGTAATCCCTAATAAAATAGGCCTAGTACGAATCTAATGTTTGGGCCACTAACGTGACAAAATAGTTCTCGGCCAACCCAAAAAAATATAGTATCTGATGCAATTTTCATTACATAGTTTCAACTAATTTGTAAAACGAATAAAAGTTTACAAATATAACCTGCTAAGTAAATTTTAGTTGATATAAGTATAAACTTAATTAATCTTTAAAAAGATGATTAATTTATGAGTCATCAATTTAAGTCTCTTTTGATCTTTTATATTTTGTAAGCTTTCGTCAAATTATGTGATTCCCACTAGAAAACACATGCATGTAGCATGTATAATATATTCTAACAAATTAAATTAATAAAAATCACATATTCTTACACACTCGAAATATTTAATTAAATACTTTTTTATATCATGAAATTCATGAGTTCGATTAAGAATGTATAGTTTACGAATGAAAAAAAAGTAATCTAGAGACAAAATAGGACATTAAATAGGACAAACGAGTGGGCCAATAATTACATAACTTTATTTGTTGAAAAAAAATACATGTCGGATGAAAGGACCAACTACCACTCGAGACAAAAATAATTTTTATACATGAGTCGAGTTTAATAAATAATTGCATTTAAATTATAACATTGGTTAATTGTGATGGTTACATCCTAATCAAAAAATAATAGCTGGTTACATATATATACTTATACAAATCTTTTAATATTTTAAAATAAGATATATGAATTGTTCATCCCTCCTTATTGGAACGACAACATATGTCGATAGTGTACAAAATAAAAAATATTATAGTGAAAATGGTTTGCGTTTTGCCATTTTGGGATGTCCACAAAAATGGTTTACAAACTTTCCTTTTATAGTAAGTAGATCCACCACATCCACTACACACAACTCAATTTAAAACAATACTTTAAGTGTGACCCAAACTCCACTAACTACTCACAACCAATTTAAAACAATATATGAAGTGAGACTTACTCCACTCACTACATATCCCTATTAAAGTCAAAACACAATATTAAAACACTTGTCGAGTCAAACCGTAAACCATTTTCATGGACGGAGGTGTGCTAATTGTTTTTTCTTGAGTTGGGAGTTGATAAAATTTTTGATGGGTGAGATTTAATGAGCCCAATTACTTTCTACTAAGCCCAAAAAGATTTATAAAATATAGCTTCAGCCCGTTATATCATGTCTTAAAAGGACATTTTTACCCTTTTTATGGCCCAAACCCATATTGTGGTTTCCCTAAATTTAGATTTTGGTGATTCTTACCTATATCCATGTAATGGTGTGATGAGTTCAATTAGGTCTCACACTAGATTCAGTCGTTTATTTATGCTGTATATAGAGTTGGTCAAAGGTCATAAGATTTCCGGTTTGATGGAATTTTGGATCGGTTTGGGGTTTCGAAATGGATTCGGTCCACCGAAATTAGACAACCTCAGTCCAATCAATACACTATATTTGTGTTATTTAATTGCAATACTATCGATAAACAAGTATCAAAGACTACAAATTGACTTATTACACTCTATAATACGAAACCATAATTAAGGATATTTTAGGTTAACCCAAAATTTCGTAAGAGATCGATGCTCTCGAGTAGGGTTGGGTCAGGTCGGGTAAGTCTTTTATTATTTAAAAAATAAGATTCAGATAAACGCAGCACAAAAAAAATATATATAGCATTTGTTCTTGACCTCTTCAACACTTCAAAGTCTTTTCCATCTAAGAGATGTTGAATAGACTTCAAAATCATATATTAGATTCTGTATTGGATTTGCATGAATCCCTGCTCCAATCAAGATAACCATCCAACCATATATTAAGTCAACAAAAATAATTCAAAACAATAATACACAAACTTAGGTTCAATTCACAACTTTCCATTAAAAAAAATAAAAAAATCCACACACGACAAATAATAGTAACATCTAATTTCATCATTATTTGAGTTACTTAGTTTTAGGTCTCAATTAATATAACCCCTAATTAAAAGTGGAATGAGAAAAGTACTCCGGGAAGGGCATGAATAATGAGCACATCTTGTTCTTTAATGATTTCGTTTGTTTACAAATATAATATTTCATGTGTGATAATTTTGTCTTTATAATGTCAGCATAAAGATAATCAATTTAGGTAAACATCAGGTGTCAAGTTATAGTAAAATAATTAAATTAATCAAGTGATGATGAGTCCCCCCAATATTTTTCTTGTAATCAAACTATACTTGATATATTTACAAATGATTTTATAGGAATTGAAATCTTTTTGGGACCACAATTTTATGCAAGCAATGTTTTCTTCTTCTTTTTTATTTTTGTATTTTATTCAAATGAAAAATCAGAAACTGCAGAATCAGAAAGGCTGTAGGCATATAAGGTTGAATTACGTAAGAAATCTAAAACAACAGATGCAAATCTTGCTAACTGCTTCAGAAATTATTATTTTTTGGAGACTTGGTTTTATTTATTTATTTTAACAAAAGGTCAGATCAGCTGACAAGAGAAGATTTCTGGTTTATTGTTCAATATTCGCCTGCTAATTTAATTATTTTCTCACTAATTAATCTCTCAGTTTATTATTACTGTTATTGTTAATAATTGTTTTGATTTATTAAAACAAATTGAGTGTGAACTATAAAGAGGAATTAAATAATACCGACTTATAACGTCTCAATCAAATTCTGGATTAATTAATACGCTTAATTAATATGTAATTAGGTACCAAATCTTTGCATTTCATTGTCTAAATGGAGTACTTCACAATATTAACCAAATCAAGTTTCGATGTGAATTTATTTATCAAATAAAATGTTATTAATGAAAGATCAAAAATAACATTAATTTTTTTTTATCAGAGGTACTAGAACATTTCAAATATATTTTTTTTAAACATCTTAGAAAAAGAAGAATGGACCAACAATTAAACTAAAGCCCCATATTAACGTTTGCACCAATTCCAACACCTATTTATATGATCGGCAATCAAGTTTCAATGTGCATTGATAATTTATTATTTTGAATATTTATATCTATGTTCATTGATATTATAATTTAAATCCACTAAATAAGTTTATTGAGTTTAGATACTCATAAAAAGTTCACTATCAAATGAAATATATATTTCAAATTATAATAACTAAATTAACTATAACATTAATTAGTTGACAATAATTAATTAAAAAGTTATGATTTGAATTAAATAATTTTGCCAGGTCAATTCTTATGAATTCACGGGTTAACTTCAGCATAGTGTATTTAAGGGGAGGCTGTTTTCTGATCAGGTTGATTCTGACTTCTCTAATTTGATCGCTAAAATATAAATGATATAAATAAATAAAGCAGGGCGATTGAAGTGACGAATGAAGATCAACGATATTTAATTTGATCGCAGAATATAATAACGGTTGTATATTTAGACCCGAATGTATTATAGTTTTGCGATAAGTGAATTTTATGTTGATACAATAAATAGAAGAAATTTTTATATTATTTTTATTTTCTTGATTAGAATAGAGAAGTGGAATTTACATAATAGGCGGAATAAGACTATCGTCAATGGTAACATCGGGAAGAATGTCATACCTATAAAACAAATTAAAAAATAAATATAAATCATTGAAAGTCACCGTTGGCTAAACAACTTCGATCATGTGTTTTCATGACTTTATATTTATTTTTTAAATATAGTCTAAAGAATTTCATACAAACTCTTTTTCACATTTTCAAAATTTCAATTTATTTAAAAATTTTTGTTTTGTATATAAAGAATAAAAATCCAATCAAATTTTCTTCTCCCACACATCTCTATTTATTCTGAATAATCCACTAATATCTGAAGCGTTTTAACTCCCAAGAATTCATTCTATTTCAAGAAAAAAGGCAACCGTTTTCCCTCCCACCATGATAGCCTACATAGAGCGATTCGTCCACGAAAACGACGTCGAATCCGACAACGCCGCCGTCGAATGTGGCGGTGAAGTCCTTCCTCTCTTCTCCGGTTCCGGCCTCCGCGTCGCGGCGGAGCTCGCCGGTTGCGTCTCCGACGCCAGCAAGGACTTCGGCGGTATCCAGTCCTCCAAACCCCTCGCCGTCATCCGCCCATCAGACGGCGGTGATGTCGCCAAGGTGGTGCGGATAGCGGCGCGTTCGCCGCACCTCACCGTAGCCGCCCGCGGTAACGGCCACTCCGTCAACGGCCAGTCCATGGCCCACCGCGGCCTCGTCCTCGACATGAAGTCGATGGATTCGAGCATCTACGTCGACGCCGCGGCGATGCGCGCAGACGTCAGCGGCGGCGCATTGTGGGAAGATGTGCTGAAGCACTGCGTTCTCCACTACGGCGTAGCGCCACGCTCGTGGACGGACTACCTCGGTTTGACGGTGGGCGGGACGCTCTCTAACGGCGGCGTTAGCGGTCAGGCGTTCATCCACGGCCCGCAGACGGAGAATGTAACGGAGTTGGAGGTCGTCACCGGCAACGGCGACGTATTGATCTGTTCGAGTCAGCAGAATTCCGAACTCTTCTTCAGCGTGCTGGGTGGACTCGGGCAGTTCGGGATTATAACTCGGGCTCGCCTCGTGCTCCAACCCGCACCCGACATGGTACGAAAATTGCACACGTTGTTTAAATACTTAATTCACGTTTGCGAAATGTTGTTATCACTTATCAGTCATGAATCTATTAATGAATAAATTTTAATCCATTTCGGTGAGTATTTTTTGTGGTGGATTAGGTGAGGTGGATAAGGGTGGTGTACACCGAGTTCAGCGACTTCACTCGGGACGCCGAGTCGCTCGTGGCTCGATCGGACGGCGAATCGTTCGATTACGTCGAAGGTTTCGTTTTCGTCAACAGCGACGACCCGGTCAACGGCTGGCCGTCGGTTCCTCTAAACCGGTACGATTCTCTCGACCCGGCCCGCACATCCACCTCAGCCGGCCCGGTTCTGTATTGCCTGGAGGTGGCTTTGCATTACAAAAACGACTCCTCCTCCTCCGCAGTCGATACGGTAATTAAATCACGAACAACTTAGTAATTAATTTTAATGTAAAGTAATTGAGAATATGAATAATTGGTATTGGGTTGGGTGGTTTAGAATGTAGAAACTGTGGGCCAATGGTAAGTTAGAAGGCGACTTAGGTTAATTTGACCAGATTCAGGATGTTGACATGGAAGCACACTTCCCTAGAGTAGAGTGAAAAAGTCAAAAATCCCCAGCGCCACGTGTACATGGGCATCTCATCTGACAGCATGTATGTATGTATGTGTGTATGTATGTGTAGAAGGAGAAAGCGGAGAGATTGATGGGAGGGTTGAAGTACCGGAAAGGATATCGGTTGGAGGCGGAAGTGGGGTACATGGAGTTCTTGTTGCGTGTGAAGAGAGTGGAGGAAGAGGCCAAGGCCAAAGGTATATGGGGAGCCCCACACCCATGGCTCAACCTATTTGTGTCCAAAACACACATACTTGATTTCGATCGCCTTGTTTTCAAGAATATTTTGAAGCATGGCGTTGGTGGCCCAATGCTCGTCTATCCCTTGCTACATTCCAAGTAAGCTAACCACCAACTTCGCATAAATTTACTACATAATTATCATTCTTCACTTGGATTAACATGTAGTTTCGCTTTGAATTCCTTTATTTTTTTTTAAATTATTCAATACATATATATATGTATGTACGCGAGGTGCTTATTTATAGACATAAATGACAAGTAATGTTGCTTTCAGGTAGTGTTTATACTATTTATGTGACGACAAAGGTAGTAACTAGACAATCCACTAGCTGGTGACACCTCAATCTTTTTCTATTGACCTAATTGCCCTTCTACTTTCTCATGCTTTTTTTTTTTGAATAAACAAATAAACCCCATATTTGATAATTTGATTGTGGAAATTGAAGGTGGGATAGTAGAAAATCGGTAGCTGTACCGAAAGGGGAGATATTTTATTTGGTGGCGTTGCTGCGTTTCTGCTCGCCTTTCCAAAACCAAAAGGGCTTATCCGTGCATCAAATGGTTGTACAGAATCAAGAAATTCTTCAATGCTGCAATAAGAATGGGATTGACTACAAGTTGTACCTTCCCCAATACACCTCTGTCGAGGGCTGGAAGCACCACTTTGGAAATCAATGGCCCAGATTTCGCGATAGAAAAGCCCGCTTCGATCCTATGGCTATCCTTGCACCTGGCCAGAATATATTTACTAGAAATTGGCAGCACTCTTGAATTATTTCTTTCCATTTTCCTACTATCTTTTTATTTTATTTTTCCTCTTCTTCTCAACTACATTAATATTTCTGCATCCTTTTTTTTCTTTTAGTAGTTTTAATTATATTTTGAATTGGTGAAAGCTTGCAGCAGTGTAAATGGATTTCTTCAGGAAATTTTGATCTTAATTTGGAAAAAAAAAAAAAAAAAACTCGTGTGATGACTATAATATACATTCACAATTACTTGGAATTTAGTCGATCCCTATGAATTTTAATTATTAAAATATGAATACATGCATTGTGAATAATTTAGAGTGGAGTTTATGTGGGGTCCTACGATATGCCCATGAATTTTAATTTTGTTATTGATGAATTTGTTTTATTCAGGGAGTGTCAATAATTACATGGGATGCCAAAATCCAATTAAATTGTGGCATATATGGATTTCTAGAAAATCCAAATTTGATGGGTGTTTTAATTTTTTTTTCGTCTTGAGAAAAAGGAATGACAATCAGCCTTAGTCACAATCAATACAGTTCAAGTTCCCAATTATTAAATGGTGGGCTGTAAAAGTTTCAAGTGCACCATATAATTTGACACTTAAAGTTTTCTTTTTCTTATGATTATGATGTTTCCTAAATTCTTGATTATTGGTATGTTCAATACGATCACTCTTTCTAATCGTTTAATTGGAAAAATAATATTTATGCTATGCACTTCAAAAATCAGTGTTACTCTTTCAAATTTTGAGTTCAACATGTACATATGATCAAAATTCATATATACGCGCGCACATATATATTATTCTATGCATCTCAATAAAAATGACATGTTTATTTCTGTAATGATTATTAATAAAATTGTATAAAATATGTGATAAAGATAGTACAATTCTTACTTTTTAAAGTGTGTCATATATATTTTAGTTAATTTAATTTATTGTTTAAAATTGTATATAGAAAAGCAACTATAAATTAGGCAACACTACAAAAACTAAGAAATGCGTGACTAAGAAAAATTTCCATAAATTGGTCAAAGATCTTTCCTACATAGATAAAAGTGCTCCAAATCCATAATTAGATTAGATTATTATTGATAAGAGATTTAGAGTTTTGGACATCACCAAATCTCAAATATAATGTGATTAGATAGGTGGGTAAGGTATCAGATTCGGTTTTCTCATGCATAGAATATCATAAAACTACAAAAAAACTTTTGATGACCTTTTTATGGCCCCAATGGCTTCATCCATTTACAAAAATAAAATAAAAAATACTAGGTTCCCACACACCACCCATCTATTTCTATAGCTTCAACTTTTCTTTATTAATCGTTCTTTGCTTTTGCCCTTTAACTTTCTCATTAAAAGTAGGAAAATGTTTCGAACAATATCCTGCATATACGAAGAAAAGTGTCTTTAACTTCGAGTAACCTAATCCATGCACATTCTGGTTAAAATAAATTAATATTTAAGAATATATTACTATTATATTAATTAGGGTTAATTGCATAAAAATTACAAACTTTAGTTTAACTTTTTAATAAAATATAATTTTCTAGTTTAACTTTAGTTTCTTTTTTCATATTATGACATAGTTTACCATTTGAATCATTTTTCATATGATATTATAAGTTAAGAAAAATGAATTCTATAAAAAATTAATAATAATTAAAATTCATGACTTAAAATGGAAATGAAAAAGTATATATATTCTCTTAAAAAGTTGCTTGAAATTCGTATTTTTTTAGTGCAAGATCTTTTTTATATATTTATAAATATCATGTTGTATATGTCTCGTGAAATACATCAATATTTTAAATAATTTATTAGTTGAAGATTAGCAGAAGCCTTAAACTTTATTTACTTTTGGCAGTATAATGCATGCAGAGTAAAGTGGAGTATGTTATGGTGGTAACTGTGCCATGCAAAAAGTGATAAATACGTCCTCGGTTTTCCCTTCTCATGCATCTACGTAGTTTTAATATACTTTTTACATTTTAAAGATACATGTTATATTGTGTTGCATGGATAAAAGCAAAATTTATTTATTTTTTTAATAAAAAATTACTAGAATATATTGAAAAGCTGTTATGCCCTTAACCCCAAACATGGGATATATATGTACACGGGTCTGCTTTTCTCAAACTATGCATGAATGTTACTCTCTATGTACTGCTATTTTTGGCTTTGTTTGAGTATAAAACACTAACAGTTTTGGTTAAATCAAACAATAAATAATGGGAAGGAGGGATTACAGGTTTTTCAACTTACAAAAGTTTGAGATTTCACCAGAATAAAAACTTGTGGATCATCCACTAAAATTAGTTTTATTTGGCTGCAATAATTTCCCCAGAAAAGGCATAGTCTTAGTATTTTTTCCAGACATGAAAGTCAATCCAAAATTCATACAGTTTTTGGAGATAATGGCCTTTTTTTGTTTGTACGCTTCATGATTACAAAAGGTTGTGTGTTTTTTCTATAGTGGGACTTCACAGTTGTTAAAATCATGATAATGAATCAATTGCACAGCTGAAATATTATGAACAAATTATATATAAATATATACATATTTTCCTTAAAACAAATTATCTGTCCCCACTTATATTCCTTTACAACTGTAATCTCTTAAGACCGCCAATTTTTTTCCCACGCACAGCTTTAGTTGCCAATTTAGTATTACAAGTTTCATTATTTTTAGTTAATTTTTTTGTTTCTTTGTATTGTGAAATTTCCTTGTCGTTTACTCCTCCTTCAGTTGCTTTTCCTAAATCCTATGTCTTAAAACCATGTTCGAGTTGGGTGGCACTTTTGGGTTTATGCAATTAAACTTTGCTTTATTTTCAGTTCAATATTGTTCAACTTTCTACCCTTTATATTCCTTTTGCATTTACCTTTTGCTATTATTTCCAGAGAAAAGTGCGAGTGAGTTTTGTATATTTTTTTTAAATAATTGGCAGAGTTTTTAATTTTTTTTTTGTTCTCTCACTTGAACAAAAAGCAAAAAGGAAAATGAAAACTAACCATAAACATATCACACTACAATCCGTACACATCAAGTGAAGTCACACCAAACTATTATGGGCTTTATAGTGATATATGGGCCATGTAAAATCGTAAATTGGGTTGAATCACACTACATGAACTGTTATTGTTAAAGCCCAATTATGAATACTTGCAGTTGCATATAAATATGTTTCAAGTTTGGTCTCTATTTTATATTTTACTTTTATGGCACGAAGATATTTCATATACACGACTCGTCCGTTCAATTATTCTTTGATCAAAATTGTAAATACTTTATTCATAATTACACACATTGGGCTTCTATTAATATTTTTGTATTTAACCCATTTACATTGTGGCCCAATGGTCCATTATCAGTTTTTCCCTTAATAAAATTAAAATTATGTAATTATTGTTTAAAAGTTATGGGATTTAAAGGAATAAGTTGACACATAGGACAAAAGTAGCAGTAGGTCCCATCCCACAGTACAGTAAGAAGAAGGCGTACTTTGGGAGACTCAGGTAGATATTAAGAAAGAACAGTATTTTGTCGGCCACCTACACACAATACTCCTCTGCAGTAATCATTACTTTCTACGCCGTCCGATTACATCTAATCATGTTTCCTCAGCCGTTGATTTAGCTCCCTGTGGGCCCATGTGTTTCTTCACTAGGGTTATCGCAATTAATTATTATCTTAATCTTTATCTAATCATTCTTTTAACATTAAATGTGTTGCTTAATTAAGGAGCACGTCTCAGCTAATTACTTACTTACACAAACATTTTCTGACACACTTATTTATTTGCCCTATGTAACATTTTTTTCATAATACTGTTTTAAGATTTTATTATTTGATATTTATGGGACAAAATAGGGATATAATTTAATCCTAAGAATTGAAATTTATATTTTAACAGCCTTTAAATAATGTATGAGTGTTTTAAAATTATTCATGTCAAATGAAAAATAAATCCATACCAATAATATAATTTGGAAAATTCACCTTGTAAATAATTGTAATGATCTTTTTCATGATATAAAATAAAATAATTAACCCGATTAATAATTCAAATGCTTATTGTCCAAATCTAAATAGCTACTCAATGTAAATTGGGCCGTTACTGTAGAAATATGGGCCGGTAATTGAACCACAAGCCCAAAGATAAGGTATCACTAGTCACTACCTTACGACGTCGTTGTGGGAGAGAGTATAAAAATAAAATAAAATAAAAACAGAAAAAAAATTATGTAAGAGACCGAAAACTTCGTTTTGAGTACCATTTCTAAATTTCCAACAAAAGATAAAGCCTTTACCGCTGGAGAGAGGGGGCGGAAAAGAAGAGAGAGAAAGTAATCGGAAGGGAAGCAATCATCTTCATTGCCGCCGATCTTTCTCGAGGAAGAGCTTCCGAAGAAGAGAGTTTCTTCACTGAGCTTGTTTTTTCCGATCCGATCAGTTTGTCCTATGAATGCAGCTTTTTTTGGGTTCTTCCTTACAAATACATTTGCTTGCGGTTTGTAATTTTCTTTTTTGACAACATTTTTCCCGTTTTCCGAGTTGCGTTGAGGGGAATGGGTGGCATGAGGACCTGATGTTTCCAAATTTCGATTCCTGGAATCGTTAGGTGGTCATTTGGGTGAATTTTAGGGTTATGTGGTGACATATTGGTTGTGTGAGGGTGGAAGATGTAGATCGTGAGGCAGGGTTAGTGAAGCTGTGTGTGGTTGTTTTCGTGTGTATGAGGATTTGCTGCTTTCCTTTTTTATGTTTTGGAGAGAAAGAGGAAGATAGTACTCCTACGGGTAATTTATGTTATTTTTATTGTCCGGATAAGGAAGGAGGCCATATGAGGGAGGACCTTTTAGGGAATGCGATCGAAGGAATGGAAAATGATGATTCTGATTTAGGGTTTTGGGCCAACTTGCACAATGGTGGCGGTGATGGTGGTGGTGCTAGTAGTAGTAGTGTAGGAGGGGTGGATGGCGAGAAAGCAAATGAAAAGGAGACAAACGAAATGTTTGATCTTGACGGTGAATTGAATAAGGAAAGTGAGGATTTCCTACTGTGGTTGAATGACTCGAGGACTAAACGTGCTGATGGTGCTAGTGGAAGTCAGGAGCTGAAGATGGATATTAATTTGAATTTGGGATTAGGTGGCGAGCCTTCGTCATCTACATCGATGATTATGGGACGAGATAGTTCTGATCGTGATTCCCAGAGTAAACGCCCCAAAGTTCATTCTTTTTCTCTGTAAGAACTCACACTCCTAGATGTGCCCATAGTTTTTGTCCCGGCTGATATATCAGCTAAAGATTACAAATTTTGCTTCGTGTAGTTCTATCCATTGTAATGTGGTTTCACTTTGAAAACACAAAGAAAGAATTTTTAATATTTTTTAGCTAATCCGCAAGCAATTTATAGCCTTATAGCTTAACCTACGAGTTTAAACCACGTAAAGGCTGATATCCCAGTCACATTACATTTATATAACTAGCGACCTTAGAGTGTGGCACTTTTTTGTTGTATATTGGTTTATCGGAATATAGAGGAATCAAGATACCTGACTTAATCTTGTTTGCCCTATTTCAGGGACTGGGGAACTCAGTTTGAAAATGAATTCCATTACCTTCATCCCCATCATGGCGAGTTTGCAAATGAGGACTTGCCTGATTTCAATATTGGCGGAGATGATGCAATGAATGATATTGATGTTGATAAGATGGACGATATGGAAATTCGGATGGATCTGACTGATGACTTATTGCATATGGTATTATTATTAACCACTCTCATGGAATCAATTTCTTTCTCTGTCTTCAGTACTGATGCTTATTCTATATATTGCAAACCGGTGTAGGTTTTCTCTTTCTTGGAGCACGTTGATCTTTGCCGAGCAGCAAGGGTTTGCCGGCAGTGGAGAGATGCAAGTTCTCATGAAGATTTCTGGCGGTACCTGAATTTTGAGAACCGTTACATCTCAGTGCAGCAATGTCAGTAGAGTTCTCCTATGACTATTTCTTTTTGCTGAAATGCTTTCTAGAACTCTTTATCCGTATGGCATTAAATAACCTAACATAGAGTCAGAGAAACTGGCAAATGGGCTAAAACATGTTTGGAATTTCCCAGAAATATTGTAAATTTTTTAATAAACGTGCTTGCAAGCTTCACATTGAGGTGTCTTATATATTTTTCCTGAATTATTTGACGTGGTGAAAAACTGGTGCTATCATTCTGATTTGTGAGAACCTAAGTAACTTGGCTCGTATTACAATTCCACTCTTGAATTTAAACATATGCATTGCAAAATGGTAACATCAGTTTTGGGTTGAAAACTTTTCTAGGCTCCTTATTTAAATGTTATCCTCAAGTTAGTTATATTCTTTGCCGTAACCAAAATCTTCACACTTCTACTTGCTGTTATATGTTCCTTGCTAAGTAGAATCTTTGTAAAAGCCTCATTCATATTCTAAATTGGACTAAATGTATGTTAAAATCACTTATTGTAACTTGTGTAACTTGAGTTTCTAGTAGGTTACCTGAGCTTACTTGAACTAGTTATTATCCTTGTCTTCAAAACAATTATTGTCAATGCAGCGTGCTGATATATGTGCTTTACTGCTAAATAGAATTCTACACTTAGAATTTGGAATCTGTACTGTAAAACCATTCAGCAATTATCTCCCTCTGGGGACATGTACCTGAAATATATTATATGTTGACTGATCAAATGTTTGTCGGGTTAAACGTTTAAATTAAAATTCCTAGTTCTGTGACCCGATCATTCCGGCCCTTGGCCACTAACTATTTTCTTTGCACCTAGATGTCTCATTTTTTGGTCTACCCATGGAGAAATTAAGTTTCATCAATTCATGATCTTTTTTGTTTTGCTTCTGTTGCAGTCGAGGACATGTGTCATCGATATCCAAATGCTACTGCATTGAATATATATGGTACCCCTGCTATCCATCCCCTTGTGATGAAAGCCATCTCTTCATTGAGGTAAATTATATCTTTGATGGCGCCTACCATATTAGTAAGTTAGTAAGCTTTAGATCATATATTGATCCTTCAAATTTACAACAGAAATCTTGAGGTCTTGACCCTAGGAAAAGGCCAGTTAGGGGAAAGTTTTTTCCAAGCGCTGACAGATTGCCACATGATGAAGAGTTTAACTATCAATGATGCTACGTTAGGCAATGGCATTCAGGAAACCCCCATTTATCATGATAGATTGCATGATCTTCAGATAGTTAAATGCCGTGTGGTTCGCATCTCTATCAGGTGCAGAAGAAATCCCAGTTTCGTTTTCAAGTTCCTCAACTACTCTTCTAGTAATTTTTGTAACTTGATTGTCCTTTCAGGTGTCCCCAGCTTGAGACCTTGTCTCTGAAGCGCAGTAGTATGCCACATGCAGTTCTCAATTGTCCTCTTCTGCGCGAGCTTGATATAGCTTCCTGTCACAAGCTTTCAGATGCTGCAATCCGCTCCGCTGTGACATCATGCCCACTCTTGGAGTCTTTGGATATGTCCAATTGTTCATGCGTCAGTGATGAAACACTACAGGGAATAGCTCAGGCTTGTTTACATCTCCTTATTCTCGATGCTTCATACTGCCCAAACATATCTCTTGAAGTAAGTTTTCCCTCCTCTCAATAGCATTTAGTACATACAAATGTGTGCCATCTAACATGTATTTATCCTTTGAAGTCCGTGAGACTTAATATGCTGACAGTTCTGAAACTTCATAGCTGTGAGGGTATAACTTCAGCTTCAATGGTTGCTATAGCTTCTAGTTCTTTGCTTGAGGTTTGAATACCCCTCCTCTTTCGTATTTAAATATTTTGCAATTTTGGTTATATATAATCTAATAGGCTAGATATTAGCAAGTTTGCTGATACTGCCTGTATCTTTTCTAGGTTCTGGAGCTTGATAATTGCAGTTTATTAACATCAGTATCTTTGGAACTGCAACGCTTGAAGAACATACGCCTTGTACACTGTCGGAAGTATGTCCTACTATTGCATAAGAACCATGTCATCTGATTTTTTTACCAGAATTTGACATTTGACTTGATCTTGCAGATTTATTGATTTGAATTTAAGAAGCAGTGTGCTATCATCAATCACAGTTTCTAATTGTCCCTCTCTCCAAAGAATCAGTATTACATCAAATGCACTTAAAGTATGTTTTGTACATAAAATATTTATTCATTTTAAATTTGCTATTTTTTTTCACACAGTGAAACACTGCTTTTTTGCTTTAAATTTGTTGTAATCCATGTCCCTGGATTGAGTATAGTTTATTACTTTAATTGCAGAAATTAGTTTTACAAAAGCAAGAAAGCTTAACGTCCTTGGTCCTGCAATGTCATTCTTTGCTAGAAGTGGACCTTACTGAATGCGAATCTTTGACGAATTCCATTTGTGAAGTTTTCGGCAGTCGGGGAGGATGTCCCATGTTAAGATCATTGGTACTTGACAATTGTGAGGTTCGTCATCATAAGTTTTCTTCCTTAATTCTTGAATACCGTTCTTGGTGCTCGAGTAATTTATACGATCACTTTCCCATGAGGGTCACAATTTAAGTCTCGGTTGTGCGTTAGTTCAAATTGAAAGGAGTATGTATTACTTATGTTGTTCGAGCTTCAGAAAGAGTACATGTCAATTTGTAATGATTGGATTTGTAAATGTTGTTTTTTATTAAAGAAGGCTGATTTCTTAAAACAAAACGCATTGCTACCAACTATATCCAATATTATCGTCTCATGGCCTGTTCTACTAGTTCTATATTCTTAGGATTCTTTTATTTTTCTTTTCTTGACAAGTTGTTATTTTACCTGATTGTGTCTATTACTTCTTCTCAGAGATTGACCACAGTGAGTTTCCAAAGTACATCTTTGGTTAGTCTATCACTTGGTGGTTGCCGTGCTATAACCTCTCTTGAACTCAAATGTCCTTTCCTTGAGTATGTCTCGTTAGATGGTTGTGATCATCTTGAGAGAGCATTATTTTCACCTGTAAGTCGGCATGTTCTTGATTTTGTTTCATTTGTTAGCTGCTGTAAAAAGTAAAAGCTTCATCTCTATTACGGTATTACCAATTCAAGTGATCAACTTACCCTGTTTCTATGTCTTACTTGCTTGGGGAATTAGTCATTTTTCTTTGTAATAATGCTTTCTGTAATTGTTTGAGAAAGCATTACTGATATGTCTTGCACTATAGTTGCCTTTTGCTTATCATCCTTCCATGTGTTATAAATTCATATCAGGTTGGTCTCAAGTCATTGAATATGGGAATATGCCCCAAATTGAATGTGCTCCATGTTGAAGCCCCTTTGATGGTTTCGCTTGAACTAAAGGGATGTGGCGTATTATCTGAAGCATTTATCTATTGCCCTCTTCTTACATCTTTGGATGCATCTTTCTGCAGGTGAGTTTTACTTGGTAATTGTCATATGTCTTTTGCAATCTCTCTTGCTTGTTCAAGTTGGTACTTCGTATCTGGAAATGCATCTGACTTTCAATCGTTATTGATTCATGCAGCCAACTCAAGGATGATTTCTTATCTGCTACAGCAACTTCGTGCCCGCTTATTGAATCATTGGTCTTGATGTCATGTCCCTCTGTTGGTCCTGATGGACTTTCATCTTTACGCTGCCTTCCCAACTTGACGAACCTCGATTTGTCATACACCTTTTTGGTCAACCTGCAACCTGTTTTCAACTCCTGTCTGTATTTGAAGGTACTTTATTGCATCTGCATCACTCGCCGCATCATCATTTTGTTAGACAAACACTTTTTTTCATGCTTTCAGATATAAAGCAATCATGTTAACACGTACTTAAAATTTTATAGGTTCTGAAATTGCAAGCATGCAAGTATCTCAGCGATGCATCATTGGAGCCTCTTTACAAGGGCAATGCTCTCCCAGCCCTCTCTGAATTGGACTTGTCTTACGGGACACTCTGCCAGTCGGCTATAGAGGAGTTGCTCGCTGGTTGTAGGCATTTAACTCATGTCAGCTTGAACGGTTGTGTCAATATGCATGACTTGGATTGGGGGGCTCATCGTAACGGACTATCCGAGTTCAGCACTTCTGATGAGGCATTTGGCAGCTCATCTGGGGAAAGAATGCTTCTGCTCGAGCACCAAACTAACCGCCTGCTCCAGAATCTTAACTGTGTCGGGTGTCCAAATATCAAGAAGGTGGTTATTCCTCCTACAGCAAGATGCTTCCATTTATCATCTTTGAACCTTTCCTTGTCATCAAACTTGAAGGAAGTTGACATATCATGTTGTAATTTGCTCTTTCTCAACTTGAGGTATGTCTATTCACACTAAACAATATCTTGCTTCATGTCCCAGTGACTCTAATCTTTCAATGATTGTTTGTGTTAATTGTACAGCAATTGTAACTCGTTGGAAATTTTGAAGCTCGATTGTCCAAGATTAACCAGTCTTTTCCTTCAGGTACGTTTCCTTATCATCGTACTCGTATAATTTATATGATCAGTTCCTTTTCCAGATAATTTGTCGATCTATAAAATATGCTAATGATTCTCTTGTCATTTTTCAAAACTCTTTATTGTATGATATGTTTCTCAATTTCATTTATGTTGTTGTTTATGCATATCTGGGAATATAATAGTCATGTAGCATCGACGAGGAAGCTGTGGAAACTGCCATAACTCATTGTAATGTACTGGAGACGCTCGATGTTCGTTTTTGCCTGAAGGTAGTGCCTTATGAACCACACAAACACACACAGACACATAGAGTTGGTATAATTATTAGGAAGCATTGAACATTATCCTCTAATCTCTACTCTACAGATATCTCCACTCAGCATGGGTACATTACGGCAGGCGTGCCCGAGTTTGAAACGGATCTTCAGCAGCTTAGCACAGACATGAAGATCACGAGACGCATAGAGCATGATATTAGTTTATTTTTCTGGGTCAGAAAAGCAGCATCATGTGTCGTCATGACAATTGGTGCATGCGGTGTATATAGTGAGTTTTCTTCTTCATTAGGACGGACATAGAACAGTATTAGGTTGGCGGTGATTAGAAATATTAAAGGTTTGGTTTGGCTTTGTTTTGTTTTGTTTTGTTTGGTTTGGTTTTGTTGTGTGTGAATAGTAATACTGCATAGCTAGTTTTGTGAGCTTTAATTAAAGCAGGCAGACATGTAGTGTTCCAGAGTATTTTAACTTCTACTCTTTTCAACTTTGATATTTTTATCATAATTATTAATAATGGTTTAAACTTCAAAGAGGCTGCAAATATTGATTTCAATTGCTGCTTTAGCAGACTCAGACTGATGATAATATATAGAAGGCGAACATAGCAGAAGAATAGGAAGACGAAGAAGAAGATGCGCTGTAATTTAAGATTAAGAATTTGTAATTTTCAAGTTAAAAAAGGTAATAATTACTGACCTCAATCGAGAGAGAAACCGATCCTCTGCGGCAGCAGCAATGCACCGCCGCTGTAACCAAGGCGAAGAAATTCTGATACTCCGGCGGAGTCCTTGTGGCGTATTTAAAACATTTTGAGGGATTTATTTTTGACATTACAGTAACTTGAGGGGTCTATTTGCAAAAAAAACATACAGGTGTGTTGTCGGTGGCGATTTTAGTTAGACGGTCGGACAAAAACCTTGACAACTGCTCCCTCCTTCCTTTCACGCCTAAACTTCCTTCAATCTCTCTCTCTCTCTCTCTAAACTGCGACGATGGCGCCTCGAGTTTGGTTTTTTGTACTCTGCGCTCTTTTGGTTTCAGCTTCTGCCATTGTTCAAAGTAAGCTTCTTTACGATATTTCTTTTCCTCACCTCGTTGCCATTTATAAGCTGCATTACTATTTTTGCAATGTCCGAATATAGATTTCAAAGAGAAGGTAGACGTTGAGTCTTGTCACTTGATCTATTAGTAGACTTGGATTCTCGTTGTGCTTGCTTACTAAAAGTGGATCTCAATTTGGTGTTTTTGATGTTTCTCAACTTTTGTATATTTGCTATTGGAATCTTGGTACTGATATTCATTAGTGGTCCTTATTGAGTAGTCCTTTTTGATCAAGTTTCAATTTTGGGTGAGGAGAAGCCATTGCTAAACCTGGACAATGAAATAAGAATAGAAAAGAATAATGTATGTAGATTAAAGAGACTGCATTCTTATCTTGATACCGACTTCACGCTTTAGATTTACTCAGATGTTGGGATTAAATTGTGTAGAAATCAGAGAATATATAAGCATGATATCGTAGTACAAAGCTTGGAAGAGCCAAGGCTGCTCATGTTTTTCTTTTATAACGTAGATACGATTGGTCGGTTCTCTAATTCTTTCCAAATTTATCTTCAAACCCACCCTGTGGTCACTGCTTTCGAGCTATGACGAATGTATGCCCTCTGCTTCCATTTTTAGTAAAAAGGCAATAAAGATTTCATTATCTAGAATCAATATCTGTTTCTAATAACTCTTCCGTTTGACTAAAAACGCAGATAAAGTAACGGACAACCCTGCCGACGAGTTACTGGCCACGGTCAACAGCAACAGAAGTGCAAGTAAACTACCGTCCCTCTACAGCAGCCAAGGTCTGGCCTGTCTTGCTCTTCAATACATCAAAGCCTATGGAGGGGACTGTGGGGCCGTGGGCGGCCCCAATGCCAAGAAACCAGCCGACTCCGAGTTCGCCGACACATTTGCTCCCAACTGCGGTGTTGAGTCCTCGACTCTATCCCCAATAACGGGGCGTCTACTTGGATGCCAATCAAGCTACCTGAAACCGTCCGAGGCATTTTCAGAAATCTTGATGAAGAACAGCAAGAGCATGGAAATAGTTCAGAGCAAGAACCACACGGAGGTTGGCGCTGCTGTTAGTGGCTCAGCCGGTGCTGGGCCCTACTTCTGGTGCGTGCTGTTTAGCAGCGGAAAGACAAACAGCAGCTTCGTGTTGGAAGGAACCTCCGCCAAGATAAGCCGACCCGGGTGCTTCAGTGGGGCTAATGACGTGTGCAACGGTGCTGGTTTGTCGAGACCGCTTCGTCTTTGGCCGGCCGCCGTAGCAGGTTTGATTGCATTGGCTTGTGTACTTGGAATCTGAGTAGATATGATACTTGCGTTGTGCTTTGGATTTTATACATGAGCAAGGTTTTGTATTGAGAGTTCTTGAGATTTCTTTCTTATGTATCTTCACATGGTATCTATCTTCATTGATTTATAGTTTTATACATTGTTTGAGTGTAACTGTGTAAGTTTGGAAGAATCGTAATGAAATACATTAACCTCACCACCATTACGAGATATTCACTACCACTACGAGATATTAACTAAGTGAAACTTTTTATTTATTTATTAAAATTCAATTGAGGATTGAACCGTTTCGTTTTACTAAAAATAGATTTGAACCAAGAAATCGATCCAAACAGACAATTTTGAATGATTCGGTTGATTTATGAGTTCGGTGAAATTCATAAATTTTCATCAAATTTACCTAAACTCGACAGATGAGGGGCAAAAATGAGATTTTGTTGAAGGTTGTTGTGGGGCCCAAATATTAGCTGGCTTAGGTTATGCATGGTTTGTTGGTTTATGCAAAAAGCCCAAAATTCAGCCCAACCAATTTAATTTTCTTAGCTTTTCTTAGCCGTATAAGACAAATATGGTGAATATATCTATGTAAAATTTAATTCGAGATAAACTTACTCATTAATGTGATTTTCCAATTCTCACTTGGGGAAAAATGTATTTTTTTTTACCAATCCTATATAATAAAAAGTAATTAATGGTAGAAAAAAATCAAGTAAATTCAACAGCTTCTCAAAGAGTTACAAAAGATATTCTACGTACTCCATTATGGTTTAGACAAATAAATTGACTAAGAACAAGTTGATAGGAAATTTCCAAATATTTTAAATGTTACTACTTTTGAACTAAGAACATCATGTTAGAACTTGATTACCAATTAATTACTTTTGTGAATGCATATACCTTTAGCTTCGTTTAATTATTTGGTTTGTTAATGTGCATTATTTTAACATGTAAACAAAGAAAGTGAAAATATTTGCCACTTTAAAGTATGGTTTGAAATGGTTTTCTTTATTTCACATGGTGTTGAGATGCCTTTTGTGAAGTAGAATACATGCCTGCTCTTCAAAAGCATCCCACTTCCCACATTTGTCTTCATGCAAATATTATGATACGTAAGCTCTAAATCATGAAGCAAACCTAAAGATTTGTTTCAATATTTAATTAACTGAGCTTTTTTTTTTTAAGCAATTGAATCATCATCGAGCAAATTAAAAATATTTAATTAACTGAGCTTTAAACTATATGGTTTAAGTTTATTGATGATCATATCATTTTCTTGATTGCCATGAAATCTACATTGACGAATGACGATCACATCAATGTGTTGGATGTGGATTCACTAATTCAAGAATGTTTAAAAGGGAAAAGAAATTTGTAAATTAAAAATACACACAAAGAAAAACTCAGTTGAAGAGCAAGATGATGGTTTTCTTCGTTTAAAGTTTAGATATTTGAGTAAAATTAAATTACAGTGTGATTGATTTGTGTGTATATGCATGTACATACATACATGATGCATATGTGATGTGTTGTATGTTGATACAGCACACGCATTGTGGAAATCCGACTCATCAAGAAAAGCATGAAGCACGGCACGGCGAGCCTTCATAACTGGCATTTGGCAACACCCACATTAAACTCTCTCTCTCTCTCTCCCAGCCGAAATCTGCATCCCTTTTCCTCAACTTTTAGCTTTCAATTTTTTTCTCAATTTCAAACACAAGTCTTCGTCAATGAATTCGGATTCCCCTATTTATACAGCTGCTGCTTTCTTTATTCGTATTGTGAGCAGAAGCATTTGCGCTTTGACATTCCCTAAATGCCCTCTTCGCGCACCTCTTTTAAATCATGGTGATTACCTTTCATTTACTTTTTCATCGTCACTGCTCTCCCATGATCCTCCTAATGCGCCACCTCCTGTTTCGTTGATTCTTTGGTTGCTAACTCTTTGTATCTTGGCCTATTCTTTCGGAACTATCATCCGTTTTTCTCTACTCGCAAGGTCAAGGCCGAGGGCGAATTGTTCTTGATTTTGAGTAAGTGCGTGAAATTCTTTATGGGTCTGGTCCTAATTTTGGTGGATTGTTCTTGAGGGCCGTCTTGTTATCCATCATCGAGATCAAGGTTTGGTTTGTGTTGGCTCTGCCGTTTCGTTTGAGGAGAACCCCTAAAGTACTGTTGGGTTTGGGTTTATACTGTGATGTTGATTTAGCTTGGGAGGGTAGCGGTCGATTGCGAGCTTGTTGGAATGAAGATGGCGAGTGGTAATGGAGAAAACGAAGGCTCTGGGAAGAAGAAAGTTAGATTTTTTGATAGGAATGATCAGAATTTTGTCGACTTAGACAGTAGTGAAGGCGAGGAAGAGGTTGTTTTACCTCGGAATGGAGATTTAGATTCTAAAGAAGTTGGAAAGAATGGAAATGGAGCTGATATTTTTGATGTCCCAAGTGTTGCTGGAACGAAAAGGGTGAGTGGGAATGGAGAAAACGAGGAATTGGGGAAGAAGAAAGTTAGATTCTTGGAAGGGATTGATCAGAATTATGTGGATTTAAATAGGAATGAAGGCGAGGAAGAGAGAGTTGTAGCTGAGAATGGAGTTGTACATTCTGAAGAAGTTGACAACAGTGGGAACCAATTTGGAATCCCTTCTCTATTTGATGTCCCAAGTCTTGGTGGAGAGGGGTTCGATATAGGGGACAACATAAATTTTGATATGTTTTTTGGTTATGAGGAAGAACAGAGAGGTGTAGTTTTAGATCTTAACTGTCCATTGTACGATACATATCCTAATAGGAGGAAGAAGGGCCTCTTGGCATTTGATCAATATCCTAACAAGAAAGTTGATGATCACGAAAATGAGATTGTCGACCTTGTATCGGATGATGATGACAGTGATTTGGAAGTTGTAGGTTATTCGCATAGTTATAATCCGAGGGACCAAGGAATAGAATCAGGGATGCCCTCTAGTGATAGGGTGGAAAATTTGGACCTTGGATTAGGACTACTTAGCATGGATAATGGTGCTGGTGCTGGTGTTGGTGAGTGTAGTTATGCTAGGGAAGAAGCGTGGAAGGGTAGTGAGATGGAGTCGTGGTTATCGCTCAAAGCTAGTCCTTTTGTTGATTTGGATCCCGATACTGATAGTGACGATTCAATCGAGTTGTTCAACCCTGCGGAGGTTGAATTTTTGCCAATGCAACAGCAGCCAGAAGCATTGGCTGCACCGATGGCGGCTGTAGTGCCCGAAGTGGCTGAAAGACGACGGGTGTATCGAAGAGACATTGCTCGACACCTTGCACGTGTGGATTTTACAGATAAAAAAAGTGGAGAGCTTAAACCACCTGCTCCTAATCCTATAGAACTGGGAAAATTGCCGGGGCCTTTTTCTGATGCTCTGAAGATAGTTAGAGAAAGAGTCCCAAAGCAAGGAGTTGAGTTGTTGATTAAGTGGAAGCCCTTGGAGAAAGTTCATGATCGAACCGGATTCATTCCTTCGCTGCTTAACCTTTCGTTGAAAGCTCTTGCCAGAAGTGCTGAGGGAATCGTGTCACTTGAGATGGTTCCAGATAACCTTTTAGGAAGACTGAGTAACATATTGTGTGATACAGGTAAAATTGATGCCCATTTTCTGGAACTCGTGGCTGAAGGATGTCCAACCGAGATACGCTTAAAGAACTGCTCTTGGATAACCGAAGAACTATTTCAGCAGACACTTGGGAAGTGTCGGACAAATGATTTGAGGGTAACTTATATACATGTTCTTATGTTTATATGCATTACAAACTATCATGCTAATGATGCCTCTGTAGAATCGACACATCATTGTTGAATCGTATATTGTTTATAATCGTAACGAGACTGTCCATAGGTATTATTGTTACTCTCATGACAGGTGAATGGTTGAAAATAGTATGCATGTAAATCTACTGTTTACCTTATGATCTTCTAACCATGGTTACGTAGTAGTTATTTCAATTTTCATGGTAAAAAAAGGAAAAATCTCTTATAATGGCGTCTTTTAATATTATCCTAACAGTTTCATGTTTATGGATTAATTCACTGAAATATCAATGTTAAATTAAGTTTTCTCTGATTAGGCCATTAGGGATACTACGATGAAATGGACTTGCTCTGCTGCTAATAATATTAATGTGATTTCATGAGCCTTTGCATGCTTCTGTAAATCGAGAGTTCAAATGTATGGATCTGCTGTTCGATCTATAATCTCCTACATGTTTGATTGACAAGTGGTTTAAATATTTTGTTTGCTTGGCTTTGTGTATTAGTTCTCCTGCCGAAATGAGCCGGAGGTACATTCATGTTATTTTTTCGTCTTACAGCTAATATTTGTGTATGAAACAAATTATTTAGGTGCTTCAACTTGATTTATGTGGGCAATGCTGGCTTGATATTGAATTCACAAAGATATTGGATAGATGTTCAAGTAGTTTTTCTAGACTGACTATCGTCTCCCTTAGAGGCGCATGCCGATTATCTGATAACGGGCTTAGAGATTTTGTTTCGTCGGCACCTCTACTGCGGTCTATCAATTTGGGCCAGTGCACCCTTTTAACCTCTGATGCCGTCCACTATATAGCTGATGTTTTGGGATCAGATCTGAGGGAGCTATACATAGACGAATGCCTCAAAATTGACGCAAATCGAATGCTACCTGCATTTAAGAAGTTCAGGTATTTGGAAGTGTTATCAGTTGCTGAACTTCATACTATAAATGATGATTTTGTGGAAGGACTAGTAAGTGCTTGCGGTCAAGGTTTTAAGGAGCTCGACTTCTGTAATTGCACGTAAGTTGATTTGGTTAGTGTCTTTCGATTTAACTATTCAGTCTATTATGCTTTGTAACGGTCGTCTACTTCACACCAACTGCAGACAACTGACTGATTACTCCCTCAAAATGATTGGTGAAAGTTGTACTGATTTGCGTTCGTTGAACATTTCAAACCTTAACAACTTGACGGATTTGGGGTTGGAGAATCTTGCCAATGGTTGTAGATCAATTCAACAGCTCAAAATTCGCGGCAATAATTTCAGGTTAAATTCCGCATCTCAGCTGAATTCAGATTCTGCCATTCAAGTCTAAAAAAATTGTCATCTCTGTCTTAATACGAGTTACTGAATATGGCTAAACATGTACTTGTAGCGATGAAGCGGTGGCTGCATTTATAGAAAGCTCAGGAGAGTGTTTATTGGAGCTTCTACTGAATAACTTATCAAAGGTATCGCTGCTGAAAACTCGGTCCTCCTTTTTATTCTCTTTTGATGTTTGTAACCAACTGGCTATGTTTGGCAGGTTGGGCCCCAAACCGCCTTGTCACTCGCCAAGTGTTCGAGAAAGCTGTTGAGTTTGGATGTATCATGGTGTCGCAGAATCAACAACGAGGCACTAGGATTGATTGTCGATAGCTGCTCATCACTGAAACAGCTCAAAATCTTTGGTTGTAGGCAGGTAAGATGATCAACAACAATTATATCCTCTAATGTTGAATCACTTGATAAACAAATCTAGAAATCTATACCGGGATTGAAGGAAATCGGATGTTACTATCTTTACGAGTGTATTAATAATCTAAATTCTCAAATTTAGAAATTTCCCCGCCCCCGGGCTATTGTAGTAAATTAAAGACAGATTCATTATTTTCTTTATAAAAGGTCTTAACAGACTTGGATTTGGAAGATAATTATTTATATCCTCATTGAATTTCATTCATGATTTCCTTAAAAGATGAATCCAGTAATGATTGATCAGATCTTACGAACTTTAGAACATCGTGCTTGCGATAAAACAGCTTGTGAAAAGCTCTACCTGATTCTGATTCTGATTCTGATTCCACATGTTGTGATTTCCTTATTTGTCCATGCTCCTGATTCGTGTTGGATACGGGTTCAAATGGCATACGTAAATTCGTTATGCTAAAGAATGGCACCGTTCATGTATTAGTGTTTACTTGCTCTGAACAGAGTTTTCTGCTTGAATTGTACCATCACGCGTTCGTTCCATTTTCGTAGATTGTTTGCATGAGGTTAGTTTGTTTCCTTTGTCGAACAATGGAATGTAATAACTGTGTGTATCTCTGGTTGTGCAGATCACTGAATTGTTCCTGAAAGGACACTCAAATCCAGTAGTGAGGATAATCGGGTCGAAATTTACTCGGATTATGGATGATTTAGATCTGCTGGAACCTGAGGAAGTGTACTTTCGGTACTCGCCTCTTGCCGTTTACATGGAAGATTAGCATGTAGCAGCATTGTGAACATGCTTTGTTTCTTAGGTTGCTCCAGTATTCTTCATGAATTACATTCTCTCTCTGGAAATTCTTGCTATCTTCTTCACCATATTCTACTATCAATACTTTACCTTAATTCACTTCACTCATTCTTTAATTTTTGCTGCTATCTTTTGTGCATTATTTTCATGCTTATGTAATGTGTGAGTGAAAGAGAGAGATTCATTCAAAATATTTAGTATACAGTTCCAAACCCCAAGTAACTGATGGGGCGGAGCCACTAAAACAAACTTAGTTATATACAATCATATACACAAAATATTTAAAGGTGTATTTATCTCTAAATACAAAACATAACCAAAATCGGTTTCAAGTTATTAGAATGCCAAGACAAATTCTATTCCAAAAGAGTCAGTTACCATTCTTCTAGGATATGCATATATTCAAACGAATTAAATACACACTTTCCTTTTTTGATGTCTCACTAAGCTTGACACATCCAAAAATAGCAAAAATCATCTCTTAAAAAAGGTGTGGACCCTACCACCTTTATATCTTTTACACTACTTTATACACCATCCTTAATAACCGTGCCGGAAAAAAAAGTGTCAAGCTTAGTTGGACGGAGGGAGTACTAGTATATCGTCTCGTGCGATGCACGGGCCGTGTCAAATTAGAAAAAAAGTTTGTACTTTTTTTTTCTAAATAAAAATGGCGTTAATCTTAGTTCTTTTAATAGTTTTTTTATATGATATAGAGCTAGATTCTGTCTGATTCGTGCATCAATTGAGGTGAATTGCCTCTCTGGCACGCCGTATTGTTGATTCTAATTCGCTTGCTCTCATTCTTGCATAAGTTGATTCTAATTTAAAAAATAAAATAAAATTTAACTTATTCAATACTAACATGCACTACACAATATTATCTAATCTGTTACACCATCAATGTGGAACAAATACTATTTTTATAGTACCACTCTTAGGATGAAATTTGTTAGACCGTCAATTTTGGACAAAAACTCATTTTCTATTATTCACTACACTACTTTATCATCTTTTATTTTCTAACAAATTGACATATATATATAATATTATAAAAGTTTGAAGAATGTGTTTGAAATTATTAAAATATTAAATGCAAAATTTTAAAATATATTTTAATAATGTGTTAGAGTATACTAAAAAATGTTAGGTATACTAAAAAGTGTTAGGTATACTAAAAAGTGTTAGGTATACTAAAAAGTGTTAGAATATACTAAAAAGTGTTAGGTATACTAAAAAGTGTAACAGTATACTAAAAAGTGTTAGGGTATACTAAAAAGTGTTACGGTATACTAAAATGTGTTACGGTATAATAAAAAGTGTTACGGTATACTAAAAAGTGTTAGAGTATACTAAAAACTGTAACGGTATACTAAAAAGTGTTAGAGTATACTAAAAACTGTAACGGTATACTAAAAAGTGTTAGAGTATACTAAAAACTGTAACGGTATACTAAAAAGTGTTAAGGTATACTAAAAAGTGTTACGGTATACTAAAAAGTGTTACGGTATACTAACAAAGTGTTACGATATACTAACAAAGTGTTTAGGGTATACTAAAAAGTGTAACGGTATACTAAAAAGTGTTACGGTATACTAAAAAGTGTTAGAGTATACTAAAAAGTGTTACGGTATACTAATGAGTGTTACAGTATACTAATGAGTGTTACGGTATACTAACAAAGTGTTACGGTATACTAACAAAGTGTTTAGGGTATACTAAAAATACATAACTATGACTAATTGTTCCTATCATTATATGCAAATGAATAAATATATAAAAGAATGAAATTTAAATAGTTATTATATAAAACAAAAAAATTAGTATGTTAAAGGCAAAGAAATTTGTTAAAAAATTAAATAATATATAATCATAATTGATTAATATATCTTCAACTTCTTATTATGTAATTAGAAAATTAAGAGTATAAATTATATAATATTATATTATCTTAAGGGCAATAAATTTGTTGAAAAAAATTAAATAATCTATAACAATGTCTAATATTTATCTACATTTATTTTAATTTATTTGTCACTTATTCACATATAATATTAGAATAAATTAGATATTACAAAGTCTTATAATGTTATATAATTGATTAATAACTCTTCAACTCATTATTAAAATATATTTTAAAATTTTAATAATTTAAAACACATTCTTCAAACTTTTATAATATTATATATATATGTCAATTTGTTAGAAAATAAAAGATGATAAAGTAGTGTAGTGAATAATAGAAAATGAGTTTTTGTCCACATTGATGGTGTAACAAATTTCATCCTAGAAATGAAATGGTGCTATAAAAGATGAGATAATATCGTGTAGTGCAATTCACCTCAACTCAACTGATGCACGAATCAGACAGAATCTAGCTCTATATCATATAAATATACTCGACCACTAGTTCAATGGATGTTTATGTACATTTTTTTTCTTTTTGTAATCATGAGATCTTTTAGTAAGAACATGCTTTGTTTGTTAGATTGGTCCAGTTTTCTTCATGAACTACATTATCTCTCTGGAAATTCTTGCTATCCTCTTCACCATATTCTACCATCAATACTTTACTAATTCATTTCAGTCATTCTTCAAATTTTGCTGCTATATTCTTTT
The DNA here is from genome assembly GCA_026898415.1 of Leonotis leonurus. Classification (NCBI taxonomy): domain Eukaryota; kingdom Viridiplantae; phylum Streptophyta; class Magnoliopsida; order Lamiales; family Lamiaceae; genus Leonotis; species Leonotis leonurus. The sequence continues at coordinate 3,261,036 of JAPKLX010000027.1, forward strand.
CTGCATCATTTTCATTCAAATATGGCCCGTAGACCCGGCCCTAATTAAACTCATGCTTTTAAAGGGCCGAATGCAAAGGTCCGTATACAGTTCCGAAGCCCAAGTAACTGATGGGCCTGAGCCCACTAAAGCAACTTAGTTATATACAATCATATACATCAAAAATATTTAAAGGTGTATTTATCTCTAAATACAAATTCTTATTTTATACTCAAGATTTATAAATTATGCACATTATTTATTTATATATATATATATATATCATTATTTTTATCCAATTATACAAATTACAAAACAGCACCAAAATCTGTTTCAACTGATTGTTTGTACTTGGTATGCATATATCCAAACGAATTAAATACACACCCAACAATACTTCAAATAATAAGATATGTTATTAATTTTATTTTTCAATCTTAGATACACTGACATTAAAAAAATGAATTCACAACTCTAATTATATTAATTTAATATGATAACATTAGTAAAAACTAAAAAATGTGAAAATAAAAGGAAAAAGGACACACCTAATTCTAAATCAAACATAGTAGTATTATCTCGATATTAATGAGGTATTAAGCTCTTGCATGAATAAAATAATTGGATGTAAGAAGCTCAAAAGATTTTGGACTGTTTCAAAATTTAGTATTTTTGGTTTGAAATGACGTGGCAGAGCAAGAGATATGACATTTATTTTGGTTGCAGAATTATTTGAAAATTTGTTTACACTTGAAAATAATATTCCTATTACTTTAATAAGAAGCAGAAAAAAAGGGAAACTAATAAATTCACAACTGTTTAGTTTTTGAGCGATTTTTGAGTTTTTTGACTATGAATCTTCCCCTTCTCTTCGGGCGGGAAGCTGAAATTTCCACAAACACGTCACTCCATGTGAATTAGGGCTCCTAAATTCATCTAGAGCTCATCAAGTTTGATTTTTTATAGCTATTTGTATTCGCCGACGATTGGAATTACATGAGAAAAGAAGTTAAAATAGTCAAAAATTGCTGAAAATGGCTCTGCGTAAGGGCTTCAAGGTGTGGGTGGAGGACAAGGATTCGGCCTGGGTTGCGGCGGAGGTAGTTGATTTCGTCGGAAAGCAAGTTCAGGTCCTAACTGCCTCCGGGAAAAAGGTGAATTTATGTTTTATACTCTAATTGTTGTTTTTGTAACTCGTATTTGACTATTAGTCTGTTGCAGTAATCTTTGCTGGAGAAGTTTCGATGTTCAGGAAATTTTATTTTAATGGATATTTAAGCTGCAGTGTGCAGAGCTTTTTACCTTTTTTTTTATTGGATTCGTTGTGGAAATTAGTTTTGTTTCACGAGCTGGTGGGATTTGTTTTCGATTTGAATAGGTGTTGGTGGTGCCGGAGAAGTTGCAGCCGTGCGATGGGGAGTCAGAGCTTGGAGGAGTGGATGATATGACCAAATTGACTTATTTGAATGAGCCAAGTGTTCTCGATAATCTCCAGAGAAGATATGGTCTCAATGAAATTTATGTAAGTGCCTAAAAAACTTATAATGCTCTTTGTATTTTGCAAGGAGCATTATCACGCTTTGGCGTGATAATTGGTTCTTTGGACCTTATTAGTCCTTTTGCTGGCTTCTTTTGTGTTTAGTGGTGCACTACTGCACTTGTTTTGAAAATTAGTTAACGTGCTGGAAATTAACCAGACATTATACTGTTTGTTATGTGTCTAGTGATTGCCTCGTATGTGTTGTCGAGTGTGGGTGGTTATCTGAAATGGGACTTTACTTATCACACCGATTCTGATGATATAATGGCCACATGCTTAAAATAGTAGGTTATTTTGCTATAGACCTTGCAGTGAACTTGGAAACTAAATCTTCTATGTGTATCATATAATAATAGCTGAATTAGGGGAGTATCACAGGGTGACATCATTCAATTAACCAGGATAACATGTATGCAAATTATGCATTTATTGTTATTGGTCGGTCCTCAAGCAATAATGAGATTGTTCTGTTATGTCTGTAGAGTTCATAACATCGTTCTATCTTAAATTATTTGTGCTTGATCATCTAAAGGAGTTTATTTCGCTTGTGGTTGACTTTTGGAGCTTTTGTTTCATATCTGTACTCTTGAGAATTGAGAGAGCCAAATATAGAAGTTTCTTATATCTAGCAATATGATTACGAATTGCAAGGCTTATTCTGAGTGCAACTACTATTCTTTTTTAAGCTTGGGGGCAATTTGTTGATGTTAGGTTTATATTGTTTAGAACGGGCAAGTGTTTTCTAAATATTTAGGATCGATAGTTGGAATGGCATTTATGAAATTACATTCTTATTTCTCGATTCCTTTTCATAATATTTCCTTAGATTTTGACTTGTATGCGCTTTGTTCCTCTACCAGACATACACGGGGAGCATTTTGATTGCAGTTAATCCATTCACCAAGCTTCCACATCTATATAATATGTACATGATGGAGCAGTATAAAGGGGCTCCATTTGGTGAATTGAGCCCCCATGTCTTTGCTGTTGCTGATGCATCTTACAGGTTTGTCTAGTTTTGAATATCATGTAGCAATTAAGTACTATCACATTTAGTTATGTGTAATTGATTTTTTTCCTATGGCATAGAGCTATGATGAGTGATCAGCGTAGTCAGTCTATTCTGGTTAGTGGAGAAAGTGGCGCTGGGAAAACTGAGACAACAAAGTTAATAATGCGTTATCTCACTTATGTTGGTGGCCGTGCTGTTGAAGATGAAAGAAATGTTGAGAAGCAAGTTCTAGAGGTTTGCTTTTGTAGTCTTGTTCTGTCACCTTAAGAAAAATACATAAAATGCTTTAAAGCCATTCAACCTGCTTAAGGAGAAGAATCTTGAAACAAAACCTCTATTTTGTTTATGCCCATATTGTATCTATGCATAAAATGCACAACACGTATTGGTATACCATGAATCATCATTGAGCTATACATTTTTCAGTCTTAATTTAATCATACATGTCTCACTTTTCTTTTTTACCATATTGGGTATAGAAACTTTCTCTGACCATTATTACTTTTATTAAATGCTTAACCCATTTTAATTTGGAATCCATTAAGAAACCTGATGGAGTTACTAACAACTTGTTCTTGTCTATTTTAGTCAAACCCACTTTTAGAGGCATTTGGCAATGCGAGGACCATTAGGAACGATAACTCAAGGTATTGCATCATTCTTTTTACTTTTATTATCTGTAAATGATTCCTTTATATTTCATTGGCTGAAACAAAACTAGTAGAGTTATATAGTGCCTTCTGTTCTTCTGCCTTAAAATAGTGCGTGAGAGTTTGCCTTGTTATTTGAAATGGCTTGATGTAGGCAATTGCTATCTGATGCTTTTAAATTAACTCAAAAGTTTTTCATATGTTGATCCAGAAAGTATGGCAATGTAAGATCTTTTACCCCATAGATCCTGTTCTAAATTTTTTATCTGGAACTATATATTCTCTTGTCAAAGGTTTTTGTAGGAGAGCTCTGTGCACCACCCAATAAATATGTCTATTTTAGTTTCTGGGTAAGATCTCCCTCAATTCCTGAAGCCTGAATTTCGTTCTTATTCTTCAGTTGTGATCTTGTTGCTTTTATGTATTGACACTTTACCCGATTTGTATTGAGGCTATGAGTAGATTATGCATTTTTTAAGAACTGCACAGTGAATGATATGAAACTTGATTATTAACTAGACACTGTGCCTTCACTCAATCCTTTTCTAACAGGGGGTGGAAAGAATTTGAGTTTTACTAAATTATGAGACTTGCTAGTTGCTACACATCTTGACCTCAACTATATATTAACTTGCTTCTTATACCTTCTATGCAGTCGCTTTGGCAAATTCGTTGAGATCCAGTTTGATTCTAATGGTAGAATTTCTGGGGCTGCAATCCGAACATACCTACTGGAGCGCTCTCGTGTTGTTCAAATAACTGACCCTGAGAGAAATTATCATTGTTTCTATCAGTTGTGCGCATCTGGCAGGGTACTCTCCAAGTTGCTTGACATGCATGTTTTCCTTAAGAAAATTATTTATTGTTAATCTAACTAGTAGCATCTATGATATGATATGTTTATCCTTAATATATTGCTTACCCATAAATTAAGGCTGACTTCCCTGTTGTGGTATGGAAGTTCTATGGAATCTATTAAGCAAATATTTGGCTAACAATTTATCTGCTTTTATTGCTTATGGATTTGATAGACTGCTGAAGAAGCAATTGTTTTTGGTAGCTTGCACACACTATTTCATTTTATTTTAGGGTTGGATAACTAACTATATGAGATTACCATTTACATGAATTATTTCACAATTGATTTTTTCTTCTTTGACAATAGAAGGTGCATGGTTTACCTATATGTTTTCATACTGTAATTGGATTCTAAACTTCAGATGTGTTTGAGGACGCTATTCTGTTGTTCAGGACGCTGAGACATACAAGCTAGGTCATCCCAGCAACTTCCATTACTTGAATCAGAGTAAGGTTTATGAGTTAGATGGAGTAGACAATGCTGAAGAATATGTGAAGACAAGAAGGGCAATGGATATAGTTGGTATTAATGATGATGAACAGGTGTCTTGAGATTATTGTTTTTGTTTTTATCATCTACCCTTATTGGTCTGCTCTTGGTTTTTATGTGTTATTTATATGTTTAACCAGGAAGCAATATTTCGAACCCTGGCTGGAATTCTGCATCTTGGAAACTTAGAGTTTTCTCCTGGAAAAGAGCACGATTCATCGATTATCAAGGATCAGAAGTCTAATTTCCATTTGGAGATGGCTGCTGAGCTCTTTAGGTTTGTAACTTGCGGAACTTCTTTGTTCAGTTCGGATGGCTGGATCATAGTTTTCGATTTTTTCTTGCTAGACTGCTAGTTCTCGTGAACCCTGATTCTTTGTTGCCTTTGTCTTTTACCTAGCAACTTTGAGTGCTTATGCAGCCATTAAGTTATATATATGGTCCTTAACACGTTCTTTCATTTATTTTGTAATTGAATCAAGTGGGTTATAATTTGATTCTCTATGATGTTTCTGCATCTCTTGGTTATTTATAGCTTCAATTTTTTCTCTCTAACTTTAGTGTGCTGTTCATCTTTAATGAACTTTTGTGTTGATTCAGATGTGATATCAATCTGTTGCTAGCCACACTTACGACACGTTCCATTCAAACTCGTGAGGGGATAATTGTCAAAGCTCTGGACTGTAATGCTGCTGTAGCTGGCCGGGATGCATTGGCTAAGACTGTTTATGCCCGGCTATTTGACTGGTCTGGTTGATTTCTGTCACTTGTTTGATCCACCCTTTCTTCATGAACCAGTAATTTTAAGGGAAAATAGCTAAATATTTTTGTTTCAGGCTTGTCGACAAGATTAACAGATCTGTTGGACAAGATCGTGAGTCTAAGATACAAATTGGAGTCCTGGATATTTATGGATTTGAATGCTTTAAGGCAAACAGGTAACATATCATCTGACCATCTCTTCTGCTTTTCCTTGAGGCAGATTTGAGTTCTCTTGTAATTTGATTAAAAAAAAGAAATCCTGCCAAAGGCCAAGCTTCTTTATATTCAGCCAGTGCCAAATAGCTGGACCATTGGTCTGACTGACACTGTATAGCTTGTTCTCTTTTGTATATGTTATGAGGCAGACTTTAATAAATTTAGGTCTAACATAAGGTAGAGCACTGAAGAAAGTACCCATGAGGGGGAGTAAATATGTCTGCTTCACCAATCCACCTGCTGATTCTTCTTTCTTCTTGACAATTGCTTAGTGTTAATTTGACATTTGTGTTTCATACTTTGCTATTAGGCCCCGAACCCATTCATTATCAAGTAAATAATATTGTGAAATTGTCATTTCTTGGCCTTGGAAATTATGTATACAAGTTACTTTCTTTAATTAAGTCATCTTTATGCACACAGACAACTTAAAACTTATTAATTGAGTTTGTCTCCATTATACAGTTTTGAGCAATTTTGCATCAACTTTGCAAATGAGAAACTCCAACAGCATTTCAATGAGGTAATTTGGTATTTTACAGTACTTCTTTTGGCAATTGCACTTTTAATACTGAACCCTTGTTAATTTTGCTGTTTTGATTCCTCCTCGGGCTGTTTTGCAGCATGTGTTTAAGATGGAGCAGGAAGAATACCAGAAGGAAGCAATCAATTGGAGCTACATCGAATTTATTGACAACCAAGATGTTCTGGATTTGATAGAGAAGGTACACCCTGCAATCTTGTATTATGTGTTATCAACCTGCATTGAAGTTCCTAGCACTCCTGCTGTAAGAATATGACAAAAATTGTTGCACTTACCGTCTAATTCTACGGTGATGTCCTTCTGCAGAAACCCATAGGGATAATTGCTCTTCTGGATGAAGCTTGGTATATTCAGAGTTTCTCTCCTGTCTTTTCATGTCTTATTTATCTTTGCTTGTTGGTTCTTACCTTCCCATATTCTGTCTTCCCTAATTAATGCAGCATGTTTCCTAAATCAACACATGAAACATTTTCAAACAAGCTATTCCAGAATTTTCGGTCCCACAGACGATTAGAGAGAGCAAAATTTTCTGAAACAGATTTTACTATCTCTCACTATGCTGGCAAGGTATGCATATTCTGTTTAATCTATTACTCCCTCCGTCCCAATAGAGAAAGATGGGAAGTGTAAAAGTTAGAAAGATGATAGAACCTACATCAATAGTGATTTTGTTTTGCTATTTTCGGAATGGGACAACCCAAAGAGAAATATGGGTTATGCTTAGTGGGACAGATGAGTATTTGTTAACATCTTAATATGATGTCCTATCACCTATGAAGGAACATCTATTGACCATCTGCTTTTTTTGTTGTTGTCACTTCTCTAGGTGAACTATCAAACGGAGACATTTATAGACAAAAACCGTGATTATGTTGTGGTTGAACATTGCAACTTATTAGCTTCCTCCAGATGCTCCTTTATGGCCAGTCTCTTTCCACCTTTACCTGAAGAATCTTCTCGGTCGTCGTACAAGTTTTCATCAGTTGCCTCTCGGTTTAAGGTACTGAATTTGTTTTCTTTGCATCCTTTCCAGCTTTCCCTACCTCCCTTTCAGTACCTATTCCAAATCTTAGGAAACTAAAAGTAGACATCATGATTTTGGTAGCTGTTGGATGAAATGAATTTCTAGACTTGCTAATTTATCGACATCAGGTCTCACACCTTTTGAGGCATTAAATGTGCCTCGCATGTGGAACTGTGTTGTCTATATAGTTCTTTATCTAGGTCATCTGGGCAACTGTTATTATAAGTACGTCATCTTTTAGTGCCATATTGTCCGATAGCTGGTGGTGCAACCTTGGACTTATCTGTTACAATCTATGTAACACATTTTCCTTTTCCTTATATAGATGAGTTTTCTATTTTAGAGTTGCTCCTTATATTTATATATTACATTAACTGATATCTCACAACTTCAATAGAATCCTTATCTTGCTTAATTTATGTACTGCATCCTGTTTGTTTATTGCATTACTCTTGAACTTTTCAAATACCTATCTAATCAAGTACTTTGTAGTCTTAACATCTTACTACTTTGCTTACAGCAACAACTCCAAGCTCTTATGGAAACACTCAGCTCAACAGAGCCTCACTACGTTCGGTGTGTGAAACCAAATTCACTAAACAAGCCTAACAGATTTGAGAATTTGAGCATCTTACACCAGCTGCGTTGTGGGGTAAATAACAGTATCAGTTGCAACTACCAGTTCAATGGACCTAATATTCATTTCTATCTTTTGTTGATTATGTCTCTGGATCTTGAGAAGCTATTTCTACCGTGGGTTATCTATCTTATATTCCAACATAAGATGCAAGGACCTTAATGATTTAATGGTTGCATAAAAAAAATAAAAAAATTTAGTCAAGTATCAACTTTCAGGAATAGGAAAGTCTTGTTTAATTAATTGCTGAATGCTGAAGTGGTATCTCTAACGTTAATTGGTTTTTCAGTTTATTGCTGCAAACTGAGTTATATCCTTAGTTATGACTATTATGCTGATTCACCGTTTTGGGAGTATTCATCTTTTTTATGATGCATTTTCTTATTTTCTACTTAGTTTTCTCTTCTGAAAGAAAAAGAACACCTGGGAGCAGTTCTTCCCAAAACCTCAGCTGAAGCAATAAACCATAAAAAAATACTGATTTTAGATACAATTAGACCAACAATGACTGTTGCTGATAATTTTCTATTATTTTGTGTGCAAACTGCAACTTATATCCTTCCATCATCAAGATCTTGTCCAAACTGTATAGGGAATTTGAGCTGGACACAGAAAATTCTTTGTTAAAATCAGCTCTCATATGGGGACCAGGGGTTATATTCATTGTGCACAAAGTGGTAGATATTTTGATAGAGAAAAATATATTAGCAAATGAGACTGCCTGGTGTATAGAGGCTTAATGGGAAATAGGACTTAAACATATAAGTATACAATTATATTCCGTGGTAAAATGATAAAAGCCTATGAAAAGATGTGGTCATTCTATGACTCTATTCCACATGCACTTTCTGTAAATGAAAACTAGTATCCATTGATAAACCAGATGTGCATGCTGGAATTGCTTCCAGTGTGCCTGGAGTTTGAACTACAAAGATGATACCAATTAAAGTTCTTTTGAATAGACATTTTCTTTTAGTTGGCCTTAATATATTATTCTGATTTCCTGCAGGGTGTATTAGAAGCTGTTCGTATAAGCTTGGCAGGATATCCCACACGCAAGACATATCATGAATTTGTTGACCGATTCGGGATAATTTGCTTAGATATCATGGATATGGGGTAGCATTCTCAAAGTCCTATCTTATCTATTTTTACCTTGCAACTTTCCGTGATAAATATCAAATCAATAACTATTTGCCTTTTGGTTGTCGTGCATTTGGCATTGCTATGTTCTCTATCTTTATAGTGCTTGACTGGTTCATGAACTATTTCTTTTGGGTGTTTAATGTTGTTGGTCACCGAGTATCTACAAAGGGTATATGCTGTAATCTTATGATAGATTTAATGCCTAGATTATGTTGCTACTGAGATTTAACACTCAGCTGATTGACACCGGATTGGATAGTATTCTGATAGTTGTTTACACCTCTTTCTTGTGATTGCAACATTTAACATGCATTTTCTGTTTTAAGTTATGATGTTAAAAAACCATTGTATCTTTTTTCAGGTATGATGATAAAACCATTACTGAGAAAATACTCGAGAGACTAGCCCTCGGGAACTATCAGGTTTGTTGAGAGAAACATCAGTTCAAAATCTTCTGTTACATAGTTTTAGTTTTTCTCGAAGTCTTTTCCATGTCTGATAACATACTTAACAGCGTTTGATGTCTTTTGCAGTTAGGGAAAACCAAAGTTTTCCTTAGGGCTGGCCAGATTGCTATACTAGATTCACGTCGAGCTGAGGTTTTGGATGCTGCCGTCAAGCGCATTCAGGGTCGCCTGCGAACATATCTTGCTCACAGGGAGTTTGTTACGAAGCGTGTTGCTGCAATTTCTCTACAAGCGTGCTGCAGAGGTATATTCTCAATCTTTAGGTATAAAATACAGGGAGTTTGAACATTTTTAGCATTGGGAATAGGGTTTAGGCCTAAATGCCAACTATGTAACATTTTTAGCATTGGGAATAGAGTTTGAACATATCAGTATTGTTGTATCTTCACATCATTATTCGTGTCATTGATGAGGTGGTGAGGCCTAAATGCAACATTGTTTTGAAAAATGTTGGGCAAACTAGTTCCAATCTTATATTAGATTTGTGAATGTTTACAACTTGAAATCTAAGGAATAATTCTGTTTTGGGAATAACACTTGAAAGTGCCAAAAGCTGTTACAGGTTTTGTTTACAGTTGTCAAAGCTAATAGATTTACTTGGGAAAATTAATTATGTGCTGATCATTTAGGTACCTTTAGTTGACCAACGTATATTTACAGACTTTTAATTAATGTGCAGGTTATCTTTCTCGAAATAAGTTCGCTGCCATGCGTGATACAGCTGCTGCTGTCATAATTCAGAAATACTTTAGGTGCTGGTGTTTCAGGCATTCATATATGCAATTTCATTCTGCTTCAGTGCTCATACAGTCTGGTATCCGTGGTTTTTCAACTCGCCGAAAGTTTTTATTTCGAAAAGAAGACAAAGCTGCTATTCTTATTCAGGTGAATGCATATATTTGTGTTATGATCCTTTCGGTTTATTTTTGGTGTATCTAATATGCAAGAAAATAAGTAGTGATTCTTTTGTGAATGTTGTTTACCCGGTTGTATGTTTCTAAAATTACTTATTTTATGCGCAGGCAGAGGATCTTTCTGTTTTGGTTCCTTATGCTTTGGAAACACTTGAATTTCTGTATGTACAATATGGATGTTCTTAGCATATGGAATGACTTAGCATGTTAATTGAGGCCGAATATGCTTGTAGGCTTTAACAATGCGATTGTAGTGCTTGGTGTTGCGTTTTTATTAATCCTCTTAGCTTATTCCTGTTCTTGGTTGGCTTTAGCTATTCTGGATATGGTCTCTAATCAATGTCATTGTATTAGGCCCATTGGAGGATGTTCAAAGTCCGCTCTATCTATCGTAATCGTCAACATAATATTATTGCAATACAATGTCATTGGAGGCGAAAGTTGGCGAAAAGAGAATTTCGGAGGCTTAAAAAGGTGAGGATGAGTTGGAGTTGTGTAACCTGGCGATTTAATTTGGATGCGATAGAGCAGAAGCAAGTACTGCATTCTATTTTTGTTTTCCACTGTCCTGCAGCAATTGCCTTGTCCCAGGTCAACATGTAGTGCTTTGCCCTTTTATTTATGTTAAAAGATGTACGTAAGACCATCTATAGTTTATCATATGCATAGTGGTCTGCACCAGATCTTATAGTTTTTCGCTAGGTTTTTTATTTACAATATGATTAGTGGGTTGATGCATGGAGGTACAGAATATGGTGTATTTGTCATAGACGGCAACTTTTCCGCCATATCCACATACATTTCTCACCAATATATTTTCTATGTCTTTGTGCTAATCCGTTGTATTCTTTCATATTCAGGAGGCCAATGAAACCGGTGCGTTACGTATTGCAAAAACAAAGCTTGAAAAGCAGTTGGAGGATCTGACTTGGCGGTTGCATCTTGAGAAAAAAATACGGGTATTTCTTACACAGGGATCAAATTAATTTACTTCTAAACTTCTTATTGTTATTATATAATCATTTGTTTATTGGGATACGTTGTTTTGGGCGGATTGTTATTTTTCATATCTGATCCCATTCATGTCAAATATGTTTGCTATGTTTGTATTGCATATTTTGGATCAGTGAATGGTTATAGTTTTTGCCTTCATGCATCGAAATTCTACTCCTTCCACCCACATATTTATTACCTATTTTCCATTTTTCGTCCACTAAGTGGGCACTTCCACTTAATACACAACTCAATTAAAATAGATCAAGTGGGACCTAAATTTCACTCAAATACACAATACAGAGTCGAACTGCTTTCTTAAGACCCGTGCCGGGTCAAAATGAGTAACAAAATGGTTAACGGAGGGAGTATATCCTTTTGTGACTCTGTTTAATTGCTATTTGATTTTGTCTTGTTTGGAACGGGTTCCCCCTAAGTCCTGTAGTCCTGTTAACAATCAACTTGAAGTGCAGGCATCCAATGAAGATGCTAAATCAGTTGAAATATCAAAACTTCAGAAGACTGTTGAGTCCCTGACATTGGAATTAGATGCAGCCAAACTCAGAGCTCTGAATGAGTACAATAAGAGCTTGGTCCTACAGAGACAGCTTGATTTATCTGCTAATGAAAAATCTTCCTTTGAAAGAGAAACCGTCTCTTCGAGCGAATTGAGGAATGAAAACTCAGTTTTAAAGGTAATTCTTTGTTAAAGATACTTCTCGTGTTCTTAACGTTTTTATTCACCTGTCATCACAGTTCTTTCATAAGTATTTGATTTTACATATTGCATGCATCTAAGAGAAATTATACATATAACAAATAGGAGTACTCCTGTAACAAATCAAGTTTCCTATCTTACCTATGATGTCCCCTTTTTTCCTCAAATAATTACATATTGCCTTTTACTTCCATCTTGATCTTGGAATTTCACTCAACTTCCTGAAACTAATTGAACATTAAATTGTTGCAGAGTTCCCTTGCTGCTTTAGAAGAGAAAAACACAATGCTGGAGTCTGAACTTGCCCAAACGAAGGAGGAGGCCAATAGTACCATCACGAAGTTGCAGGAAATTGAAAAAACATATTTGCAACTCCAACAAAATCTTCGGAGGTAAAATGCAATGATTCCTGCCTAAAGTAAATAATAGAACATGTAATGACACTCCTATTCCCAGGAGAAAGTCAAAAAGAAAGAAATAAAGCACACATTTTATTATTTTGCAAAAAGATACTAGTGAGATCTGCTATAGTTATATAGTATATATATATTTTTTTATCTAGAAGTACTTTTCTGATGCTTTGTTATAAACTTATCTAATTCTTTTGCATCAGCATGGAAGAGAAGTTATCAAACCTAGAGAATGAGAATCATATTCTCCGCCAGAAAACATTGAGTGCATCTCCGATGAGCAATCGGGCAGGATTCATAAAACCTTTTCTTGATGTAAGCTGTCTTCGTTTGTCTTCTTCCATCAACTACTGAACTCTGTAAACTCTTGACGCTAACAGGAATAGAACTGAAAATTGCTTTCAAGTTCAATATTAGCAGAGCTTTAGCATTTAAAATTCCCCGACTTATTCTCTCCCTTTGGAACAGAAAATCGGTGGTGCCTATGCTCTTGCTTCTGCTGATCAGAAATCTTATGTAAGTTTTTTCCCCATGTGTGATGTGATAAGCAGCTAATATAATGTGCTGAGTTTCCTGGTATGTAATTTTCAGGAATCACCTACTCCATCGAAATTTCTTGCACCAATGTCACACTTTTCAGATTCGCGTAGAGCGAAGTCAGGGATTGAAAAGAATCAGGTTTTTCTTCTTTTAAGTTTTAACTTTTAGCTTAAGATTACATGTTTCTACTAGTGTGGTTTTTCTTTGGCCCATTGAGCCATTAGGTCAATTTTATATACAGTTCTATGTGTGAGCCATTTTAAGCTGTGAGATGGTTGCAGGGGAACTTGGATATAATTTCACGATGCATTAAAGAGAATTTGGGCTTCAAAGATGGAAAGCCAGTAGCTGCTTGTGTTATTTACAAATGCCTCCTTCATTGGCATGCCTTTGAATCTGATAGAACCGCTATTTTTGATTTCATCATTGAGAGCATCAATGGTGAATTGAAGGTTACTTCTTAAGTTTTATAAAATTTAAATTTATTGCATTTTTTAAAAATTGTTTTTAGTGCTGCTGCACCACAATGGAAATCAGTTCCTAAGTTTTTGAGCTGACTCCCATGCAAGTAACGAGTTTCTCTATAGATAATTGCCAATATTATAACTTGTGATGTGACGGTTCATGGTTGTATGACAAAGAAAAGTATCTTCTTATTTCAGGATGGAGATGAGAGTGCTGTTTTGCCTTACTGGCTATCTAATGCATCTGCTCTTCTATGCCTTCTGCAAAGAAACCTACGAGCAAATGGGTTCTTGACAGCCGGTTCTCAGCGTTCTGCAGGGTCAGCAGGGGTAAATGGGAGACTCGGGCAAGTAAGTTTCGGGGGTGGACCTCATCATAATATACATCTTTATTAAGTTTAATGTACATTCTTCTATCTTAATTAGAACTTAGACAATCTCTTGGCTGAAAATAATCACCGAAAATGTCTTAGCTAGCACTTGGACTAGCCTCCAAACAATCCTGAAAATACCTTAAGATTAGCATCATAGCATGAGCTCCTAATTCAGCTAGATTAAGTCCCGCTCTAGTTTCTCCAAGGAAACATGACTGTCACATTTTGTTGCTCGCTTGTCTAGCAAGGACTAGACAATTGATCTTTGCAATTATTTCACGGGTGTAGAACCTAGATAGGTTTGTTTTGCATGACGATTCTATTTGTTTAAAAGAACTAAAAATGGCAATGTCGAAACCTTTCCCATGTATGGTCATCAAGCTTATAATATTATAAGCTAAGACAGAGAGTTCTTATGGAATTCTGATTATAATATGCCAAAACTTACTAGCGGTTATTTCAGAAACTGAACATTGTATTGATTTCTATCTACTTTTGAATGAATTATCATATTAGTGTAGTTTAACTCTTGCAGAATTTTCGATGAATTATCTATGAAAGAAAGCTTTAATATATTAACACTTCCATTTAGTGGTAAATATTGGGATGATCTAAATCCCAATGGAAGAGGTGGCTAGAAGGATCTGGTTGAGATTGCGTTGATATTGCACTGTGTAATGAATAAACCCTAGAATATCTTACGCATGAGATGCATTCATCATATGATTTGAAGTAAATGCTATTACACAGCAATACTTATACTTCACACTTGTTTATTTTGAAACTAACATGGAACATCTTTAGGGTCCAAGGTCATCTTTCAAATATCATGCTTTGGAAGATGGTTTGTCTCATATGGAAGCTAAATATCCAGCTATATTATTTAAGCAACAGTTGACTGCTTGTGTGGAGAAGATATTCGGTTTGATCCGTGATAATTTGAAGAAAGAAATATCTCCTTTGTTGGGCCAATGCATTCAGGTAATTGATCTTTGCTCTCACTTGGTGCTTAAGTCTAAATTTTTGCAAAGCAGATGCCACTTTTGATGATTGTGTTCTGGTTCGTTATCCTTAACTCAGCCCACCTCACGATTTGGGGTCAAGTAGAACTAATGAAATCTATGCACTGCTTATTCTTTTATAATGTATAGCTTGTAGTTATTGGAATTTGGGAAGTGTTTTATGGACTAGTTGCTTATTCAGTATATATCAAAGATGGCTAATCTTTTCAGGGATTATCTCCATTGCCTTATACTAATAAATGTATCTCCATGTTCTATTATTTCCTTTAAACAGGCACCAAAATTCCAGCGAGTTCATGGCGTGAAATCATCTAGATCACCTGGCAATGCTCCCCAGCAATCACCAAGCAGTGAGTGGGATAGTATCATCAGTTTCCTGGATTCACTGACAAGTCGATTACGAGGAAATTATGTAAGCTACGCTCTAATCCTTGTGCCTTCTATTTTGTCCAATTTAATTTATATGCTTATTACTAGTGGATTAATGAATTCCCAGGTTCCTTCATTTTTCATCCGGAAGCTCACCACACAGGTTTTCTCCTTCATCAATATACAATTATTCAACAGGTATTTTTATTTGACTTGGATATTTACCATTAAATATATACTCCAATATAGAGTGCCTTTAATTAAATTAATTTGCAGTTTGCTTCTGCGACGTGAATGCTGCACATTCCAAAATGGTGAATATGTCAAATCTGGCCTGGCTGAGTTGGAAAAATGGATAGTCAATGCAACAGAGGAGGTATTCATGTCATGTTCTTTGTCCCTGTCTTTAGCAGAAAATGAATTTTAGTTCTTGCAATCTGAGCCATTTCTGTATGCAGTTTGCAGGAACTTCTTGGCACGAGCTAAATTACATTAGACAAGCTGTTGGATTCTTGGTATATATATTTATTCTTCATTTTCTCCTGATAGTTGATCCTTGAGGATATAGTTAATGATACATTTGCTATTAAACAGGTAATACATCAAAAGAGGAAGAAATCTTTGGAAGAGATAAGACAGGATCTCTGTCCGGTAGGACTTCATTGAATTAATTCAGTCAGTCTGCACTTCCTGATGTATATGACCCTATCTGGTCTCTTGTCTGACTATATTTGTCATCTAAATTTCTTTTGCAGAAATTGACTGTGAGACAAATCTACCGAATAAGCACAATGTACTGGGATGATAAGTATGGCACTCAGAGTGTGTCAAATGAGGCAAGTATTTTCAATAGCCACATATTTTTTTGGCAATTCAGTATTGAGTTATCATACACATGGTAGCCTCCTCACTTTCATGGATAACTTGGGCTTTCTGCTATGGCCCCCATGTATCCTCTCAAGTATGGAAAGCATGAACAATCAGGATTTGCCAGTTCTCCTTGTTGCAGATTTAGTCTCTAGGACTTAAATGTTGAACCTGCTCTCCGTCACGAGCCCTTGGAAGCCAGTTTCACATATTTCAAAGTTTAAAATGATTCAATAACCATCGACTTGAGTAATAGCTTCATATCTTCCTATCCAGTAGAGATGAATGGGGTTCCACATTTAGCCCCATATGCCTAAACTCTTTTCAACTTTAGAGTGCCAGGAAGACTATAACGCGAAGCAAACCTTTGGTCTTCCACTTTTCTTTTTTCTTTCAATTGATATACCTCGAACCATCATGGACAAAAGTGCATCACATGAACCTTTATACTGAACCGATATGGTTAACTCTGAGTTTTTGTGTAAACGGATGTGCTTTATACTGAACCTTTTTTCCTTTACTGGTTTTTCGGCAGGTTGTGTCTCAAATGAGGGAGATAGTAAATAAGGATTCACTTAATACGTCCTCATCAAATTCATTCTTATTGGATGACGACTTGAGGTGAAGAGTGTTAAAATTAGAGTCGGACTTATTTATCATTTCCACTAATCCTTCTCTATGTAGCTTTCTAATCTTGTTCTTTGCACGTACACCATCTCTTATGCAGCATCCCGTTCTCAACCGAAGATGTATATATGGCAATTCCTGCAATAGATCCTACGGATATAGAGCCTCCAAAGTTCTTCTCCGACTACCCTTCTGCACAGCTGCTGTTGCAGAATGCAAAGTAAATGATCCTCCACACATGGCATAGCTGTAAGTGTCCTCATCTTTCTCTGTCTGCTCATTCTTCATGAAGCTGATTAGCCAAACATAATGCAGCGCGCTGTTTGCATGGAACTGACAGGAGAACCGTATATATAGTAGGCCATCTGCAGATTGAAACAAGTAGCTTTACAAGAGGATGTAAAAGGTAGTAATGTTGTTTGATTTGATTCTGTCACACGCGGGTTAGGGTCGTGGATGCTTGTACAGAAGATTGTTGTAGGCAGCAAATTTGCTCAGAAGGCTAGGGTATAGTTTTGTTCAAGCTTTGGCCCTTTTCTTGAGCAATGTACATTATTCATCTTGTTGTTAATGCATCGTGTAATTTCAAGCTCTCTTGAACAACTTCATCTACAACATTACTCATCGATGTTACAAAGAGACCAAACTCCATTCTTATGATCACCAACATTTCCACTTCGATATTAAAAGTTAGCTTCTACACAAAAATAAGAACATATAAAGTTAGCTTCATATCTCTATCTCGACGGCTTCACAACTGTTCCATTCGCATTTGAATTCGAGATAGCAACTGCAGCGCATTGCTGCAGATCAGCCAGAGAAAACGATCTCCACGTTGAGAAATCCTTCTTCCTAGGTGACAAGCTGCCGCCAGAGCTGCATTCGCTCTCAGAGTTGCTCATGGCCATAGCGAGAGCCAGTGTCATTCTGTTTGAGCTTGTGCTCGTTACTCTCTTTGAGATGCCGCCCCCGTTGCCCCTCAACGGAGACGAGCCTCTGGTCTTGTCACAGCTGAGGTTGGAGGCAAGCAGGTTTCTTCGTTTTCGTGAGTAACCATTCTCTGGTTTTGCAATTTCTTTGATGGTTGAAGAAGATGATGCATCTCTCAGGCTTGCAAATGACTTTGATTTGCCATTGTAGAACCTTGAAATCCCCCTTCTGCATTAGGGAAATGGAAATGGAAATATACATAAAAAGGAATTGATCAAAGATTACAATCCCACATTCAGAATCAACAAGAATTCACTACTCAAACCTCAGTGCAAGCAACAAGAAAATTATGCAAAACAGATTATAGATCACAAAAAAAATCACATCTTTAATTGAAAACATACAAAAACAAATAAAAACCAACCTTACTGGCAAGACTTCCTCCAAAGCATCCATGGCATCCAAGGGGCCTTTATAGGAGCTCTGCACCTCTTCACCATCACCTAATTTCTCTGATGAATTCTCAGAAAGATCACTGTTTTTTCCTATAGAAGATGATTCATCTGAGCTACAAACATCCTTGCAAGAATTCTTCAAAAACACAAATTTCCCAGCTTCTTCTTTTTCTTCCTCTCTCACATCCTTAAACATAACCTTTTTCCCCACAAAGAATCTCTGATCTCCACCACATATCCCATTAATCCGATGAACAAATGGACCATCTTCAACTCCACCTTTGTTCATCGCTCGTGTAGGCATATTGTTCACTCACTGTCAAGGCAAACCCAGAATAAGACAAAAAAAATTCAAGAAAATCTGGTGATCATGGAAAAGATCACGTTTTGAGAAAAGGGTTGTTACTAAAAACGAAGCCCAGAATCAAATTTCCTCCATCGGAGATGGGATCTATGCAGAATGCAATAAGAATATACTTTGAAGCAAATTCTCTTACAGCAAGTATGGATCACTACAAAAGACAGAGAGAGAAAGAGATATACATTTATATTAACACAAAATGAAATGTTAGTATTGTTTACTTATATATATACAATCTTGGATCTTAACGAAAGAGAGAGAGAGTAAACAAAAAGGGATTTGAGTGTTGAATATTCTTTGTTGGAATGGATATATAAATAAATGTTGAGATAAAATTGGGGGGTGGGGGTGGTGAAAGGTTAGGTCTTATCCTGAAATCCTCATCCACTGGTGACTCTATTTTAGTGGGAAAACAATAAAAAAAGGTTTCCAATTAAATTATGGTTGCAATGTTTGTTTAGAGGTGTAGTTGTACTAGATTTAAGTAATAATGCATTAATGCTTAGAAGAAAAGTAGCTGTCTTAAGGGCTCGTGTTTCACTATTATTATTAATGACTTTATTATGATTATCCCAATATTGTTTGTATTGGGTCAACTTATGTGTTTAGATTCGTTTTTTATTTGCTAAGGGCTTGAATTGGATTGGATTAGTTAAGTCAGTGGCTGCACCAAATAACACCCTTTCTTCTTCTTTGAAAAAAAAAATGAATCTTTTTTGTATTGAAAAATTGAGTCAATCTATTAAGTATTGATTTGTCATTATAGAAAGACTAATGGGATGCATTGCAATAGAAACTATTTTCTTTTTAGCTATTTACCACAAAAATATTTACAATTTGATCCTTTGTTTTGGAAGTCCTAAGTTTGAAAATCCAAGGTGTAGGCCAACATATTAGGTGTTCAATGTAGGGAGACAAATTATGTAACAAAAAAACAAATTGACCAATCATAAAAATGATGAAAAGTGTTGATGAAGGTGGGACATTAAATATCTGCTGTCCACAACTATCTACATTTCAACTTAATGCTTATCTCCAATCTTATCTTTCTACTACAAGAAATAGTCTTTTTCTTTGGAAAATTAGGTGTGTTTTAATTAGAGTTTATTGCTTTTAATGAAGATTTATTTAATATGCATATTCTATGTAGGATCAACCAAAACAAAATCTATTACCCATGAGTAGTGACTCCATATAATTAAAATATAATATATGGTGTGAAAATATGAATAAATGGTGGTTTCAATTATCTAAATTTGGGCCCCACGTTAACCCTAGGAAAAAGATTATCAAGGTCTTTTGCCTTCTTTACCCCTCACACTATCTCCAAAGCAGGATTGTTTTCTCATTGAGAACAATGTAAATCAGCTTAGTTGACCTAAGACTAACAATAACAATGCATATGGTACTATTTATATTGTTATTTTAGTTGTTTTTTAGGATGCAATTGATTTAGTTGTCAAACCTTGATCAAGATAAGATTTGTATCTATTTCTTCATTTATTAATGGATTGAAACATTGTTCCCTCAACTACTTGCATGCCTAACATAGTAAATGTGATACTTATCATGATAGATTAGTGTGTAAGTTCATTTATTTATCTCCTTCTTTATGTGGAAGTGTGAGTTTTTGATTGTAACAATATGTATGCCATCTGGCATTGTTTGAATGATTTGACATGCTACAATTAATTAATTCATTTATCTCTTACTTGATTTAGCTTAGACATGATACTTTGCAAAAAAAAATTCCTTCAAAAAGAATTTATTTTATTTATCTTGATTTAATTCCTAAAACTAGATCACTACTATAATTGGTTCTGGGCCCACCTAGGAAATGATGATATCAAATATGGGCCAAGATCCAACTATAGGCCCACATATCTAGATGACCCTATTAAATAATTGCAATTTGTCAAGATTTGATACCACCACATTTCACCTATTACTGTTGGGAATTGTGAAAAGATATTAAATAAAGAGGAATGAATCAAGATTTTGGCTTAAAAAGATGTGTGTACATATTCTACAAGATGGAAAACATAAACACTCTTTGCAAGAATTGAACTCTTCTTTTTTCCTTTACCTACAACTAACCATTAACATTCATTTCCTCATCAAGAAAAAAAGCAAAAGAAAAGGTCAAGAATCAAATCTACAATATTCCAAGATAGCAAGAACATGTTTTAGCTATGAAAGAATCATTAAAACCATGTATTCCCTCCGTCCTACTAAGCATGACATTTTTTTTTCCGGCACGGTTATTAAGGAGGGTGTATAAAGTAGTGTGTAAAAGTGATAAAGGTGGTAGGGTCCATATCTTTTTGAAAAGATAACTTTTACTATCTATGGAATGTTTCAAACTTAGTGGAACGTCCCAATAAGGAAAATGTGTCATGTTTAGTGGGACGGAGGGAGTACAATTTTGGCGCTTTTTCTTTTTCTTTCTACAAAACCCGGTATAATATTAAGGGTTCGTTCGGTCTATATACTACGTTATGTGTTCGTGTACTACCTACCACATACGTGAGTTCAGATGCAAGTATGTTTCGGGTTCTTTGCAGTAGCTCGTTCAGCACATCCTAATGATACCTGCTACGTTTTTCCCGATTTCCTCCTTCGTTTGCTCACATATAGGAATATCACCGATATACATGTCGAAAAATGCCCCTATACACAGAGAAAATGAAAACAAAATAAAATAACTTTCTCATCTAATCATATATAGTTGTTCTTGATCAGGCTTGTTAGATGCTTTAGTTTATAATAAGAGGCTAAATTAAATCTTCATTGTTCATGTTCATAACTCACGAGAGGTCTATAACAAGAACAATAAATTTTGAAATATTAGACACTTACTGCAAAGATCTTTGCTCTGAACTGCTCCAATATTATTTCCTTCAACTGCAAATATAAAATTCATATTTTCATCTCCAAAGCATTTTAATCTTCAGTTAACTGCTTATTAACGCACACCGGTATGTGAAATTAACGAACAATAAGGAAAAGGTCGGGGAATTTGAACAAATTAAAAAAACTAAGTGCATAGCATAGTACAACTCACCTTCCGTAACTAGATGCCCATCAGTTGTTCTCCGGAAATTGATCGTTGTACCCTGTAAAGTATTCCTTGTTTGAGCAAGGTTGGTTGAAAAAGAAAATACTATAGTAATGGTTTCAAAAGCACGTACAACTCGTAACGGAATATCCTGCTTGAATATGGCACCAAACGCTTGTAGACAGCTGAAATCAGCTTCTGGATTTGTCTAATTAAGATGAAAAAATACAAGTCTTATTAGTAAAAGAAACTACCATCATGAACAAGCACCATTAGATAACAAAATTTTACCTTTGTTAATCGGGCTCGGAGAGACTTCTCAAACACACTGCACGAGAATTTCGGAAGGAATCAGAAAACATTAACAATCATATCCAATCATATTTTCCTGGTTCGTATATATTGTATCTTAGTTTCTATATTACATTTCTCATACAGCATTAGGAATTAAACTTACTCTTTCACGGTATTGATTTTGATTCCGTTGCAACTAACCACAAGCCTAACTGTCATGCTGATATCCGCCCTGCATCAACATGCATCACATATATCACAAAATGAAAATACTATAGAGTTCAGTTTTAATCACAAAGAATTTGTGATATGATATATAGCAATCTTGATTTGATAGAAAGAATATATTAGACGAGAAACAATGTGACTGATATGCCACCATCAAGCAAGAACATATTCAAAATGTTGGGCCTTGTGTTTGCCTTAGTGAGATTACAATGGCCAGTCTATGTTACACGTGCCGTAGTTATCTGTGTTTTTTTTGTATAGGATTCAAAGCAACAATAGAATACAAGTATGAATTACAAGAGTAGAACTATTGACGAGTCAAGTTTTCAGGAGATGTAGTGCAACCGGTATGGATTTTGTGTCATTAGCTATATACTCAAAAAGGGGTCCTGAGGTGAAATGACCAAAAACTATGATATCATAATGTCTAAACAAGTATTGAAAAGGTAATCACTGCATCATTTCAACAGACCTTAGAAGATCCTGATAAAAATCTTGGCGCTTGTTTAACTCATCCTCTGGAATGCAAGAGTACTTTGGACCCAATTTCTCACAAACATCGAATGGATGAACATCTGTTGAAGAAGCAAATGATATAGATGGTCCGGGAACATTTCTGTGGTAAACTTAATATATTGAAGGCCAAGGACTTACAGAAACCAAATGCATAGACTGAGAGAGATTTGATTCTTATAATGGTCATCGTTCTTGATCCAGTTCCTACGAGGATCTGAAGTAACGTACAAAATGTTACAAGTCTGTACAGAAAAAATCGAGATTCGCTTAAGGTAAAAGAAAATAACTATAGGCTCCTACCTCAGGATTAAAACCGGAATTACTTTCTCCTGATATATTATTGTCCAACAAGGTTGGAAACTCGACACCAGTTCTTGGCTCGGTTGTTTTCGCCCATGCCAGACTCTGCAAGTAAAGATCGCTGCGGGGTCCACATCTTTGACTTTCAACATCACAATTTTTCTGATCTGTGCATCTCTGCACCTCCATAGAACAGGTGTCCAATGGAATAGCTAGATAGTTTGTAGAGCTAAAACAAATATGTAAAACCTTTAGAATTGAAAGAAGCAGTGAAGCACGATGAAAATGCATTCAGAACTCGTAAATGGTTCGAACTGAACTTACACGTTAGTCAATGGTGGCACCAATGCAGCCCCCAACGACAGCGTGGGAAAAGATTGAAGCCATTGAGACTCTTTAGATAATTGCTTCAGAGCAAAGCTCGATATTTTATTAATCACTACTGGTATTGTAGATATCCTGCTATACTTCAACTTCGAGAAAAACCCTGTGAGGTCATGTCTCACAGTGGAAATATGCTTTAGTTGTGTTGAAGTACGTGAGCAACTGGGAAGAGAGCCAAGATGGTCGCCTCGTAGCTTGCTATTGCCATTGGAATTCGGACCACGGGCACCCCATATTACCAGCGCACCGGCAAATTTTGACATACAGCTGAAAGCTTCTTGGAGTGCCATACTTCCTGGCATGAGAAGGTGCCTCGAATTGTCAACTAACGATGCTATGTGAGAGATCCAATGGGCTCCCAGACTGGGATCGATAGGAAATAAACTACCAGTATTTCCATCCGGTTCGATGAAAAACAACCAATTAGTTCCCATATTGAACTAGAAATGGATATATTTTCAATTTCAAGTTCTTGAAAGTTGACACAAAACTGACAGCACAACCTGCTCAATTTATATCAACAATTAGCAAACACAGTAATTTCAAAATGCAATGACACAAGTTGCAGCCTCGCTTACTAAAGAAAAGGCAATGTACAATGACTGCATCCATACAAAAAAAAACAGAAAATGTTGGCAGACAAAGAGTAATCATCAAGAACTCCAAAGATTACAATGGCATCAATAAGGTGAATCGCAAAATGCAAGGAAAAAAAAAACCAAACATGAGCACCCATGAATGAGAAACACAAAGGGAATCAAAATTGAGGCATCAGCAAATCATACAATATGAAGTAATTCACTACATGCTTCGATTGATTGAACAATTTTGAGCTGATTTAATCATCTAATCCTTCAAATACTCATTCATCCAAAACTATACACCCTTAGTAAGACTTAATCACAGACGCAATCACAATCATGGAATAAAATCAAACAATTCGTCATCAGCAAAATACCTAAATTGCATTGACCCTATGAATGAACAAAACTAAAATACGATTGCAGAAGGGATAAAAAGGGGGAGAGGGGATCGGATATAATATAAACCTGGAAAAGGGCAGAAAAGGAGGATCAAAAGAGAAGGATCAAGAACACTTTTTAAATATAAATCTCGATACAATGAGCTGAAAACTCGATCAGGGCTTTTGTATTTTTGCAGAGAGGTAAAGAATATGCCTTGATTGATCTCGCCAAGAAAACGGAAGATTGAAGGCAGTCGAGATTGAATAATTTCCTTTTGATTTGATATGCTTTTTCATGAAAACAGGAGAATCAGGTCTTGTGTATTAATTAAATAAGAAAAAAAGATATAATTTTTTGGACTATATTATTACTTTGAGATGTATACAGAGAGAGAGAGAGGGCGTCGCGTCATAGTCAATTCATACACAAGAATAGAGAGAATGAAATAAAGAAAGGAGAAATAGAAAGGCAAAAGGGAGAAGAAAAAGAAATCTCTGACCTCTGTTGTACAGTGTATAATCTGAGCACTTGGTTTTTGTTTGGAATGAATAATAATCAATGAATTACATTTTTGATTTGATTTGGTCTGGTCGGCAAACACCAACAAGGCCTTTTTACGTCTCAATCACATTCTCTTTCTCTCTATATGTATCTAATCTATGTGGGTTTATGTTTTCTGCCCATCTTCACGTTCACATTCATTCTTGTTTCTGTATCTGCCTGCCTGCCTGCCTGCCTTCACATCATTGTCTTCTTCAGTTGGATTTTAACGCTTCCTCAAGTTTGTCCAAATTTTTTGGAGATCTCCACTTTCAACTTACACGTCACGTGATTCTATATACTGCACCTTCAGCTATTCCCATCTCATTCTTATTATTAGGATCAAATTATACAAATTTAAAGTAGGGATTGAGAATTTTCCACTATTGCTGCCAACTAATAATGACTTTTGCCAGCTAAGCTTTCTCTCATGTGATGTGATATGAATTGAATGCAATTTGTGCGTGCAAGCCACAAACTTGGGTCAAACAATTATTCCACTTGCCGTCCATTCCATTAATTCAATTCCTAATTCCTAATGATGGTAACTCCTCTCTTCTAATCTAATTATAGGTGGAATTAATTGACTAATCAACAACCCAACTCCCAGCCCGGCCCGGCCCACTCCCGTTGGGCTTTTCAGAACTATCTTTGTGGCTCCAAAAACTCAATTATAGATGGTGCAGCAGTTGTGGGTGATGTATCATCTAATCTTCATCACCCAACTTCGTCTCTTGCATGTGTTTTCTTGTTCTAGGAAACAAATGCCAAAAGCCAGCCTAGTGTAGATAAGAATCGAACTTGACATTTACCTGATCCAGACATGATCACATGTTGCTTCTTACCTTTATGCCAAAACAAAGTCCATCCAAATACTAACCATTCATCAATGCAACTCCCTTTCGGTTCAATACTAATCATCAAATACTTTTAGGAGAAGGCGTCTCAAGCTAATATTAAAGAAATATACATATAGCTTATAAGGTGCAAAATCAATGTGATTTACAGCCAGATCACCTCATTTACAGATGATGAATAACAAAGAACATATAGTTGAAATGGTGCTTTGTCAATCGTCGTAGTCAGGAAAAAATAAATATAGGAAGGGTCTGTAAGCAAGGAAACAAATAACCAAGAAGTTTTCTTCTTTTTTTTTTTATACTAAATTACAGGTAATATGATAACCTTTCCCGAACCTGGGGATAAGAGAAGCAGCGGTTGAGGTCAGAAATCTGAAACTCTTCTAAGGCTTGATTTTCGGTTTTGTCGAGTTTCGCTGGCATCAGAGGAGTCCTGCTTCGAATAGATTTCGCCTTCTCAAGGTCTCGTCCACCAGCTTGAAAGTCTTCTTCACAAGTTTTTGATCCAAGGCAGTTGTTCTATAGATCTTGAAGACTCGGTCTACACGATCAGGTGCAGTGTTTTGGAAATACAGCTCCTCGAATTTTTTCTTCACAAACCTGAGAGGAAAGTACATTGTTAGGGAGAAGAAACTTTAAATGAGGAAAGAACAAAATGACACCGGCAGATTTAAGTATCGTTCACTAAGCTGACATCTTAAGCATTTACTAGGAGGAAATGATTGGCATTAGATGATAAGACAATTGTTATGGAAGGAGAAATCACAAAACAAGGGTGAAGGAAATGCTATAAACTGTACCCTCACATGTCACTATTCAGAAGAGGGTATGAGATTACTTACTCGTATGCATGCTCAATTTCTTGTTTCCCGGTCGAAACTGGCTGGTAATCCTTGAACCACCCACATACATTCAGGGGGACCTGCATAGAAAAACATTATGATCTAAATCTTGTCCCAAGCATAAAAACATTCAAGTCTTGAAAACTTACGTTGAGAACCTTCTTTTCAAATAAATCAAATTTGTTGAGAAATAACAGGAATGAAGTTTTCTGCATGAAAGTGGGATGTATTAGTAAGTTAGCCACGGATATAAAAATATCAGTCATTCTTGTAACATCAGATAAAACCTCAAAGCATGGTTGCTTCAGGATCCACTCGAAAAGTTCTTTCGTCTCCATCATTCGGTTTTTGTTATCATCCTCAAAGAGAGTCTGGTCATACCTGAATGATTGTAGAGTTGAAATACTTTCATGCGTCTCAGAGTAAAAATTAATAGCACGGTGTCAGAAGTCAAATTTATAAGCAATTGAAAAAAAATGGCATTGTTAGGTGATATCTTAGCCAGGGTTTCACGAGTTAAAATATTTTCATGAGAGAATATTGTAGTCATACTCGCTTATAGCAGCACAGAATATCACAGCTGAAACACCCTCAAATAAATGAATCCATTTTCTCCTTTCATTTTTCTGGCCTCCGACATCAAAGAGACGATATACTTCTCCACTTTTCTTGTTTTCTCCAACTGGGCTGCAAACATCTCAATAGTGAGAGACTGCTTTATGTAAATTCATTTACGTCACACCTTGAACTTTCATCGATGCTAATAAAGCAAAACACATGGCAGGAAACAGAAGTATCTATCAATGACCAAACATTATTGACACATGAGGCAAAGGCAACCATGGAATCTTAAGGATGTGAAAGCAGATGTTGATGCATCGTTACTAAAATATTTGCTTTAGAAATCATCATCAAAATCTCTAACTTGGTAGACAACAACAAGCTTAAAAAGAATTTTAGAAAATGACCTGCCTGAGCTGCAATAGGATTAGCATGACTTTTAAATTAAATCATTCCGAGCAATATGCCATTACTTAGTTCAAGTTGAATCACTTTGAAACCAAGCTGTGTTAAGAGTCATGATTTTAACTTGCCACCTTATCAACTCAAGGACATAATACAATTAAGAGTGCTTTTTAACCAGGAAAAAAGATTGCATCGTTAGGTGATCAATTATAGCCAGGTTTTGGTGAAACAAATAATCTGTTCAGGTATACAGACAAATCATGATGTTGGTGATGAATAGAGCAGGAAGGAGAAAACAAAAACACAATCATTGGTCTATGTAAAGGAAGAAAAGAAAACTAGCAATCACCTGAACTGGATTTCTACAACACCCGTTGTCCGGACCCTGGCATAAAGAACATCTTCCTACATCATCACATACATACAAAAACATACTTTTACAACACGTACAAAAATGGGAGTGCTAATTAAAAAGAACGAGGTACATAAGATTTACTAGAAAAAGAATAGCAGAATAGGCCGCGAATATGTACTGAAATAATATAAGATAAAGATAGGAAAAAAATAAGTGTATAAGTTCCCATGTTCATACATACCTTAGTAGGAACATAATCTGCATCAGACAATCTTTGTAAATTTTCCATAAAAAAATGGGCACAATCTGGAAGTTGGAGTTCATTACCACGGTTATATGTTTCCTGCCAATGAGGCTCAAACACTTGAATAAATGGATCTATTCAGTTAAAAACTACTTCAGTCCAATTATGTAACTATAAGTACAACCAACCTGTATGGCACTATCTCTCCAAAGAGTTCCAATTTCATCTGCAATCTCCTTAGTCAGACGTGGATAGTTCAACCTACTACCAATTTCTGAAAACCTCTCACCGGTTTCCTGAAAGAAAATTGAGAATTAATCTCTTACAACAGCAGACATCTCCAGAGATGTTCAATCTAGGAGTATCAGAGTATGCACACAAGGAGAATCAAGATCAAATGAAGACTATGTCAGGACATAAACTAAGCAAACCTTATTTTCGTCACACATGACGAACTTTGTGGAATCATCTGAGCTTTGAGACAATTCCTTCGACCCATCATATAATATCTGTAAGGAACAATGCAAAACTGAGCAAGACTTTCTCATGCAACTTCAAGTATACACATCCTATCAATCAACTGCAATATGAACCAAAGGGGTAACAACCAACACACCCTTTCATATATTCATACTTTTATTGTCTGATAAACATTGGCATGGATGACTGGAATATAGCCTTTCAGCTCAGACTCGTCAAACCCGCTCTGGAACAGAAGTTTTATCTGCATTGCATTCACTAATTATCTTTCTGAACAATATGCGACATTATGCTTTAAACGTGACCTTAATTTAAAAGGGATCACCATTACCTGCTTGAAAATGGTAGACTTTCCAGAATCTCCAGCACCTTGAGGGAAAGAAAAAAAAAAGGTTCGTAAATGCCAATAAAGTTCATAAAGAAGATCAAAGACTTGGAACTTTTACAAGAAGAAACCAAAATTAGAAATTTCCATGTATGTATACCAAGTAACAGAAGTTTCTGAATATGCTTCTCAGCTTTAGTTTCTTGCTCGATTCGCCTTTCAATCTCTGCCGTCTGCATATTCGAGAGGCATAAAACATAAACACCAACTGTACACAAAAAATAATGTACATGCCAAATCGCATTATACTTGCAATTTATAAGAAAGTTTGGGAAGCTCCAAGGAGGATTAACCTGCTCATTCTCCTCAGAACCAGCTTGATTGTGCCTCTGTCTACTGCAGAGAGAGCCCATATTATCTATTAATGTACACAACACAAACACCATATGTACGCAATCCCTCAACCAGCTCAATCGCCAATAACACCGTCCAATCTTCCGCGCAGCTCCATAGCTCGCCGAAAACAAGCCTTGGGACTTAGGAAAAATGGCGATTTGAAAGCAGCTTAGGTGCAGCTCCGGATGAGGCAGCGGTGGATCTAAATCTAATGGCGAAGTTAATCGAGTAAGATGAGGTGTTTTCCCCGAGTGAGGAAGTGAGCTAACGGCGATGTGGATCAGCTAGAGACGGAGGTAAAGGTAGCCTGGGCGGCGATCGGCCGTGGAAAGAGGAAGTTGGAGGTAGAGAAGGGTTTGGTGGTAGGTTTAATCCATTCCATTCTGAATCATAGATCCGGCGGTTTTATTCCTTTTTGACCAGTCAAACATCAGTCAACTTTTTTACTGTTTACAATATTCCTTCGACCCGGACCGGATCCGGACCGGACCCGTTTTTATATTGTAGCTCCGGGTTTGGGCCTTACTATTGTTGTATTTGGATTTGGGCCTTACTATATATAGTTGTATATTTCCAAAGACATGAAATGGTTCGAATTTTGTAGCTTTAGGTATTTCAGTCTTGCACTTGTGACTTGTGACTTGTGACTTGTGACTTGTGACTTGTGACTTGTTGTTTGGGTTAACAAAATAGTAGAGAAGTAGAGAATAGTAAATGAAGAAACAGAAGCTAACAACTTTATCTACCCAACTCCGCCATACATTTCATCCCACCTTAATTCTCTTAAAGCTCATTTTGTGAAAAGGCCACCTTTGTATCTTCCTATGGAATATATATAGCAGCTCACATATAAAACAATCACATAACATATATAGTCCATAATTTGATTACTACATCTCAAACTTTAATCACCTCAAGCTAAGGAAGGCTGTTTACAAGACATGATATAATCAAGTGTTCAACTAATTACTTGAGATCCACTATCTAGAATGTATCTCATGCAAGAATTTCTTGAGAATATTATTGAATTTGGCTGCATGTTCCAGTTGAGGAACATGAGATCCCTTTTCTATCACTTGTAATGTCGCCTTTTCCCCCAACAATCTGCAAAATTTAATTTCTTATTAGCTAGGATTGCTTGCTTCATGTATTGTATAAAAACAAATAAATAAATGTGAGAATTAATAATAATATTGAAGAAATACATACTTTTTGAGTTCCTTTGCTTTCTCCACTATAAATATCTGATCATTTTCTCCCCACACGATCAATACTGGCTGAACTTCCCATAAAATTTATAATCACATATCTCATGCAAATAATTAACTATGAAAATAAAAGAGTGAAATAATTGTTCTCAAAACAAGTAATCCAACTTATACTTTTTCTTTCCCATAATAGTTATTCATAGCATTAATTAATTTACTTAACTACATGATGTGAGATGTCTGGAAATTGAATATCATTAATGAGTATAGGACAGGAGCCAACTAATTCTTGGAGCAATAATTGAACAAGCCAAGCCCTATTTTCTGGTCCATTTCAATTTCATAACCTTTTGATTTCAACCAAATAAAAATAAAGATACGGATCAGCTAATGTGTTTTGACGTCACTAATTAATTCTCTCCTAAACAAAACTAAAGAAAAGGAGCAAAACTAAATAATTAAGTTATACCTGTGTTAATGGAGTAATTGTGACAGTTTCATCTTTTCCAAAACTCAATTCTTTCAAAAGCTCCAGCTTCTCCTTCCTATTTTCAGAATACAATTTCTGCAAAACATGCATACATACATTAATTAATTAATTATGTTTCACAAAGTAGTTCATTAATAAATATAATTATAGTGGCTACCTGAATAAAGTCGTTGAGTAAGAATTCCGGCATGTACGGCCGGCCGGAGACGACGAACCGGAGCGAGGACCGGAGCTGACCGGCGGTTTGCGGCAGCAGCAGATCCTCAATCTTGTCCACCTCAGCTTTCCTCAGCAGCCTCTCGTTATCACTCCGCCGCAAGTTGACGGCGGAGCTCGCGATCACCACCTTCTCCACCCTCTCCGGCCACATCGACGCCATCCGGTACGCCACGAACCCGCCGTAGCTCGTCCCCACCACCGAGTACCTCGTCGCTCCCACGGTTTCCATGAGCCTCCCCAAGCACTCGGCTTGGAAAACCTCGGAGCGGGCCGCGGCGGTGGAGAAGGATTCGCCGAAGAATAGGAGGTCGGGGATGTAGACGTCGTATTCTCCGGCGAAGGCGGCGGCCTGGTGCCGCCACTGCCAGAGGCTCGGGGGGCCGAAGCCGTGGATGAGGAGGAGCTTGGGTTTGGAGGGGGTGGGGGAGCGTGGGCCCCAAAAGTGGATGGTGGTGGCGGCGTCGATCTCAACCGTCCGAGAGGCGAGCCCCGCCGCCGCCGCGGAGCGCCGGAGGAAGGTGCCGAGGAGGGCCACCACGCTGAAACAAGAACTCCCCATTTTAGTGTGGATATTGAAGAAAGTTAAAATGAGAAAGATTTCTACTTTGTTGTGTAATTATGGGAAAGTGAGTGACTTAATATAGGCTGCTATATGCCCTTTTGTGTCTTTGAAAAACGTTTCAAAATTCGACTTGGACTAAAAATTAAGCTACTTGTAATCTCCAAAACAAATAATTTGGGCAACTTGTTAATATTCGTTTACTACTTATTTCCTATACATACATATATAATAAATAGTCTTAAATATAATAACTGAAGTAAACAAAACTAATATGAAAAGACATATGTGTTAATTGTACAAATGACATCATGAATAAAATATAAAAATTGAAGTCAACAAAACTAAATGAATGGAGACATTAATATTCAACTACCCCTTCGGCCAATGGTAAATAAGTGGAGTACATAATTTGCAAGTTGGTTGTCAAAATTAAATAAGCCAATTTTATAAGCATAAAGTCCGCATCCTATATTCCTATCCTATGTTCCAATTTTATATTATAGAGATGATATAAGCATAACCTGATTATTGTAGTTTAATGATTTTACAAGGACAAGTGATGAAGAAAGGTATCTTGTGCTTCAATCTATAATTCAAAATTGGTTGCCATAAAGTTTTAAAGATGATGAGAAAGAATAGGTAGGTTAGGGTGAAATTGGGTTTGGTAAATCACTTTCTTTGCAAGGATGTATGTTCGATATCAAAGCCAACTTGTTTGCAATCTATTGGAATTTGGATTTAATTTAGCTGCAAGGAACATCAAGCATGAATCTTTTATTAGCCTTAAAAATACTAAATTCTTGTTCAAGCTGTAATAAATTTATTTCATATCATTATCAACAGTGTGGGAGTAAAGACTTGGGCCCGGGCCTGGGCCCTATCCGTTTCAACAATTTGGGCCAGAGAACTCGCGAGTTCACTCAGTCCCCCAATCATTAACATGAAACTCCATTCCAAGATTCATCCAATAAACAAAAGAAGAGATGAGTGCTTGAAAATACGGTGTTGATATAACATCATTACATATAAAATACTACTAATAAATTAATTGCTTCAGATTCAGATACAAGTAAGTTTTAACCTAAATTCATAACACAAATATGAAATCATTCCCAATCAACCTCAAATCCAAACACATACACGGACAATTGCAGTTGTAATTATAAATTAATTGAGCAAATATATATTGAATCGCACCCACCGACAAGATCCGATCCGATCCGATGCGAAACCCGATCAAGCGCAGGCGCAGGGGTTATCAACGAGCACGACCCCCTCATCGGCGCCACGGAAGAGGAGGTATCCGGCGGCGAGGCCCACCACAACCGCCAGCAGCACGCCGGCGTTGAACGACATGACGGCGAGCATCAGCATGTAGCCGATCGCGGAGTTGACCCCGAAGAGGAAGGCCCCCGCGAACTGGTGGGGGGACCAGCGCCGGCCCTGCAGCTTCGGGAAGAGGAGCGGGGCCTCGGCAGGGGGCAGCGGCGGGGGAGTCTTGGAGGCGGAGAGGAGCTTCAATCGGAGGCGGCGCTCCTCCATGTACTGGTAGAAGGCGGAGAAGAGGAGGAGGGCGAAGAGGGAGAGGAAGTAGCTAAGCCAGGAATCGGTGCTCCATGAATCGAACAGGATCGTCACGCTTCTTCCCCAGTAAAACGTCATGTGCATCATCGTTGCAGGAGGAGTTTGGTTGTTGGTGGATTCGATTTTGGGGTTTTGTTTCTTATTAGTTTGGAAATAAAGATTGGATTTTTATTCAATTTTACCCAATTTGCAGGGGGCGTGGCGTCGCATTCTTGGGATTAGTGTTGTTTGGAGTGAGAGATAAGATAGTGGTATTATTTTTATAATTGATTTATTTATTAATTTCTTATAGCATAGCATAGCATAGCATGTACTGTACTACTTGCTATACAAACGTACGTACATGTCATGTGCAGTACATAGTTGGCTTCTAGAATTACTCAAGCTCCGGATAACCAAAATAAAAATTAAATACAACTAACATTTTCTTCTTTCGATCCCATATTTCCAACACACAATTTAAAATTTAAAACATAAATAGTCCATTTTGTTTACTACTCGCACTAGACGTTATAACTATTATACTCCCAAGCCCGTTAAGGCTAATGGACTTATGGCCCAATACTTTATATGATAGGGTATGATATATAAGGAAGAGCTAGCTAGGCTCATGGTTGTTGATAACGACCAAGTAACAGCCGACCAATTGTGGTCCAAAATATTCTAGTATACAAAAGAACATGTGGGTGCATGGCCTAATACACCAAATTAAGTTAGGGCTTGATTGTGCTCTTTCGACACTGTGTATTAACTAAAGTACAAAGTAATTAGACGAACCAAAACTCAAATATTAGCTAGGGATTTCGTTAACCAATTTAGCTTAGTTTATCAATTATCACTTGTCGAGTAAATTTTAAAAACCATCTACTAGATTTTAAATGGCTAGCAACTAAATTCCGTCTTAGTAAACTAGTCTGGATCAACAACAATAGGTACTAGTATGGAGTATGTAAGTATTGTAATGAAGAACAGCAAATCAAATGAAAGCAAAGCAAGCATGCATCTTCTTCAAAACACAAGAATCTTTTCTTGCAACCTTAATTAGTTGTTGGTAAATACTAAAAAGCAACACCAAATCCAAAGAAATAAGAGCGAGTAATGAGTACGGACTAGCTGGCACGGGCCGAGTGGAGGGCGGGCTTGTTCACGGGGCCCGACCGGGGGGAGTCGAGGGTCCTGAGAAGCAGCTGCTTCACCGCCGATATGAGTTCTTCGGTAGGGTTCTTGGGTGGGCCCATGTTCTTGAAATTCTTGCAGAAGCTCATGTGCCGCTTCAAAGCTTCCTCAGTTCCGATTCCGCCCTCCGACCTCACCTTCTCGTCCTTCACCGCCTCCGAGCAAAGCCCGCAAACCCACCGCCCAGAATTGCGTTCCCTCACGCGCATTATGTACGCCTCCGTGCACTCCTCCGTCAGCCCGCAGCACTCGCAACGCGCCACCACCGCCGCCGGACTCTCCATTTTTCAATTGTGGGGACAAAATTAATTAAGAAATGATGACTTGTTCGATTGGGAAATATGTCTGAAATGGGATATTTTTAAATTCAAATGGGTATGTATGGTATATTAAAGAAGAAGGGATTAACGGAAAATCACATCAAAAACCGAATCTTTAGAGAGAAATATAAGAATACTCACAAAAGAATTCAGACTCTTCCCACTTATATTTGGTAACCGATCAATTTATATACAAAATTAATTTAACTGGATTCTCGCAACTTCTCTCCTGTGTTTATCTCTCTCTTTCCCACTCACCTTCTTCTTCAACAATCTCGCCGCCGATGATCAGACGCTTGAACACCATATACATTTCTCTCTCTCTAACTCTAACTCTAACTCTTTCTAGATCGAAGGGAGGAATGTGAGAAGAAAAGGGAAGAATGGGATTAGTATATATAACGGTGAGATGGAAAGTGGGATGAATTTGGACAACTCTTTTGCCAACTGTGCAGAGTTTACGGCTCGGAAAAAGATCAAAAAATAAGAAAGACTGTGCAGTATATTCGGACAAGATATGTTATCTCCAATCATTGGCGTCTTCTGCTACAATTTGTCTCTTCGATTACGATGTTTTTCAGTATGCGCTCGGTTGATCGTGGCCGTTGATCTTTGTGTAGATGAATGAATACGTGTAGAAAAGGAAGAAAATTAATTATTTGTTTCTTTAATTAGGTCAATGTTTTTGGAAATTGTGGATTTGTTTAGTGGTTAGTAGCAAATACTAATTGGAAATTTTGACCGATTCTTTAAATCATTAGTTTTTTTTTAGATAAATGTGAAATTCAGTCAAAATGAGTTGATGAGGTGAGTTGAGTTTTGGTTTATCAAAATTTTAACCTTTATTAGCTTACTTAAATACTCTCTCAATAAAACACAAATTAATTAAGTTCATATTTGTCATTTTTTAATTTACATTACAATTTATTTTAATTATTTGTCGACCGTAGAGAGTATGTATTTCGTAGAGAGTATGTATTTGAGGATTTGAATACTGTATATGTATTTGTACATATCCAATATTAAGGTATTCAGATCAATCGAGATGATTCATGTTTAAGGGAACAATAAAACATTAAATTAACGAAAATAAATACAAATTTAAGAAGAAAATAAATCGAAAACATTTACTATACATATACATAAAATATAATATAATATAATATAAAATTCCTATAAATATAGAAGCATAATCACAAGTAAAGCTATCCATCCACATGGCACGCCAGAAATTGATACAAAGCAATGATTAAGCCCTAATTAATCAAATTGAGAGCATTAAATATATATCACGTAATCATGAATTATATTTCGACATCGTATAGTGCTGCATGTTAAAAACGCAATATTAATTGATTAATTATTATATTTATGGAGATAATAATGTGAAGCAAAGCAAGTGAGGTGGTGGGTACGAAGCTGTCAAACGGCGACGTTTTGATGAGCTACGACTTCTAAGTTCTATCTTGTGTCACTCTCTGCAGTCAAGATTGTACCGTGCAACCCTTAATGCTATTTAATAGGAGTACCATATTAATTATTTGCCTTTAATTACTCTAATTTTCTCCAACTTATACAGTTGATACTAATTGTTTTCAAGAAAATTGCGATCATAATCTCTTGCTTATGGAAAAACAGTATTAGATCTAGAAAATTTATATATGATACTATGTAGAAAATTTAATGGAATTAAAAGGTAGCAGTTGTATTTGCTAGAGCATAATTAATTAATCTTACACCCCTATTACAAAATAATATAGTGTGCCAGCATAAAAAATATACACTCTCACTATATTTTAAGTATAATTAAACTAGACGTCGAAAAATATAATTTTATTACTGCACATATCTTTTTTCCCTTTACATTCCCCTACATTCAAATAAAAATAATAAATAAATATGTTGATATTTTGTGTTACTTCGATCTCAAATTTTTTTTTTTTTAGTACATGGTTCCACTACGGCCCTACCGACAATACATTTTAATAAAATAAAACTCCGATATTAGTAACACAATAAATGAATTCTATATATCGCAAACATGACTTACTCTTAATTAATTTTTCAAAAATAATTATACAATCGTTTCCCTATTTTATTTTATTTAGGACCTACAATCACAAATACAAATTTTGTGGCCAATAATTTCCTACTTGTGCAACTCGTGTGACATAATAATAAAATATTCACGTATAAGATGAGAATGCAAGTTGTATATTAATTTTTCATATTATTTATTTTTTGTCCTAAAATAATTTATCGTAAATTATGGTCCTCATATCACTCATCTTGATAACGACAATGTCTTATCACATATGTTACTTATATTATTTTGATACCTCCATCTTTTATTTATATCATAGTTTGGCCACATATATTAATTACGTGTACGATATTATTTCAATTTACACTTGATTAAATAATTGTAGAGAAATGGTTAACGCAATCTAGAGAATGGATTATGATTTGGATGATGATTGGTAAATTAATAAAATGGGATATATGAAAGAAAATTAATTTTATTTACCAAACAATTAATTTGTACTCAAACATTTCATGAAATGCATATAAACAATTTTTAGAATATATAAATGAAACATAATAAGTGTAATTAATCACATTTTCAAGTACGTTTTCCAAACTTAGAAAAAATCCCAAAAATTTTGGCAAAACCACCACCTTTCTTAACTTGGTTAGGTTGCGGCGGCCCAGATAAAACCCGCCTCCAAATCGGTGGTGTAGCCGCCGCTCGTCTGCTGCCGCCAAAACTCCGGCATTGCCGTAAACGGGCCAGCCTCCCTTCACCCTTCACGACTGGATCTTCTTCACTATTACCCCAAACTGAACCTGACGAGCCTTGCCTTCTGAATGATTTTGTAGACCTCTCTAGACTAGCCATGAAATTAATAATATTCTCACCAAATTGAAGCCTTACTAGTTTAATCTATCTTTGCATGGTAATATGAGGATGAGTTTATTATTTATATATAAATATATGTTTAGGAGAGGTATGTAGAATAAAATGAAGCATCTATTGAGTAATGATCCGGCGCCTGTATTTGATTCCAAGAAACCATAATCCATAGTTTTAACATGACTTTCCTTGTCTGTATTCATTCTCATTTATTCTATTTTACATCTTCATATTTAGTTTCTCCAATAGTCTGAAACTTTATCAAAATCAAACATTTATTCCATTCTAACTGTTACACAAAATTATTCAAACTGATCAAAGATTTATAACCGCACTCTCATAACACTTGAAGACGAAGTGGACACAGTGATAAAAATGATAAAGTGTCATGAATTTAGTCAAATACCTAATCAGAATGTTGTGAAGCAACTAATAGGCCACAACATTAAAATTGTGAGAGAACGAAGATTTAATCACTAGACAGGGCTTTAGGGCTAACAAGTTCTTTACGACGAACAAGATTTAATTGAAATGTGTGCAAGACATCTTGATTGAATACGTATAATTCTTTTGCCAATTTGCTTTTCTGAATCTATGTTTTGTGCACACAAGTTCTTGGACTGTTAATGTTTGACTCAACGTATTCAGGACTAGCTATTCCTATTCCCATGTTGGATGTATAAAGTTTATAATAGATTCAGCACTAGCTATTCCCATGTTCAAACTTTTTGATATTTTTGGATGTACAAAGTTTATAATAGATTCAAACCCCTTATTTTTATTTATTAGTTATACTCAAACTTTTTGATATTTTGCAAAATGAGTTGAATGATCTTGGTATAAATAATGTATGTGAGCAACGATATGATAATGGATCAAATATGAAAGGAAAAAATAAGGGGTGTAAAAAAACTACCACACATTAGAGACAATCTTTTTAGAACATTTGATACAATCTTTTTAGAACATTTTGCAATACTCTACATCTAATTTTGTACCAATTCCATAAAACTATTGATGTATTTGATTTTATATTTTGTAAGACGTTGTCGTAATATATTATTATTTTTAAATTATATTTTAATAAAATTTAAAGGCCTAATTTTATAATTAGCATGAGCTTCGATTTTGATTGAGCCGGCTTTGAATAGAGTGGTCCAAAATTAAAGATTTATTGCATGCAACATATAGACATTACCTTTATATGTAAATGACCTATTCTGACCTCCAACACACCACAAATGCCCCTGCACCTCCAAGTCTCCTTTGGCCCCTGCACTCTCCCACACAAATTTGAACACCCCCATGGCTGCGTCTAGTTGCTTCACCCCGCTCCGCACCACATTCTCCTCGTCCACGGTCAAGATCTTCCCTGCATACAAGCACACCTTCTGCCCGATCCCGACTATGTGGACCCCTCCACGGACCTCCAACTCGACGTCTGTGATAGTCCCGTAGAGATAGTACATCAAGAGCGTGAACAAGCATTTGGATGAGTGGCCTAACGCTTTTGTCAGCCTCTTCCTCACCAAATGCTCTTGGTACCGGCTCTCTTTATAGCCGATGCTCTTATCGTTAGAGATGTCTCGTATCTGATACAGTCCTTCTTTCATCGACTCGAGCTTCGCAATGTGGAAGGATAGCTTGGCTTCATCGCTCAAGCAGTTGACAAGATCACTGCACATCTCGAGAACTTCCCCCCAGTCAGGGGAATGCTCTGCATTCGTGCCTTTTGCGGGGGTGAGGCGCATCCATGAAGTGGAATCGAGGTCATGAGACATTGCTGATTCGAGAATCTTGAGACAACCTGTTACGATCTGCTGAGACAGCCTGAGCTCTTTGCTTGACTGTCCTAGGCTCAGAAGCTCGACCTCGGATTTCAACCCCTTTAGTATCTCGACAAGTGAGCTCGTCCATATATTGTGCTGTGTCACCTGTGGGCCAGTGTTCTTCCTCACCACCTTCCTCTGCTGTGCCGAAATGCTCAAGATGTCGGCTACCTTTGTCAACGAGCTCACGGTGATCGCGTCCCGTTCGTGGGGTCCGCAGAAATACTCGAACTCTTTGCAGCGTTGATCCACCGATGAAGCCTTCAAGTTGTTCCTCAATGTCTCCTGCATGCATGGCAGCAGTATGAACTCCCTAGCGATGGATTTGAAAGCGTGCATTTTCTTCTCCAACTTTTCATCGAAGATTCTCGAGTGATCATGGATGTTCACGAGCCTCCCGCCGATCAAGTCGAGATCTTTCAATGATTGGCTCCATTTCTTCATCTTTGCATGCGCTGCTTCATACCATTCTTGAGGCGGGATCTCTTCTCCTGCTGCTGATTCTTCCGCTCCTGAGTGATAATTCGATCGCGCTGCGAGCATCCCATTGTTTCTTCTGCATAAATACGTAGTCCCTTTTAGTAATTTATGCAGTGGAAGACGACCCATTCTGCTTCGCACTTCACGCATTAAGGTTACAAAGAACAACAAATTTCTGACTTGGGCATTTCATCGAATAGCTTACGAACGCAGCTCAAAAGTAACACTGAGTGATTTTTCGGACAAAATGTGCAAACAAATTGAATAGCACACCTTCGTAAGTATAGTTTCTTCAATTATGCATATAATTGGTACAGCAGAGAGAAACAGTTGTGGAAGTTCAGTAACCTAAATTCGAAATCTTTTTGATGTCCATGCGTAGTGTATTATTGAAAGGGAAAGAGAAGAATTCTATAATTCCTATCAACCGTGGATCAGATTTTAATCCAAAGGCTAATATTCTACCACGTTTGCAGGACATCTCCCTTTGATTAATCCAGCACCTTTATGGCTGTGAAGGAGCCACGATCATTACTTCTAAACCGTTAGATCAAATCTAATCCAACGGTGGCTGTAGCTCAGATTCTCCCCCAACTCTCTCTGTATCTGTGAGACCGCGACATTATCATCATCAATCCCGCTCTTTTTTATGTCTACAGCTAAATATCTCATCCATTTCAATTCTCTCCCTCTCTCTCTATAGTATTTGTCACTCTTGATCTCTGAATTTTTGATTTTGATTGTTATGCTAATTGGAAGAGAAGAAATGCAAGAGGGAGCTACGAGTTCTGTTGCGGCGAGCTCTCTGCCTTCGAGCAGTGAGAGATCTTCGAGCTCAGCTCTTAATCTAGAAGTTAAAGAAGGTCTGCTGTTATTTTCCTTAGATTTGTGAGATTGCTGCAGCTCTTGACTGTTTATTGTGAAATCCGCAATTAAGGGTTGATTCTTAATCTTCTGATAAAAACCGAATCTTTGAACTCGTAACTTCGTCAAAGTGCTTCTTATTGGGTTTGAAGAATGAGATTCGAGTGTTTGTGTGTATGAAATCACGTGATTTTTCTTGGAAAAAGGTGAAATCTGAAGGTGGGGAAATGGGAGTGTGATGTTTAAATATTAATTACACTCTACTTTAATTTTGTGAAGGAATGGAAAGTGATGATGAGATAAGAAGAGTGCCGGAGATCGGCGGCGGCGGCGTCCATCCATCAGGCGGTGGTTCTAGGAGGAGAGGAAGAAGCCCAGGTGAGAAGGAGAACAAGAGGTTGAAGAGGTTGTTGAGGAATAGAGTATCAGCACAGCAAGCAAGGGAGAGGAAGAAAGCATATGTGGTGGATTTGGAGGTGAGGGTTAAAGAATTGGAGAGTAAGAATGCTGAGGTTGAGGAAAGGCTTTCCACTTTGCAGAATGAGAACCAAATGCTTAGACAGGTACTACTAATCTTGATTCTTCTTCTTCTTGAAGAAGACCCATATTTCAAAGTTTGATTTTGAATCTTTTGGTTTTGGTTTGCAGATACTGAAGAATACAACTGCTGGTTCAAAAGAAGGAAGGAAGTAGTAGATGTCATTATTTCATCATTTCATTTCCCGAGGCACCATTACCATATGTGAATATGTGATATGTGTAGGTTGAAATATCTCCACTAAAATTACATGATTTCATCTCTAATTGTGTATTTATACTCTCATGGATTCCATACTACACGATCAACAATAAAATTAATGGTCATAACACGTTTTCCATTTCAATGAATTCTCATTATCAAATGATTTTTCAAAATTAAAGATTTAGATATTCATATGAAGGTGGAGTACGATATATTGATGTGATGCTTTACCTGTTCAATTTTTTGATGATTCAAATAACATTATCATAATATCATGAAAATTTGGTATACATATTTATTTTGTGTAAATTGACTGGTAATTACCTAAAGTTTTTCTTTTAACACCAACGGAGTTCTAAGATTAAATTATATTAATAATTAAATAAATACTACTGTAAGAACTAGAATTGTAATAAATCAAGGCATTTAATATTTGTTGCGTAAACCGGTCGAACGTCAACCGACCGGTCCGGTCCGGTTATCTTAATTTGAGATCATTCAATTGACCCGATACGAATACGTAAAAATCGGTGAACCGAAAATCGAATTCATTAATTTATTTTAAAATATTTTATGAAATTTGTTAGAAGTAAGGATTGAACTCTTAACCTCACCTAAAATAAAGAAATTTTGTAACTAACTAAGCTAACAAAGACATTTGTTCATTAAAATTTAAATTATTAAACTTAATATAATATTATTTTTATTATATATAATTACTTAAAACTCTAACTACTATTACTATTTTTATTTGATTCAAAAGATTGTTAAAATTATTATAAAAAAAATTAACAATTTTTATTTAATTTCATATAATATTTTTTCACATAAATTTCTAAAATATTATATTGTAGTATATATATATAACAATATTAATAACTAATAATTATTAATTCATGAAATATATAAAATTGTAAAATTAAATTTGATTTTTATACAAATTTTGTTTATATATATATATATATATATTACGGGTCATTCGATTTTTTTGAACCAGTTCGACCGGTTGAACTAGTGACTCAGTAATCCTTTTACGACACCTATTCGATATCCGGTCCAATTTTTTAAACATTGGATAGAATAGTAATTACGAATGCAAGAATTGAGTCCACCGACGCTGGTTTGGTTTAGAAATAGAAAAAAGGCATTAAAATAATTCGTTAAGAAAGTGATAAAAAGACAAAGGTTGAGAGCTGTATATGGAACTGAAGGTGAAGGAGTAGAGTCTGTAGAGAGCGAGAGATGGCTGCCTGATTGAATTTGAAGCAGATCATCTTCAGATCAATGCCCTTATCCTTCTCAGCTCGAAGCCACTGTTACATTTCCACTCAAAGCCGATTGAGATTCATATAGCAATTAGGAGAGAATGGAGGCGACTGGGGGGATGGTGGCTGGATCACACAAGAGGAATGAGCTTGTTAGAATTCGTCATGAGTCTGATAGTGGGGTATGTTATCTTATCTTAGGCTACCCTGCATTTTAGCTCTACTTGTTGCTGATTTAGCCTTTTATGCTATATTTTATTAAAAACAATTATTTTATTTTGTGTTTGGATCTGATTGTTACTTTGTTAGTAGTCTTGGATTGATTTAAATTGCTAAAGTTTGGATCTTGGTATGGTTTGAGATTTGGGTTAGATTAGATTTCTTTTGGGTTTAAAGTATTGTTCAGGTTGTTCTTTCTAGCGTTTCGATTCTTAGGTTGCGTGTACTTTGCAACTTTGCTTAATGCTGTTAGATCTGTTTGTTGTTTGGAATTGCAATTGAAATTGAGCTCTTGTTCTTTGTGTGGAATTTGGAGCTAGTTGCTGTGACTTTTTATATTCACTCCCTAGTTTTCATTATTTTCTCTCGCATCTTAGATTCATTTGATTGCTGTTTACATTCTTTTGTTTAATTTTAGTGTAATGACCAGTGATACTTGCAAACCTTTTCCATTTGTTTCATGTTGATTGCAAGATTGTTAGTCATCAAAGTTCTGTATCCGAGCCCTGCTGTGTTTGCAAACATAATTTGATCTGCATATATCGTGATTTGATTTAATGCACTGATCATGCAAGGTAGCAGTGTGATTATATGAATTGATTTGATTTTGATTCTTTGCTGATCGTTGTAATGCTTGTCGTGTATTCAGTCAAAAGCACAGAAGAATATGAATGGCCAACTATGCCAGATTTGTGGGGATACTGTTGGAGCGAATGCCATTGGTGATGTATTTGTTGCTTGCAATGAGTGTGCCTTCCCTGTTTGTCGTGCTTGTTACGAATATGAGCGGAGAGATGGAAATCAGTCGTGCCCCCAGTGCAAGACTAGATACAAGAGACACAAAGGTGAGCTGGTTTTTCCATAATTTACACACTGATTTTTTCTGTCCCATGCTTTTCCTCTCTAACTCGAAGCATATGAACTTATTCTTTCTGTCATAGGGAGTCCGAGAGTTGATGGAGATGATGATGAGGATGACATTGATGATTTAGAGAATGAATTTAGTTATTCTCAAGGAAAAGTGAAGGCTAGATCTCAATGGCATGCTGATGATGTCGAGCACTCTGGATCCTCTAGACATGAATCTCAGCAACCGATTCCTCTTCTTACCAATGGACAGCCTGTAAGTCGAGTAAACACAATCTTAGGCTCTTCTTACAAATGGAGATAGCAACCAATTCCCCTTTCTCTAACTCGTTTTTGGGACAAAGTGTAATTAGGTTCTTTCATGTTATTTGTAATTGATAGGTCTCTGGCGAGATTCCTCCTTCAATACAAGACACTCATTCTGTTAGAAGCACATCTGGTCCTCTGGGTCCTGGCGACCGTGTTCACTCCCTCCCTTAT
Source organism: Leonotis leonurus (assembly GCA_026898415.1). Lineage (NCBI taxonomy): Eukaryota > Viridiplantae > Streptophyta > Magnoliopsida > Lamiales > Lamiaceae > Leonotis > Leonotis leonurus. Next base: position 3,305,377 of record JAPKLX010000027.1, read on the forward strand.
GTAGATCCACGACAGCCAGGTAACTAAGCGTTAAAAAATTTTCATTCCCGGTAATGTGTTTGGTCTTTGTTATTCATGCAAATTATTTATAACGCCGTTGATATCTGCAGTTCCTGTAAGAATAGTTGACCCTTCTAAAGACTTGAATTCTTACGGACTTGGAAGTGTTGACTGGAAGGAGAGGGTAGAAGGTTGGAAACTAAAACAGGAGAAAAACATGGTTAATATGAACAATAGATACAATGATGGTAAAGGTGATATTGAAGGCACTGGTTCGAATGGAGAAGAACTGCAAATGTAATTTCTTTTTACACAACTCTCTCTTGATTTGTACATCAGATGAGATGCTAATAGTTTGCATTGGTGACAGGGCTGATGATGCTCGCCAACCTATGAGCCGCGTGCAACCTATTTCCTCTTCTCACCTTACTCCTTATCGTGTTGTGATCATCCTTCGGTTGATCATTTTGGGATTTTTCTTGCAATACCGTTGCACGCATCCTGTGAAAGATGCTTATCCTTTGTGGCTTACATCAGTTATCTGTGAAGTTTGGTTTGCCTTTTCCTGGCTTCTTGATCAGTTTCCAAAGTGGTATCCAGTCGAACGTGAGACCTTTCTTGAAAGACTTGCTTTGAGGCTAGTGAAAAAATTTCAACTTCAGCTCCATACAAGTTTAGTAAAATATGATCCTCTCGTAACTCCTCTCTTCTCTTCTACGTTCACAGATATGATAGAGAGGGTGAGCCTTCCCAGTTAGCACCCATTGATGTGTTTGTGAGTACTGTGGATCCCATGAAAGAGCCTCCACTCGTAACTGCCAATACAGTCTTATCTATCCTGGCTGTGGACTACCCTGTCGATAAAGTCTCATGCTACGTCTCAGATGATGGTGCTGCAATGCTTACCTTTGAAGCCCTCTCTGAAACGGCAGAGTTTGCCAAGAAATGGGTACCTTTCTGCAAGAAGCATAATATCGAACCTAGGGCCCCTGAGTTCTACTTTCAGCAGAAGATAGATTACCTGAAGGACAAGATTCAACCTTCCTTTGTCAAAGAGCGCAGAGCAATGAAGGTAAATCACATGTTCATCTCAAACAACACTCCTAATATATCAAATTCAATAACAGGAAACAAGTGGACAGTGGATTGTAATTGTATTGTGAACATGTTTCCTGCAGAGAGAATATGAAGAATTTAAGGTACGAATAAATGCTCTTGTCGCAAAGGCTCAAAAGATGCCTGAAGAAGGGTGGACAATGCAAGATGGAACTGCCTGGCCTGGAAACAACACACGGGATCATCCGGGAATGATTCAGGTTAAAAATTTATCCCTCGGGCATTTGATTCTTATACTTCCCTGTTTATCATCTTATAATTCTCTCTTCTGCCTCTCATCAACAGGTCTTTCTGGGGCATAGTGGGGGCTTTGATACAGATGGAAATGAGCTACCTCGATTGGTGTATGTTTCTCGTGAGAAGCGTCCTGGATTCCAGCATCACAAGAAAGCTGGAGCTATGAATGCTTTGGTAAGTGATTGAAAGTGGTGCACCGGAAAATAATTGTGCCATTGTTATTGTGCTCATGAAGAATTGGAAAATAAGCAAACTTGTCTTTCTTGTCTCCTGTAATTGATGTTGCTTTTCATGACCTAGTGTCTTGTTATGTTATGTGTTTCAGATTCGCGTCTCTGCTGTCCTCACAAATGGAGCTTATATGTTGAACGTCGATTGTGATCACTACTTTAACAACAGCAAAGCGTTTAAAGAAGCTATGTGCTTCATGATGGATCCGGCGTATGGAAGGAAGACTTGTTATGTTCAGTTTCCACAGCGTTTCGATGGCATTGACTTGCACGATAGATATGCTAACCGTAACATCGTCTTTTTTGATGTAGGTTTCCTTGAAATGTTAAAAGCTCTTACTATTTCAGTCTGTGATATCTACCTTGTCTATGCATCTTCTTATATTTTCCTCTCTACAGATCAACTTGAAAGGGTTGGACGGCCTTCAGGGTCCCGTCTATGTGGGAACTGGATGCTGCTTTAACAGACAAGCTCTGTACGGTTATGACCCTGTCCTAACTGAAGAGGATCTGCAACCGAACATTATTGTGAAGAGCTGTTGTGGTTCGAGGAAGAAGGGGAGGCATGCCAATAAGAAATACGTCGATAAGAAGAGAGCAGCTAAAAGGACTGAATCAACCATCCCCATATTTAATATGGAGGACATAGAAGAGGGTGTGGAAGGTAGAACCAACCAAACTGAACTTTCTTTGTGATTTTCTTGAAATTCAAGAAATTGATGCAATTTATTTCTCTACATTGACAGGATATGACGATGAAAAGTCACTCCTTATGTCGCAGAAGAGCTTAGAGAAGCGGTTTGGACAATCCCCTGTCTTCATTGCTGCCACCTTTATGGAACAGGGAGGCATACCACCGTCGACAAATCCTGCTACTCTCTTGAAAGAAGCTATCCATGTCATCAGCTGTGGATACGAGGATAAGACCGAATGGGGAAAAGAGGTAAGCTCACAAATTTTACTAGGCTTTGTATGTGGTTTTATGGTGTCCTAAAACGGAACTCGAGACATTAACTCAGTCGAGCCTAAATCTTTTGTTCCAGATCGGTTGGATCTATGGTTCCGTAACAGAAGATATTTTGACGGGGTTTAAGATGCACGCACGTGGATGGATTTCCATCTACTGCATGCCTCCTCGCCCTGCGTTCAAAGGTTCGGCTCCTATCAATCTGTCTGATCGTCTTAACCAGGTGCTTCGTTGGGCTTTGGGCTCCATCGAAATTCTGCTGAGCAGGCATTGCCCGATATGGTATGGCTACAACGGGAAACTGCAGCTCTTGGAAAGGCTCGCCTATATCAACACCATTGTTTACCCGCTCACATCTATTCCGTTGATTGCTTACTGCGTTCTCCCTGCTATCTGTCTCCTCACAAACAAATTTATCATTCCCGAGGTTAGTAACACACGCTTCTGGTTGTCTTCCGGTCTCTGCTAAATCCTGATCCGCTCTAGTTAATCGACTTGTATGGTTTACTGCTCGATTCTGCAGATAAGCAACTTTGCTAGCATGTGGTTTATCCTCCTCTTTGTCTCGATTTTCTCGACGGGCATACTTGAGATGAGGTGGAGCGGCGTCAGCGTTGAGGACTGGTGGAGAAACGAGCAGTTCTGGGTCATCGGTGGCACGTCTGCTCATCTCTTTGCCGTCTTCCAAGGTCTATTGAAGGTACTCGCTGGAATCGACACAAACTTCACTGTCACTTCGAAGGCCTCGGACGAGGACGGAGACTTCAACGAGCTCTACGTCTTCAAATGGACCTCCCTCCTCATCCCTCCCACTACGGTCCTCATATTCAATATGGTCGGGATCGTGGCCGGCGTCTCGTTTGCCATCAACAGCGGATACCAATCGTGGGGCCCCCTCTTTGGTAAACTGTTCTTCGCCATCTGGGTGATTGTCCACTTGTACCCCTTCCTCAAAGGTCTTTTGGGGAGGCAGAACCGGACTCCGACCATCGTCATCGTCTGGTCGATTCTCCTTGCCTCGATCTTCTCGCTGCTGTGGGTCCGAATCGATCCATTTACGTCGGACGCGACGAAGAAAGCAGCGCAGGGGCAATGTGGCGTCAACTGCTAGGCTACATTGTTACATGCACACACAGAACCCACTTGAAGATCATGTTATTAGGAGAGTTGCATTGTTTTTCTTGAATTTCGATTTGTGTAAATAGGGAGAGAGGTTTAGACAGACGTGAAAACTGAAACGACGTCGTCGGTCTGCAATCTTTTGGGGGAGTTGTTTGTACCAATCTTTTGCTAATTTCGATTCCAACTATAATTATTTTTTGTATACAGTGTTGTTTCAAAATTCAAGAAAACATTTATATGTATTTATTGTAATAACTTTCTGACTATTACTAAGCGTCTTAATGCAACTAAACTCTTAAGCATTAACAAATTTCATTTAAATCCAAAGTATTTATATTTACGTAAATAAATTTGGATTTTGCTTGATGTCTCTTCCCCAAAATCAACACACATATATATTTTAAAACCAAAACTACCCAATAATTTAGAATAAAAAAATGGAGTAGCAGCCAATGTCTAAGTTAGGTGTGAAGAAAATTCCACCATAAAATTAAAGTTGGCATCAACTATTTTCTACACAACCAAACAAAATCATAAAAAGAATGAGACACTCTTCAAGGCAAAGTACAAGCCTCTTAATTAACATTTAATCTAACTCTTAATTTAAATTAAGTCACCTTTCTTTCTATCCCAACAAGTTACATTTTATTGGCACATCTTAATTTCTTTAATTGTACAGCACTTTTTGCAAATCCCATCTGCAAAGTCAACTATGTAACCAAACTAGTACGTACCTAATTGTGTAATAATTTAGTCAAATTAAAGCAAGAATAGTCCATATAGTAGTTCCCATTAAAATGAATCTATTGTAATCTTAGATTGCCCTTTCCAAATATATACTAGTTGATAAACTATTTTCTTATTTTTTATCATGAATTTTCACTGTGGAGCCTAGTTCCAATATTCTCTAGTTTTGGCACATTGCAGATCAAACTCCAAAACACATGAGTTGAGCAAATCATTTAAAAACTAAAATTGCCTCATAATTTGATTTCGGCTGTTAATTTATTCTACTATAAATTACCCAAACTGAATCACACCAGTCAAAGTCTAGAATACATCAATGCCTTTTCCTTTGGGCAAAAAACTCTTCTTGGCATTTTGTTTTCAAGACTAATATCAATCTTTATGCAAGATCACAATCCATTACCATCAAATAGCAATACAGTTTTGCAAGATAAGATTTTTTCCATTCTAAGGAAAACATAAAGATAGGATCATTAATTAGTTAATTAACTTGATGACAATGCTTCCCATCTACCAAAAGTCAGAGGGTGTAACTAATTAGTGTCCTATTTTTCTTTTGAAAGATAATGGTAGAATTCAGAGGACTCGTAAGGCATTGGAGTATATTTACATATCTCTACATACACATTATACCAGATGAAAACTTGCAAAATTTAAATAAAGATAGAACAGGTTTAATGCTAATTGCAAATAGATAGTATATAGAACAAAATGGCCAAATTAATATGAGTATTAGAAAGAAAGATAAAAGAGAGCAAAAACAGATTGAACAGCTTCTTCTGTGCTAATAATGATACATATAAATTAAGCAAGAAAGAAGAAGAAAGAAGAAGAAAGAAGTGGAATTGATGCAGAAATTACCAGATTGAATGAATCTATCTGCAAAAATCCCAAATTGCTTCTTTGCATCACAATGATTCCATCCTCTGCTAACTCCTTTCCTAATTACAAAAATCAAATTAAGCTTGCGAATCACCCTTCTCCCCATCTCTCTCCGAGAGCAGCTTCGCATCCTCCTCATCTGCCTCCGGCGCCTTCTTCTGAGCCTCCTTAGCCTTCATCGCCTGCAATTTAGAGTGATTGTAGTACCCGACGCCCAAAAATGCCAATCCGTATCCCGCCAAATTCACGGGAGTCACCGTATCCTTGATAACCGACCACGAGAACGCGATCAGGAGCCAATCTTTGACGACTCCGGCGACGTTCATGGTCAAAGCGGAGGTCTTTCCGACAAGGAGGAACACGGCGAGGTTGAGCGCGAAGGCACAGAGCGAATTGGTGCCAAAAATGAGGAAATCGAATTGGAAGCTCGAGCTTTGTTGCCTCAGCAATGGAAATTCGACAATTAGCCACGGGATCGAGAGGAAGACGAGGCAGCTGGGGGCGACGTAGTAGAGGGATGTGATCGGGTTGAGATTGATTCCCTTGGAGGTGAGGAGGATCTGAATCATGACCAATCGCGTAGCCTCGAAGGCGACGGCGCCTAATTGGAGGAAGACGCCCCACGAGTCGTACTTAGCCTCGCCGTAGGCGGCGATGGCGACACCGACGGAGATGGCGAGCATGTTAGACATGGTGGTAGACTTGTAGGCGTCCTTTTTGAGAAGGATTCCGATGGAGTAAACCGCGACTGGCATTAGGGCTTTGAGCATCTGGATGAAGGAAACGGAGAGGTAGATGTAGGCAGAGTTGGAGAGCCAGAGCGAGAGCGAGTAGAGGGCGCCGATGGGGACCACCGAGGAGAGGTAGACGCGGCGGGAGAGGGCGGCGGGCTCGACGAGGCGGAAAACGCGGACGGCGGCGAAGGCGAGTGAGGAGCAGAAGGCCATATGGATCATGGTGAGTGAGATGGGGAAGGGCCAATTGTACAGCTTCCTATCGAGGATGTACTTGTTGTAGACGATGACGGTGAAGGAGAGGAAGATCCATATCGCAACGTACATGTAGGAGAGCATAATCTTCTTCAGCACACCATCGGAGAGAGCACCGCCTTTCCCCATTGCTTCCGGCGGCGGCGGCGGTGGTGCAGGTGTAGATTTGCTTTTGAAAGAGAGAGAGAGAGAGGGAGAGAGGGAGTAGGTCAGCTGAAGTGCAGAGTTGAATTTGAATACGCTTTGAGATTTTGAGGAGTTGACAAGGGCACAATCGTCATTTGCGCGATAAACCTGGATTTACTCTACTTTACTTTTTATCTCATTAAAATAAGGAAAACAAAATATTACTCGATCATACTTTTGTTATGTACTCACTCCATTAAAACATTACATCTAACCAATTTGTACAATCATTTAATTTAAGCAAGCAGCTAGCTAGTGAGTTACGAGTATTGTAGAAGCAACACAAAATTAAAATGTGATTACCTTGTTTTCAAGTATTGTGCCAAAATTGTTTTAGTTGATTATAATGAAACATTAATAACTATGAATCCACCAATATTATTGTATGCTGAGTTGAGATATAGCCGTGGACAAAATACATCTCTAATTTAAATAAGAATTTGGTACATTTGTGGGCCTTTGGTTATTTAAAATTATAATTCATTATTATCTTTTTATATGACAACTAAACCAAACCTAGCTTGCTAGAGTGAAAATTACTATAAATTAATTTAGGATTTTATCTTATGCACAAATTAATTAGTAGAATATGAATTCTACCATAATTTTGGGGAAATTTTATGAAGATGTGCTGTGCTCTTTAATTTGTTATTCATTCATTCTAAAATACTGTATTAACTAGCATCGAAGCGTTTGTAGTCCAACGGTTAGGATAATTGCCTTCCAAGCAATAGACCCGGGTTCGACTCCCGGCAAACGCAATGCTTCATTTTTATTTTTATTTTAAATTTTTGGTTAATTTTTATCGACTTGCATGTATGTATGAAGAAACTCGAGGAACTTCATCTACATTCTTGCAGTTGCAGTTGCAGTAGCAGACTGTCATTAATTAATTAAAAATTGTAGTGGGTTTGCATGAAATTGGTGATTTGTGTCTGGAGCAAAAGAGCAGCCTGAGAGAGAGGGTTCCATACATGAAAGACGTGCTTTTCTTCCTCAGCTTCGATCAAACTCACATTCCTCACCCCCTTCCTCTTCAAGAACTCCGCATACATAACTCCCCTCTCCTTCAAGAAATCCATCCCCGCCACGAACACCGCCGTCGCCGGAAACCTCCGCCACTCCGCGTCCGCTGACTCGAAGTTGCACGCGTACCAGTCACGGTTCGCTCCCTCCGGCAAGCTCAGCCTCCAGAACATGTCGTTCATGCCCACCTCCGCGCCGGAGCCATCCGCCGCCTCCGCTTCTGTCCGCGCCTCGCTCCCGAAGTAGGGGTGGATGGCCACCAACCCCTTGATTGACACCTGGAGCGCGGCGGAGCCGGCGAATCTGACGGCGACGTGGTGCGCGATATTGGCGCCGGCGCTGTCGCCGGCGAGGAAGACGCGAGAGAGGTCGGCACGTTCGAGCCAGGTTTCGGAAGCGGCGGAGGAGATCAGCCAGTCGAGGGCGGCAGAGCAGTCGAGGTAGGCGGCGGGGAGCTTGTGCTCGGGGGCTAGGCGGTAGTCGACGGAGAGGATGATCGCTGCGGCGGCGGAGGAGAGGTTGTCGAGGAAATGGTGGTAGCCGAGCCAGGTGGTGGTGCCGATGCAGAAACCCCCGCCGTGGAAGTAGAGGAGCACCGGGAGGGGGGTGGCGGAGGTGGTGGTTGGGAGGAAGATTCGGGCTGTGATGGGCTTGGAGGGGTCGATGGTGACGTCCTTGGAGGTAGCTGAGCAGGCGGCGGTTTGGTGGGCGGTGCGGACGACGGTGCCGTCGGAGAAGATTTGGAGGAAGCCCGGCGCCTCTGCGATTAGGGACATCCTTGTAAAGTTTGAAATTGCAATTGGAATTGATTTGGAAATGATGTGATTTATTTAGACTTCAGTTATAGTTGAAGAGATGAATGGATGGAGGGTTTGAATATTGTGTTATGAGTTTGGTGGATGGTGGGATTTTCATTTTCTTGCTAAAAGTTTGTTTGTTTAGAAGTAGCTAGGCACTGACTGCATTTCACTTGCATGCATTCATTCATGCATTTGACTTAATTAAGATTTGGCCTAATTAATTAAGAGAACGTACGTACTGATTCCATTAATCCATCAACTCAATTAATCCAACAGTTTATAAAATTTTGTTATAAATTAGCAGGCAGGCGGCCGCTGAGGCTGAGCTAATTATATTTGTAGGAATGTTGATAGTGCATGCAGCAAGTTGCAACATATATGGGAAGGGAAATCATGAGTTATAACACCATGCATGCCTAACTGTAACTGGCGTCTGAGGACAATTATTATAATAAATAAATTACATTACAACTAAAGTTATTAATTTTATTTTGAATATGCTAATTAAGAAATGAAGGGTAAATTAATATGAATATGAAGGAAAGAGGAATCCTTATCCACGTGTTCTTTTTCCCCAAAATAAAAGCTATCTCTGCACTTTTATTGTTCATTGAATGCTATGATGTTGTGAGGTTCTTGGTCCATAGACTCCATACCATACCACCTTTTTCCCTCATTATTTTTTCAAATGTATTGATTACGTACTTAGTTTGATTAATTCATCAGTTACATCAATCCCCTCTCCAGAAAAAAGAAAACAGAAAAATCCACGTTTAGAAGATGTAAGTAAATTGAGCTAAAATGCAAAACAGCTTATTTACATATCAATCAATGAATGAATAAAGTTAATTAGTAAATGCAAAATGATTTTGTGCCAAGAAGAGAAGAATAAAATACGGAGTTAAAGGAAACCACTTGTGTTGTGTTGTGTTGTGTACATCTCACAACAAACGAGATAAAATAGAAAGAGATTAAAAAAATAAAGAAAGTTGCTGTATTTCGTTGGATTTGGTATATCTTGAAGAAGAATTCAAGAAATAATGAATGAGCAGAAGAAACATTGAACATAGCGAGAAGTAGTTTGGTTCATTGTATGTGATCCACTCTCTCTTCTTCTTTACCAAATAAACAAACTGAGAGAGAGAGTGGGCCCACCTATTGACAACAAAAGATATGCGTCCTAAGATATTACAACCACACCCTCACACTTTCCTGTTTTCATGTACATGTATGTCCTTAATATATGCATTTGCATTTCCCCCATTTTCTAGTGTTCATCCACTGATCTCTCGTCTCCTCCTTCTCTTCTTTTTTGCCCTATCCACAGGGTTTCTTTGAGTTCATTTCTTCTCTTGTTCCTCTGATGCATTCGGCCTTCATTGGGGCTCTATTGATTGAACTGATCTTGATCGTTATTGTGATCGCCAGAGGAGTTTTTCGTCTTAGATTTAGCTTCAGAACGTTCCCATGTCTAAAGTCTTTGATTTCAGTGGTATGGATTCTCATCTTTAATTTGGCTTTGATCGTATTTTTGGTTCAATCTTGATTTTTGTGTTTGGGTATGGCTTGAGCCTGTTACTGTTACTGAGCTGTTATAACCAAAAAAATAAAAAATAAAAATCGAGTCTTTGAAGTATTGGGGTGTTTGGTTAGCTCATCTCTCTGTAGTATTTTTTGCCTTTGGTCGTTTCCAGTATGTTATGTTATTTGTGCTTGTGTTTGCAATTTCAAGGCTGCTGCCCTGCTAGTATCTTTATTGTTCAATGGTTTGTATCTTGTTTCCTTTTTTATTTGAGAGGTTAAGAATTATATGGTTGCTTTGTTAAGATTGCCAAGAATTTTGGTTGAGATGTGAGATTCACAGTAGTAAAAATGAAGTCTTTACATTGTGGTGATGATAACAATAAGTTAACGCCATTATTGCTGACTTCATTGCCCTCTTCTTTGTTTCCCAGGTGGGTTTATGCTCCAAAATCCCAAATCATCAAGACCCTTTTCGCCTCTGGGGAGCTACGTTGACGTGTATTTTCCCCCACGCAAGAGATCTCGTATCAGTGCTCCCTTTGTTGTCTCTGAAGAATCCAAGGAGCAGCCTTCCATTGAAATTCTTCCCGATGAGTGCCTGTTCGAGATTCTCAGACGCCTTCGAGGAGGCCAAGAGAGGAGTATCTGTGCCTCTGTATCCAAGCGTTGGCTCATGCTTTTGAGCAGCATCTGCGCAGATGAGATGTGCAGTTCTATTGCACAAACTGTAGAAACTGAGACCCTTTCTGATAGTAACAAGGCTGATGAGTCTGCTAAGTCTAAAGAGAAGATTGAATCTGGTGATCTGAATGGAATAAAGTCTGATTTTGAGGAATGTGCAGATGTCGACCCTCAGGGTTATCTCTCTAGATGCTTGGAAGGAAAAAAGGCGACGGATGTGAGATTGGCAGCCATTTCTGTTGGAACTGCAAGTCGGGGAGGTTTAGGCAAGCTATCCATCCGTGGAAGTTCTTCTACTCGTAGGTTGACGAACCTTGGCTTGAAGGCCGTATCGCGTGGTTGTCCTTCTCTGAGAGTTCTTTCTCTGTGGAATTTGTCCTCTGTTGACGATGAAGGGCTCTCTGCAATTGCAGCGGGTTGTCATTCTCTTGAGAAGCTAGACCTCTCTCATTGCCCAGCTATCACTGATAAGGCCATGATTGCAGTTGCAATGAACTGCCCAAATCTGAGATCAGTTACACTAGAATCTTGCTCGAGCATTGGTGACGAGAGCTTGAAAGCTTTGGGCCGTCACTGCCCCAACCTAGAGTCCGTCACACTTAAAAACTGCGCGCTTGTAGGTGACAGGGGAATCTGTAGTCTTTTCTTATCAGCTGGCCACATCCTAACCAAAGCAAATCTTCAGGCACTCAATATAAGCGATGTGTCGCTTGCTGTAATTGGGCACTATGGGAGTGCAACGACTGATCTTGCTCTTGGTGGCCTCCACAATGTGAATGAGAAGGGATTCTGGGTCATGGGTAAGGGTCAAGGTGTGCGAAAGCTGACATCTTTATCGATTACTTCTTGCCAAGGAGTTACTGATATGGTTCTTGAGGCCATTGGAAAAAATAATCCAGATTTGAAGGCGCTTTCCCTCCAAAAATGTGCTCTAGTATCCGACAATGGAGTCGTGTCATTGGCCAAAGCTGCTTCGTCGCTTGAGAGTCTTAAGCTCGACCAGACTCACAGGATCACTCAGTGTGGGTTGTTCGGTATCCTTGTTAGCTGTGGGGAGAAGTTTAAAGCTCTTGCTTTGTCAAACTGTTTAGGGATTAAAGACATCGACTTTGGATATCAATTGACTTCAGTTTGTACGTCTCTGCGATCGTTGGCTGTCCACAACTGCCCAGGATTCGGTGATTCCGGCTTGAGCACATTAGGTCGATTCTGTCCTAAATTGTCCCATGTGGATCTCAGCGGCCTTCAAGGAGTGACTGATACCGGTCTCCTCCCTCTTGTGCAGAGGCCCGAGGCTGGTTTGACAAAGGTTAATCTGAGCGGATGTGTTAACTTGACTGACAACGTGATTGGACAGATGACCAAGCTTCATGGGGAAACTCTCAAGATTCTCAATCTCCAAAACTGCAGAAACATCACTGATTTGAGCTTGATGTCGATTGCCACGAACTGCTATCTTCTTTGTGATCTGGATGTCTCTGGGTGCAGGGTGACCGATTCCGGTGTTGCTTTCTTGGCACGGGCTGAGCAGCTGAGCGTGCAGGTGTTCTCCCTTGTAGGTTGCTCATTGCTCTCCGACAAGAGCTTGCCTTTCTTGAAGATGCTGGGTAACACCTTGGTGGGATTGAACATCCAGCTTTGCCATGGAATCACCTCTGCTGCTGTTAATCTGCTTCTCGAACAGCTGTGGAGGTGTGATATACTTTCATAAGAAGAAGAAGAAATCAAGAATTAGCACTACTTAAACCAAGCATTACTATCTAGCAAGGTATTAGAAGTTTTTGGGTGTCCGTCCAGTACAGCGTCTTCCTTTTTTTCCCCGGCAACCACAGCCACGCTTTTTTGCAGCTCTTTGCTGTTTTTAAGGTCGTCTTTCCTAGTATGGAGAAGGCTTCCATTTTGTGACTGTGGTTGCTGAGAACTGGGGCGACGGGTGCTGGGCCTTTCGACTTTTTTAGGTTTCTAGTGGGAAGCTTGCAAAGCCGTTGATCCGGCTAGGTTATCGAGTCTTGTGTTGTGTTGGGGTTGATTGTGGGTTTCTTGTGTCAGGGTCGCATTTCTCGACCTGCTCTCGTGGGCTTTGGCCGTGGCAGCGACTTCTTATGCTGCCACGACGATCCCTTCTTCTCTCTTCGGGTGTTGAAGGGGTTGTTTTTTTAGTTTGTTTTTCCAAAGCCCTAGTTTTGCAGGTTCTCTCTTGTTGTGAACTGTCACTTGCAGGCTGCAGCCTTGTTATGTACTGCTTCTCCTTCCCATCTCATCTTTCTTCGTGTTTTTTCTTTTGTTTGATAATAAAAACCCCCTTTAGAATATGCTTTATTTGTTCTATTACATTTCTGGATGATTATTACATCTCATGCAATCATCATTAAGATACAATCTAAGAACAAAGTAAAGAGATACAGAGAGTAACAATAGCACAATACTAAAGTAGAACAATGTCAACAGCAGCAGTAGCAAACTAGAACATCAAAATCTTACCACTTCTGCGACATAAATTAAGATCAAGTTAACCACTCAGCAAGCTTGAAAACACCACATTAAACAAAAGTAGACTCCATTGCTGATGATCTATGAACCACAGGTCACTTCCCAACCTTAACAAGCCGTTGTTTGATGATATCCAGTTTCTGTTCCAACATCACTCGAGAGTTGAGGTGAATATGCTTCAACTCATTTCATCACTCACACTGCAATGGCCTCTTGCACCAGAGTGGTTGCCTCTTGAGGTCCCAGAACAGGCTCCTCCGTTATGCTCGCAACCGTTTCTTTGGAGGTTGCCTTCTTAAGAGACGTGGTTTCCTTCTCATTGGACGACTTGGTTTCCTCAGACGGCAACTTGGGAAGAGACTTCCTCGCCGGCTTCTTGGCATGTTCGTTGCTTGAGAGTTTCTCGCCCAAGCTTAACCGAGCCAGGCGAGGACCAGGCTCACCGTTTTCTTTGGATTCAGCTGTAGGTGAAGTTTTCTTTCGACCAAGCTTGGGAGATTTGGGTCTGGTAGTAGGTATCTACATCAAGAGATAATGCTGACGACGAGTTAGGTACTTGCTAGGAACCACACAAAAGTTTACAATTAAATTCTGACACGAGAGATCATAGTTAGAGAACTACTAAGAGACCAAAGCTACTACTGATCAACAAATGCTATAGGCTAAGTTATCTCAAAATGGAGTAACACAATTCAAAGAGTGTCAAGAGGGGTGTTCACTTTGGGTGATAGGCTAAGATACGATAGAGGCTGATCCAACACATACTTTGACGGATTTAATAATTTTGATCTTGTTTGATTGTTCATATTTTCAAACACAAGCAAATGTATTGTCAAAGTCCTAGCATGAGTTATAGTTAAGAACTTACCTTCTTTAGTTCCACCTTTGGAGGTGGAGGCTCCTGATAGAAGCTTGGCATAGGCATGGCTTTGAATCCCAAAGTTTTTCTCAGCATTTTCATCTCAGCATCCTGCGATTCCTATTTAACAGAAAACAGTAAATCCAACTCTCCACCACCTACAAGCTTTCAAGAGATGATATGATATAAGGGTCCACCTTCGACTTTGCTTGCAGATTGTTCTTCTCCTCTTCCTTTGCATGAACCTTTTCCTCAAGTTTCGAATAAAACTATTCAAAAAATGGAAAAAACCATTGATTCTGTATCTCACCCAATTCTAGTAATCAGTTTGATGATGAGATGAAAGGCTAACCTCTTTTCTTTTCTCAGCCCTTTCATCACATTTGAAACTGAAACCATACGTTGGTAGAGCACCCAATCTGCGGGCCCTGGCATCTCCAGTGGTTGGACTTCTAAAGTACTTAAGGATAAACCAAGAACTCACTTATGTCATATTGAAGAACATGACACTTGTCACACTTCAATAGCAAGAGAAGGAAGCTAATCTAATGCATATAAAGGATACGATGATGACTGTGAGATTTCTTCGGTTTTACTGGAGGGGCTCTTCCTCAGGGCCTTAAGCTTTGTCTTCTCCCTGTAATCAGGAAACAAAGAGTTTATACACATTGCAAACTTCACAGTACTTTCTTGCTAGAAAGACTTTTGTATTTTCTCAAAAAGGAAATGTCCATAAAATTTTGCCAACATACAGAAGTTCTTCAGCCTGTTCTCCGCTTGTGGAAGATGATGTTGCATCAGGAAGCCCGTGTTGCTCCTTGACATTGAAAAGGAATTATTTTAGAAAGTCCGAAAACAGATGAAAATAGCCATAATGTTGTAGAAAAATACGTTAATAATGTACAATGCATACCTTAGAGTTGTCTTGGACGGTTGTTGCTTTTAAGTTGCCAGAACCTTGATTCTTGTTTGGCGATTTACTTTTTGTTCTTAAGGCAGAAGTTTTTCTCTGGTTCGATTCTGAGGCATCGCTACCATTTGGAGCAATGTTAGCTTTGCTACTCTCTTTTCTATTTCTGCTCTTGCTTGGAACTGTTGGTGCAGCATTTCTGGGGCTTGATGCCTTCCCAATCTTTAGTGGTTTCAAATTCTTCGAAATACCACTCTCTTGAGCTTCAGATTCCTACAGGTAGAAGTACATTAACTGTTAAAGGAACTTCCTGATAAAACTATCTACCTAAACAACTGAATAGCACATTCATTATGGAACTTCTACCATGTGTTTTCCAGTTGAATGGCATTCTGGTGGTAAAGCAGCCTCTTCGGTGATTCGATGCACTGAGCTAGAGGATTCGGTATCATTCAACTTGAAAGCATCTTCAAGATTCTCACCCAGTCCCTCCACTTCCACACTGTCATAGGAAGTCCCGTTTACTCTTGGAGGAAAACCATTTTCCAATTCCGGCACCGGACTGGCACTTTCAGTGTCCATCTCTACCGTTCAATCTAACAATAGGTCGTAACTCGATCACAAATCTTGGAAATAATGTACAAATCCTCCATCAGTATGTTTTCCTCAAATCACATCAGCATAGCAAGTTTTTTCCATTAATATTACCTACAAGCTAGCCTACTTTCGATGGTGAAAGTTGAAACAAGCAACCAATGCAGCACAGCAAGTTCCAAAAGAAACTGAAGAACACTAAATGATATGAAATCAAACATTTTATCTTCATTTTTAACAATACAACGCATAAACACTAAGGAATCTAAACTTAAAAGCTCAAGATTCAGATTCTTCATCTACCTCACTTTAAAAGAATATAAGTTCAAGATTCCATCTCCTATTTTCTTGAAATCCAAAAACACCTCAAGGACAGCCTGCCTTCTATGATGGAACAGGGAAACGCAGCATAGCAAGTTAAAAACAAACACAAGTACACTAAGTGATACCAAATTAAAATTCCATCTTCACCAAAATCAATTAAATACATCAACACTGAGGAATATTAGCTCAAAAGTTCTAAATTCTACTTTCCCCCCTCTTTAAGCTCACTAAATGAATATAAATCAAGATTCCATTTTTAACAACACGTGAACACTAATGAATCTAAACTAAAAAGAAGATCAACATTCTCCAATATCTTTAACCTCTTTTAGCAATAAAAAAGGACCTCTTCAACAAAGAAATCTATGTCAATATCAACACAGTAAATCAATCAGAAGCAGCATCCGAGCTACAAGATAGTAGTTCAAATAGAAGAAACTCCAAACAAAAAACATAAAACAATAATTGAGCCACAAACCCAGATCTCCACAGTCCCACACCCACAACAAGATCCCACACCATAACAGAGGTAGATTTCTGAAGCCCATTTCCACAGCACACAGAAACGCATTGTCACATCCACACAGAAGCCCACACTTTCACACATTCACCTTCGTATAACAGTTGTCATTGCAAAAAAGAACTCACCTTTCAAAGCATTTCAATGAGGAAATAATCAGAAAGGCAGTAAATCATTGTAGGATAGGAAAGATCTGACTGATTCTGAAATGGAAGCTCAGTTGGTAGTCACTTAACTATGGGATGATCCTGCAAAATTTGAAAATTCCCTTCTTGTATTTGGGCAATAATTTTAGTTTGTTTTACTCCCTTTGCTGTTTCTTTCAAATTGGAAAAGATTCTTTATTTGCACTCTCACTCACTCTAGTCTCAGTCTCTCCTCTGTGATTTGTATTAACATAAAATAATACTGAAAACAAAATGTGTACTTTATGAATCAAATAACAAGAAACTATTTTGCTAAAATGTAGAGTTAATTGGTGGTTGAATGGTAACTGAAGATATCTAAAAAATATGTGGAAAATTTTAGTAAAGATATTCCAAAATCATAAGAATATTATTTGTCCTCGTATATATATATTATATATAATTAGCTCGTTTTCTCTATTTTAAATTGATAATGATTTAATTTAACTTAAAAGCTAGGTTGTTAGTTGTAGCCAACTTGGAACCACATTGTTAGTTAACATGAGAAAGTTGTTTGGGTTCTTTCAAAATGCCCAAATATTTTATACGATTAAAGCTTTTCTGTTGTATGTAAGAGACCAGTATATATATTTTGAATCAATTTATTTATTTTCAAGTTATAAAAGGATGTGGTCCAGATTCTGCAAATAGATATTACCAACATATCGAAGGTTTCTAATTTTATTAAATGTTGCTGCTCTATTTAATATACGGTTGGGCATCAATTATATCTTTTGAGCCCAAACAATAAATTGCATTTATATTCGTTACTTTAGAAATTTCATGTAAAGCACATCAGCCATTTCAATAAATTCAATATTAATGTTAGTGTCACATCACACACCTCATACTTATGTACATTATCTTTTAGTAATTTAGTACTACATATTACAAGAGCAAAATGTAATTTCGAAAACTGAATACTAATTCATATACTCCAAATTAAAGTAAAAGCACCTTTTAGTTCAGTAATGTTATTAAAAAAGTATTAAACAATACATAAATTGAGGAGACAAACACGCTTTTCTCCCCCATTATCACGATTTACACTCTTCATCAAAAAAAGCCACACAAAACTATATACATATAAACATATCCAATTGCTCGTGACACCACACGATTTTAATATTTCAACTTTTGATTTATATTACATCATTTTCTGCATGTAAGCCATTTGTCCATTGGGAAATGGGACCCCACAAAATGCGATCCAACTTCGAATAAATTAATTATCCTAATTCCGAATATTACAAAGTTTAATGTGAAAATATGAATTTATTATCTATTCCTGAAATATGAAGAGACCAAAATTAATAGGACGTTCGCTATTAAACACATAACTAAAAAAGCGAATCCATTAGCAATGAATAGTTTGTTAATACGAGCCTATTACATTAATATCTCTTGTTATGTTGGTTCTAAATTTCAATAATATTGTAATTAATATTAATTATATTGATTTGTTTTCCATCACATATAAAACCCCACCCTAAAAAACCTTAATTTACCAGCACCACCAGCACCACCACCCCGCCCCAGTCTTCTAGAAACCATGCTGCTACCCCCCACCCCCCTCTCCCTCCTCTGCGCCATTCTTCTCTGCCTACCCCTCGCCGTCATCTTCACTTTCACCGCCCCCTCCACCGCCCCCTCCGTCGTCTCCTCCGCCGGCTCTGCCACTTCCCCACTCCCACACCCTATCACTCTAATAACTCCCCCCTCCACTAACTACACACCTAAAACAAGCCCAGATGCCACATCACTACTAGCTCCAAGAAAAACACTGTTACAGCCCAGCGCCAAGAACCTCACCGCCGCCGCTACTCCGCCGCCTCTCTTTTCACCTGAAGACGAAGCTGATGATCAATCTCTATTCAAACTCGCCTCCCGGGTCGACCCGAATCCCAGACCAGTCAAGAAGCTCGCCTTCATGTTCCTTACCACCGCCGAACTCCCATTGGCGCCGCTGTGGGAGCTCTTCTTCTCACGCGCCGCCGCGGGCAGGTTCAACATCTACGTGCATGCCCTGCCGAGCGTGAACCACACGCCGCCTCTCAGCGGCGTGTTCGCGAACCGGACTGTGCCGTCGAAGCCCACCCGCCGCCACACACCCACCCTCATCTCTGCGGCGCGGCGGCTTCTCGCCCACGCGCTACTGGACGACGATTCGAACGCGATGTTTGGATTGTTCTCGCCGTCGTGCATCCCCATCCACTCGTTCAACTACACGTACCGGGTCCTGATGAGGTCGAGGAGGAGCTTCGTGGAGATTCTGAAAAACGAGCCCGGCGCGTACGAGAGATGGGCGGCGCGTGGGGAGGAGGCGATGGCGCCGGAGGTGGAGTTCGATGATTTCCGGATCGGGTCCCAGTTTTGGGTGGTGAGGCGGAAGCATGCTAAAGTGATTGTGCGAGACACAGGTGTTTGGTCAAAGTTCAAGTTGCCGTGCCTGCGCGAGGACACGTGTTACCCCGAGGAGCATTATTTCCCAACGCTGCTGAGCATGGTAGACCCGCGCGGGTGCACCCCCTGCACCCTCACCCACGTGGACTGGAGGGGCAGCCACGGAGGCCACCCTCGCACGTACGTGGCGGATGAGGTGGGCCCCCAGCTGATCAGGACCCTTCGAAGAAGTAGGCCCAGATACGGCGATGAGAGATCGGACGGCTCTAATACGTCCGTCACGCTGAGGCGGCGCCACGACCCCTTCTTATTCGCCAGGAAGTTCTCCCCCGCTTCACTGCGCCGCCTCATGGATATTGCAAATCATCTTCTCTTCAAAGATTGATTTTTTTTTTCTTTTGAGTTTTGAAATGAAATGTAAGAGAACATAAAACGCATATAGTGCAAGAAGATTTAATTTAATAAATAAAAAAGCATGCAAAAAGGGCGGGACAAACCCGTGCTTTTTTTAATTTCCACCCACCATTCTTCTACTTCTCCCTATTAAATTTTCCTAATTATTCCTCATTATTATTATTTATTATACTCCCGAATGCTAAACACTAAGCAACAACTCCACTACTTTATAAAGGTTATCGAATCTTTATGAATAAAGAAATAAATTACAAGGGAAAGAATACTCGTCGTCTCGTCTCGTCTCGCACCTAATTACTGTGCAAGTGCAAGTGCAAGTGCAATTTCAGCTTACCTTTTTTTTCTTTCTTTCTTCCACCTTCTCCTTCCTTGCTATCAAATTCGACGGCCACGATTCTCCCGGATCTCACTCCACCATTTAAATCTACCTTTTTTAATTCTTATTCCTTTCTTTTCTCTCTCTCCAACTTCCGAGCAAATCCAGACACAGATCAACCACCCAGCCAGCTTCTCCACCTATGATTTCAATCCCTTCTCCCATCCTCCTTAAGCTCCAAACTCCGCATCACACACTTTCTGCACCTTAGCTCTTTCTCTTTTCTTTTTTCTTTTGCCGGTCTATATTCTTCTACAACCGCTACTCATACCACTTCACCGCCGCCGGATCTGAATCGTTTTGACTTTTTTGAAGGTTAGTACTTGAAGCTTATTTGTTTTAATTTCGTCACTTTCTTCACCCACAGCCTTGGAGTTTGTGTTTTTGTAAAAACAAAATAAAATAACAAAGGAGCTAATTTCCACACCCCTCACAGTATCTCTATCCGATTTGATATAAAATTAATTGGTTAAGTTGGGATTTCTTGCCGAATTGAATGTGGCTAGTGCTCGAGTGTGTGATCTTGTGTTGAAATTGCTTTTCTGGTGTTCCTAGTGTAGGGAATCGAGGAGATCGAGCTCAAGCCATGGCGCCGAGCACAATACGGAAAGCGATCGGGGCGGTGAAGGACCAGACCAGCATCGGAATCGCTAAGGTTGCGAGCAACATGGCGCCGGAGCTGGAGGTTGCTATAGTCAAAGCTACCAGCCACGACGATGACCCGGCCTCGGAAAAGTATATAAGGGAAATTCTTCAATTGACTTCCTTCTCTCGTGGGTATGTTAGCGCCTGCGTTGTTGCGGTCTCCAAAAGATTGGGAAAAACTCGTGATTGGATTGTGGCACTCAAGTGTTTGATGCTAATTCATCGATTGCTCAATGATGGAGATGCTATCTTCCAGCAGGAAATTATGTATGCTACAAGGAGGGGCACTAGGCTGTTGAATATGTCAGATTTCCGTGATGAGGCCCACTCCAATTCTTGGGATCATTCGGCTTTTGTGAGGACTTATGCTCTGTATTTGGATCAGAGGCTGGAGATGATGGTTTATGAGCGGAAGCAGAGCGGGAATGGTGGTGAGATCGAGAGATCTGGGGCCAGAGATGATAGGTACAATTATCGATCACCACCAGGATCCAACCGTGGGAATGAGTATGAGTATAGTCATGAGTATCGGGAGGAACCATATGGAATGCGCAGATCAAGGTCATCTGGTGATGTGAGAGAGTCCACGCAAGAGAAGAAAGATGCTACTCCTCTAAGGGAAATGGTTCCTGAGAAGATCTTAGGGAAGATGTCTCATTTGCAGAGGCTGTTGGACCGGTTTTTGTCTTGTCGGCCGACGGGCTTGGCCAAGAATGAGAGGATGATTCTGGTTGCACTGTATACTCTTGTGAAGGAGAGCTTCAAGTTATATGCTGATATCTGTGAAGTCTTGGCTGTGCTTCTGGATAAGTTCTTTGATATGGAGTATCAAGATTGTGTGAAGGCTTTTGATGCGTATGCTAGCTCAGCTAAGCAGATAGACGAGTTGGTCGGATTCTATAACTGGTGCAAGGACATTGGTGTGTCAAGATCTTCCGATTATCCTGAAATACAGAAGATTACTGGCAAGTTATTGGAGACTTTGGAGGAATTTGTGAGGGATAGGGCTAAAGCAATGAAGAGTCCCGAGAGGAAAGTAGAGGCCCTGCCGGCTCCTCAGGAGGAAGAGCCGGTGCAAGATATGAATGAGATTAAGGCACTGCCAGCTCCAGAGAACTATACCCCACCACCACAGACTGAGCCTGAGCCTCCTAAGCCCGCAGTTCAAGAGTCTGGGGATCTACTTGATCTAAGGGACGAGGGAGTGACTGCTGATGATCAAGGGAATAAGTTTGCCTTGGCATTGTTTGCTGGGCCAGTTGCCAACAACGGGAATGGCTCGTGGGAAGCATTCCATTCGAATGGGGAACCTGAGGTGACATCAGCTTGGCAAAATCCAGCTGCAGAGACGGGCAAGGCTGATTGGGAACTGGCTCTTGTTGAAACTGCTAGCCATCTGTCTAAGCAAAAGGCTGCAATGGGTGGGGGACTAGACCCATTGTTGTTGAATGGCATGTATGATCAGGGAATGGTTAGGCAGCATGTGAGCACTGCTAATTTGAGCGGTGGAAGTGCCAGCAGTGTTGCATTGCCAGGTCCTGGAGCGAGTAAAACTCCAGTGTTGGCACTCCCAGCACCGGATGGAACAGTGACGACTGTCGGGCAAGATCCGTTCGCTGCATCACTCAGCATAGCGCCCCCCTCGTACGTGCAGATGGCTGACATGGAGAAGAAGCAGCAGTTGCTGGTGCAGGAGCAGATGGTGTGGCAGCAGTATTCTAGAGAAGGCATGCAAGGGCAGACTAGTTTGGCCAAGATCGGTGCAGGTGGATATTATGCATCAGGCGTACAGCCTGTGATGCAGTATGGAATGCCACCGGTAAATGGAGTCGGAGTACCACCTGCTGGTCATTACTATACTCCTTACTGATTTCTTGGTAAATTCTTGTATACATTTTAGATCTTATAATTACTTTTGTTCAAATCTTTAATTCCATTGTAATTTGATGTGATTTTCCTCGCATTTGAGCATGACTTTGGGGAAGTGGGCAGGGAGAAAGATAAATTGAGGTGAAGAGATTAGTGTTTCTTTGATTCTGGGGTGGTTTGTAATCCTCTTGTTATGTCTACTTTTGTTTTTGTAATATTATTTGGGATTTCTTGCTGCTTGTTTTAGAACACTAATCCTCTTTTATTTTTCTTTTTTTTTAAATTTTCTTCTAATGTAGTGAAATTGTGTGCAACTAGATGCAGAGCATCAACCGTATCTTTAGTAATTAGTAGTAGATTAAGATGAAGTGATGAACAACAACTAAATGCCGAATTCGACAAAGCATCTAATTTTATCCCTAATGATGTCTTTTACATTTAAACCCCTCTTGACCATAGTTTAATTATAGATATAATATTTTTTTTGTCTGTGGTGGTAAATGATCTGCGAAAGAACAGCATGAAATTAAACCATTTATTTGGAAGATTGTTCTTGTCTTTTTGTTAATTAGAGCATGTCAACATACGTTAATTATTACCACGTTATGGTGAGTCTATGATAACCGAATTATACAGTTACATATTTTGTTTTTTATGGTATTGCAATCAGCTTACTATTCGAATTTGACAACTATTGTTAGTTTCAGTTTCATCGACGACAACTTTCTGGGTCTTAGTCGGATGGAATTGAATTATCTCTGTGATATTCTTAGCATGAATTCCGCAAATGTTGAATTTGAGTCTTGAATCTCATACATACAAGTGAAGATGAATTGTATTGTATATATAATTTGAGCGTGTAAAATTGGTTAGTGTTATAATTAGAGTGAGTGCTCAAATGTGGACATCACAGTTGATGATTAATTGGGACAACTGATATTTGGACCTAATTAAGCAAACTCATTAATACTTGATTTTATTGCACCTGAACCCGTAAAGTACTTGGTTTCTCTTACAAGCAAATGAATTCTTATTATAAGTTTCATTTCCTTGTCTCTCTCTCTTTTTTTTTTTCTTTTCTTTTCAGCCAGATACTTGAATAACATAAGTAATTATGAGCTATATATATTTTTTAGTATTACTATTAATTAAGTAGTGGTGGTGACTGACAATAACCGAAATCCCATCCTGTTGTCATTCTTCACTATCTCGACACGTTGGACAGATTCAACGAACACCCTGCACCAATCAAAGACACACTTAGCTTCGATTAAATTAAGAAATTTACATATTAATGTAAAGAGGGTTAATTAATTAATGAAGGCTAGCTAGTAGTAGTAGTAGAGTATGTATATAATACTTACTCCCATCGCACATCTCCATTAACCACCATCCACTCTCCCTCTTTGTCTTGGTACATAAGAGTGTAGTCCTCCCTATTTCTCTCAATGTCACTATCTGCATTAATAAGTTTGTAATATAATACATTACTGTCAAACTAGCTAGAATTAATTACACACATATATAACAATGAAATGAATAAGTTGGTTAATGGTTAGGTAGGGGCGTACAATTGGCAAACATATGGATCAAGGTGTTGGTTAAGGCATGATAAGAATGACAAGTCCTAAGATCGAGTTTCCTCCCTATAGTCACCCCCTCCATCTTCACCTTCACATGCATCGACTTTCTCTTTGTGGCCTCCTCGTTGCCGCTGCCGCAGCCGCTGCTAATTGTTGGATTCAAGAAGAATGAATGATATTGATGATGATCATAAATAATCACATGCAACTATATACATATATGACTAGCTTACTCGTGAACATTGGTCCAATTTGGGTGGGTGGCGTCTTCCTGCAGCTGCATCTCCAAGAGCAATGGTAAAGCCATGCTTTTGAGTCCCACAGCATGAGCTTCGTTGTTCTTGCACTTATGCTTGGGGAGACCAAGTCCGAGTCCCAGTTCCAGTTCCAGTTCCATCCACACCTCTACCTAGCTTAGTTCAATATTTGAAGTGTACGTATGTATTAATGAATAGACTCTCTCTATCTAGCTATATATATATATATATATATATATATATATTAATAATTAATGAAGAAAATGAGATGTTGGAGAGAAAAATTAATGGAAAAGGAGGTAGCTAGCTAGCTAACAAGGTAAAGATGCATGGTGGGGTACAAGTAGACCAAAAGAGGAGCAATTGAGAAACAAAACATTCAAGGACATGTTTCTTTGCATGCTCTAATTAATTTCCTAGCTAGCTAATACTATGTATGTATAGTGATGATGCATACACAACATATATCAATAGTCATGAATATATATATAATCATAACAAATCAATGGAGTACTTGTTTTGTTGTGTACTTACGTACCTGCAATTAATATTGCATGTCTGTTCACAAAGAATCCAAAGTGCTAGCTCATGCACTATATATGTTGAGGCTTTAGGGTTTATACAGAAAACGACAATTCTATCTCTTCAAAACATCCAATGCATCCTCTCTTGTTGTAACTTTTGATTTCCCTCAAAAATTAATGTATCTTGTCTTAATTTATGCACTGACATTGACGACCCATATCACTTGGTCATTTTTGTTGATTTATTATCTTTATAATATTAGATATATAGATCATGTCATGTTTGTTCTTAAGGTTCCATGTACAATTGAATCTTTTACTTTCCTCGTTTAGTTGCTTTCATAACCACTATATAATAACATTAGCAAATATCCATTTTATTTTCTTCTAATTTGTAACTATTAATTGGGCCGGACTGAATTTTTAATTTTGGGTCAAGCTAGGCCCAATAACAGATTTGTTGGTTTTCAAATAATTGAAATTTTATTAATAAATAAAATTCAAATATTCTTGAGAATTTTGACCAATTATATAAATTAAATAGAATTCAAATGTTGTAAATCATAATGCATTTAAATTTTATTTAAATTTCATCAATCATATAATGTTATTGCGTCACTCGATTGCATTAATTAATAGTAAAGCACAAAAATATAATAATAATATTACAGTGCAACAAATAAATCTAAGACTAGCAATTGTATATAGTATTTCATTTCACGAGCTCCATCGCTTCCCGCCATCATGCATATTTCTTTATTAGCCAACAATAAATCAATCTCTTGATCTTGTTTTCCTAATCAAATTATTTGCTTCATAATCAGATTCAGTTGCATGAATTATGAATGAGTTTGATGCAGATTACAATATTACTGAAATAGCAGCTGATTTTTCGAATTCATTAAAGTTGGAGCAACTACTATATCACTGTGCATCAACAGCCCATTGGCGGTTAATTTGAGGCTTTGCTCGATCGCATTAATTTTAATTCTTCGATCGTCGTTTCTATTTTCTAGTATCGGAATCGGAATTGATCGAGGATGGCGACCAATTTGAAGAGCGGTGCCGTGCTGCCGATCGCCGCGGCGGCGGTTGCGGACCAGAAACAGTTGAGAGGCACCGTTGTCACTAAAGCCGGAGCCTACGCCGCTGTTTCTTATATGGCTTGCGCCGGTAATTTTCTCGATCAGTTTGATGATTTGAATGTGATGTGCGTTGTGTAATTATGAATGAGGTTAAGCTGGAATCGTGGTTTTTTAAAACTTTTTTCATGTGAATTCATGAGGATTTTTTTGGTTATGATTGTTAGAGATGGAACTTTTCTGCTCTATGTGATGAAATACTATATTTGATAATGAAAAGGATAGTGTGATTTTCTTGGGTCATTTATGAAGTTATGCCTTATCTGTTTGGAATCATTAGATCGTTTATTACTGACTTCATATCTGTAAACAAGTTTGTTTAATTGTTACCCAATTTGAAAGTGTACCAATACTGCTTCTTACTACGTTAATGCACTAATGCGAACGTGATTTGAATTCGATCTTGCAGTTCTCTTGGTGTTGTTCAATAAAGCTTCTCTTTCTTCATATAGCTTCCCTTGTGTTAACGTTATTACCCTTTGCCAGGTATGATAAACAACTCCTTCTTTTGTAATGTACTATTTAATATCTGTTTATAACATCGTCTAGTTTCTTACTTAGCTCAAAGATTGTATTGGATTTAAGGTTTTCACTGATGTTTTTGGTGTATCTCCTGCAGATGACATCTTCGTGCTGTTTTCTGTATGCACTAAGGCGCTTAAAGCTTATTTCTTTTCATGTAAATGACTCTGGAGCACTCACAGATGATTCCAAAAAGTTGGTATCAATAAAGACACTGATATACGCTTCACCTCTTGCTGCCACCTATTTATTTTACATGGTGATACCTTTACTCAGCCATGAGAACTTGCCAGTTTCTTCATTGGAAAGTCGTTCACATTCTATCTTTGTTTCTTTGAAAGTTAGCCTCCATGGAGGCTGTTCGGGGAGTAAACGTACCAATGTATACAACTATAAGGAGAACCACAGTTGTCTTTACAATGATACTTGAGTACATGATTATGCGGCAGAGGTATAGTCGTCATGTTCTTGGAAGGTAAACATCCTATTCTTCGACTTATCGATGCTTATCATACACGAGCATACTTTTTCACTGACACGGACTCGTATATTCTAGTTGAAATACAAACAGAAACAGACATAAAATATGCACTAGTAGGCTTATTTTTCTTGCATTGTCGCTCCCCTTTTATATCTCACATCCTCATAAGCTCTGTACCATCGGTAGAGCTTTATCAGTTACAGCAGTGGTTGAAGTTATATGGTCATGTCACTTGCCGGTCTGATGAATAATTTACGTTTTGCCAGTGTGGCAGTAATCCTGTTAGGTGCTTTTGTTGCGGGATCCCATGACATGTCATTTGACTTCTATAGCTATCTAGTGGTTGTGATAGCCAACATCTCAACAGCGGCATATCTCACAACCATAGCTCGCGTTGGTATTGCTTCTTTCGTAGCCGTTGCTTTGCTTTATGTGCTGCTTCATTCTTGTCTTTGACTTTGCTGATACTATATATATGTATATGCAGGGAAATCTAGTGGTCTGAACAGCTTTGGCCTCATGTGGTGCAATGGTGCATAACCACACCTTCGTATTTTCCCTCTTTTAAATGTATATTTACCAGTTGTTTCTCTAAGAGTTGAATTTACCTTTTTCTGATACAGGTATTTTGTGTGGACCAATTTTAGTGGTCTGGACCTTTGTACAAGGTGACATTGAGAAGACAATGAATTTTCCGCATCTGTTTTCTCCGGGATTCCTGGTAATATTTGATTACTAGCTTATCCTTGATTTGGTTCATGAACCTGCATACACATTATGATCATATTATTATGTTTCCATGTACTTTTTCTTAATATAAATGGTCGGCATTAGGTGTTAAATTATAATCAATATTTCTATAGTTATTTTGATGCAACTTTTTTACTTTCCTCCTTGTTTATACCAACTTGGAGCATTATGATGTGAATCTGATAGGTGAACCTAATTGCATTGTGTGTCTTGACTTGTCTTTCCAATTGAAATTTCGGTTACTTTTGTGATAATTTCAGGCAGTAATGCTGTTCTCGTGTATATTGGCATTCTTGCTGAACTATACTGTATTCCTGAACACGACTCTGAATTCTGCAGTGACGCAGACAATCTGTGGTAACATGAAGGTGTGTTCCATTTCCAAACTAGTAGTGATATACGTTAATTTCTGGACTATCATCAATATCTTCTTGTTGTTGTTGTTGTTTTTCTTTTGAAAAATTGATAGGACTTGTTGACGATCATCTTGGGGTGGGTGATTTTCGGAGGACTGGCGTTTGATTTAGTAAGTAATAAGTAATAAAAGAGGGTTCAAGTGTTGGTCAAAAATCCTTACAGTTACAGTCGATTCGATTCGTTGTGTTTGTAAAATAGTTGGTAATTAATTATGGGTTGCACTTGCAGATGAACGTGATGGGGCAACTGGTATGCTTCCTTGGCTCCGGACTATATGCCTATTACAAGCTTACTGGGAAGTGACTCACTTATCAAATTCATCCCATCAGATCATACTCTTTTGTACTAGCCACCCAGCCAGCCAGCCTATAAGCTCTCATATACATGCATCCGATTTTACTCTTTTCTTTTTCTTTTCAAGTTAATGTACCACAATTTCTGCCCAATTTCTTTCCATGCGTCATCTCATATTATTACTCTTTATTTTTGGGTTAAGAACAAATCCAGTTACTTGATTTTATTTCATGGGAAATCAAATTCTAACCTAATCTTATCTTACTACGTATTAACTACTCTCTTATAATTTTATTAATTAATAAAAAATCTTATTCTTCCCATCACTTCTTAATTTTATTATTATTTTATCCTGAGACCATCTTTGTCATTCTTATTCTTTCTTTTCATTGGCCTATTTATGCTGGCCCAACAAGAAAAAAGAAATCGGCCCGGCCCGGCCCACACTCGGTACAACTGCTTTAACAAAAAAGGCGGGTGTTAACCAAATTAACTGTCATCACTCCAAAGAGAGGGAGGGAAATTGGCAGTGCGTTGAGAGAGAAAGAAAAGGGGAAAAAAGAAACAACAAACAAAGAAAAGAAGAAGAAACAAAGAAAGAAAGAAAGAAAGAAGAGGAAGAACAAATTCGATTTCATTTCTATTTCTCTCTTTCCCTGTGTAGAATCTCTCCCCGCACAAACCATACCCTACCTCCGATTCTGCGCCAAATAATCTGATAAAAAGAACTTGAATTGACGTTCATTGATCGAGCTGCAGGAACGACGACGAGATATATAAACGTTAATTGGTTTCGCAATCAATGATATTCGATTTCTAAGTTATCGATTTTGGCAGCATTTTGAGTGATGCAGATTGTAGAGAGCAGGACCGATCTCTTCAAGCATCGGTTCTCGAATGGATCGATGATGTTCTTGTTTCCCCCAATTGCATACGTTCGCAGTCCAGGACCTAGCTTTCCATACATTAGGCTTCAGCAACC
This sequence comes from Leonotis leonurus, assembly GCA_026898415.1. Classification (NCBI taxonomy): domain Eukaryota; kingdom Viridiplantae; phylum Streptophyta; class Magnoliopsida; order Lamiales; family Lamiaceae; genus Leonotis; species Leonotis leonurus. Next base: position 3,334,425 of record JAPKLX010000027.1, read on the forward strand.
TTCTCTCAGCCTCACTGTTCTCAAATTGGACGGTTCCTCTTTTGGTATATATGTTTCGACTTTGTTTTTCTAGCTGTAGATTTGAATTGTGCCATCTGCTTAGGATTCGTTTTGATTACTGCAACGCATATGATTGCATGAGATGTATAGAGCTGAATGGATCAAGGCTTAATTTGAGTATATGAGGATATATATTGTGTTCCTACATTGGAATGTAACTTGTGTATTTGGTAAAAATCTATGGAGAATGAGTGAAATGCGAAACTTTTGTTTTGAAGGAGTTGAGGTGAGTAAGACGGGGACAGTGGGGGAGCTGAAGCGAGCTGTCGAAGCAGCTTTTGATCATTTGCCAAATGAGGGGACTGGTGAAGTTTCATGGTAATGAGTTTCAAATTTCAAAAGTTGTGTCCATATATATTTGTGTGTGTGTGTATATATGTGGAAACGAGCAAGGAAATTCTACTTGTTGAGAATCTTCCTTTGGAGGGAAATTCTACTTTTTGTGTCGTTTACCCATTCCTAGTGCTTGTATTTGCTGAGTCGTATCTTTAGTTCTGGGGGAACTCTATCTCCTCTAAACTTTAGTTCTCATTGGTGATTACTTGCAACCATCTGGTCTTTTTGATATTTGATAGAAAAGAAAATTATGCCTTCAATAGAAAATCGAATTGCTTTGAGCTCCAACTTTCTATTTGTGGAAACTTAACTTCTTCTACATGCATTGGTAGAGGTAGAGGTAGACCTAGAGCTAAGTTCTGAAAAAATAATTTGACTGAAGGCCTAGGGATATGAGCAAATAGGATTCGGTCAATTAAGAATTTTGCATACTAGAATTATTTTATACTGACTGGGTTTTGATGATTTTATGCTGATGCAAATGGAATTATCAAACAATTTATATGCAGGGAACATGTATGGGGACAGTTTTGCCTTAGTCATGAAGGCGAGATGTTATTGACTGACAGGGATTATATCAGCATGGTGGGAATAAAGGACGGGGATCAGGTTGGTTCTACTTTTGGATTATATGTTACTATTGCCTCTGCGTAGACATTTTTTTGTATTAAAAATAATATCAAGATTTGTAAAGGTTGGTAGATTCGGTCTGTACTTGGAAACTTGCAGAAAGAATTTGCAGTTGCTTTTGGACTAGCAATTATTAGCCTTACATGAGTGAACCAAAATTAAACTCTATATCACTAGTTGTGAACCCTTTATGGTTTGATTATAGTGAGAGGTACTAATGCAACCTACTTTTTTAAGCTGAGTAGGTCAGACCTTCCTGAAATAACATGAGAGATCTTCCTAGGAATTATTGGCTTTGACAAAACATTTGAATTTGGAAAGGAAGATAAAGTTTCTATCATTAGTTTGCTGATGCTCTCATTTCTCACCACATAAAATTTCCTTATGTTTGTCATCATATTTTTACTGGAAAATTACTGCTGTACTTTGTCTTCTGCTTATCAATTTTGGCACCTTCAGCTGCAGTTCATTCATTGCGCTTCTAGTAACAAAAACTTCACAACCATGGAATCAATGGGAGCATGCATTGATGAGGAAGATGAACCCCGCAAGTAAGTTAATCTTGTTTTCATCTCCAATTATTCTGAGAGTTGATAATTTATGTAAGCACACACCACTATATTTTTTCTGTACCACTATATTTGAGATCATCAGTGACCATCAAGCATGCTAGCATCCAGATAAATCTTTTGAAGCCATAAATGAAGGTTTTAAACCACAAATCATGCAACCATGACAACTTAATTTAAAGTATGGTTGGCTGCAGGGATGAACGCCAAAAAGGAGAGAAAGAAGAGTGTCTTTATGAAGAGACTACAGAGGACAACCAAGATGGTCATTGGGATTTAGAAAAAGAAGTTGTTTCAAAACGTGATCGCTGGTTGAGCCTCTTGTTAAAAACCACCCCGAATCATAAGTTCAGTGGCTCCAGATCCTACATGAGGCTTGTAGACAGAGGCTGCTCGATGAGATCTTCATGCAACGTGCAAGGAAGTTTCAAGAATTACTTGAGACATTCAGGTAGTAAGTATGAATGGGGATTGACTTGGAAAATTAAGTGATCAAAGCCAATAAGGTTGCTTCACTTTCAGTTGGAAGTTGTCTTGTTTTGAAGCTACAAATGATGATAAAATTAAAATAGCCATGCATGGTTTTAAAGCTATTGATGTGCAAGTGAAGTGCAGAAATAAAGATGTTTTGATGCTTATTGCTCATCTGTATTACTACATACATATATCATATGCATGTTAGATTAGGAAAATTTTGAGGAATTAGCTAGCAATTTGGATTTTTGTTTGTTTGTTTGATAAGGTTCGTACTAGGTATTTGTGGGGTAAATATGTTATAGGAAATCATGCACTTAAAAATTGAATTATGAGATTGGTTAATATGTAAAATTACCCACTTTCAAAAAGTAAAGATAAAAAATACCTACTTAAAAATAAAAGATAAAAACTACTCATTTTTCACGATAACATGAGGAATTTTCTCTGTTCGTGTTATTTTCATGATAACATGAGGAATTTCCTCACGTGCTCATGTAAATGTAAAAGGATAATTTTTATCTTTTATTTTTAGATGAGTATTTTTTATCTTTTACATATTAAAATGAGTATTTTAGCTTTTGCCGCATTTGAGAATGGTCTTAATTGAGATACACTATACCATATATATATAGCTTCAACCACTTATCTTAGTATTGATGCTAAATACTTGTATTAATTCTTAATAACTGAATTGAGGAACTGTAACAATACTAATAATTTTATCAAAACCCCAACAGAATTGATTCTATATTGAAATGCGACAGCAACTGATTAGGCGGATAGTAAACAACAAACTAGAGAATTTTAATTAATAGTATAAGGAAAGAAGGAAGGAAGTATCATTCAGTCATGCATCATTACTTATAATTGAACATATTTTTGTACGTACTCTACATGATCTATAAGTTCACATTGATTTTCTTGTAAATCTAGTTGTTATAATTACGAAAAATAAAATAGTGTTAGTATGAGACCAAATGATTGAATTCTAGTTATACGATTGAAAGAAATGTGAAAAAATAATGCGTATTAGTATTAAGGAATGGATGAAATGAATTAGTCAATGGTGTTGCTTAATTAGAATGAATATAATATAGAAGCAAGCAAGCCAGGTACAGTGACTTGCAAATTGTCTTTTTAATAAAAGCTGAACAAAAACTGAACAAGAATTTCTTATTTCCTAGCTAGTTTCTTGTACGCATCCGAAGGATGATTAACAATATAGTTGCGCTAATTATTAATATTGTGGAAATTATGGTTTTAATTGCTTTTGATTGTGTTGAGAAATTCTAGTCCTCCAAGTAATCAAGTAAATTAAATAGATTAGAAGTGGGTTTTAAGAAAATAGAGAGAAAAATGAGACGTAGGCTAGGACGATGATTAAATGGAGTAAGAATAATAGTATTATACAAGAAAAAAGCAAGAATTTTGTATAGTTTATCCCCTATCTTTTGGGATTATAGAAATTCGATTAGTTGCAAAAACCGACTGCTCTGTTCTATATAAATTTGATCGGAAATTGAAAAAGAAAAATGAATAGAGAAAGAAAGTAAGTAACGGTGGCGTACGTAAGAAGGCCACATCGTCTCTGTCTTTTTCTCTCACAGACAGATTCTATTTACTTCTGTTTCAGTTTCTCTCTCTCTCTCTCTCTCTCCCTCTCCTCCACCCTCTCCTTTCCCATAAGTTCATAACCATTCCATTCAACTGTTTTTTCTTCCTCATACACTCATACTTATTTTAATTCCTCCAGATTACTGTCTTTGCTTTGCTTCTTTCCTTTCAACTATTTTTTCTTCCTCTCCTACTATTCAGTAAGTTCTCTCCTTCATTTCCGTTTCATTTTGTTTATGCCTACAAATTCTCTACCTTTTCCGATTCCATGCTTGCTTGCTGCTGACTTAATTTAGCTGCGGACTGAAACACGGATTTTCTGGATTTTTTTCTTTGTTGATTTTGATGTTGGATAGTGATTATACAATCCTAATAAAACTTAATTCTGGGGAAAAAAAACCATCTTTCATGGCTGACTGAAGATTTGGTTCCTACTTCAGATCGAGTTTGAGATCGTGGTGTTTCCAGAGCTGAAGTAAGTGGTGATTATAAATTTTGTCTAAGAGGAATCGGTGATATTACTCTTTCACTAGAAAAATGCTATTGTTAACAATTAATACAAAACTGATGAATTATGCGTTTAATCATGAAAGCATTGTATGATTTTATCAATCATGTGAATAACTAATTTCTTTTGTAGCACATTTGTTTTTGATGGTTTCTATGAATTAAAAATCTTTTGTGGGAAATTTTAGGGAAATGGCTGGACAAGTTGTTGCTAATCGGCAGGTGCCTTCATTTGATTTTGTGATCGTTGGTGGAGAATCTGGTGACGTTAGCAACTTAGCCGCATCGTCGCACCAGATGAGCCCATGGATTGAGCCAACTACGATTAAGCTTAGGCAGCGGATTGGTCGAGGGCCATTTGGTGATGTTTGGCTAGCCACTCATCATCGCTCATCTGAGGATCACGACGAGTACCATGAAGTTGCTGTTAAAATGCTGCACACCGTCAAGGAAGAAGATATGAGGGATGTCTTGAATAGATTGAGTGATTTACTATTTAAGTGTCAAGGGTTAGATACAGTTTGTGGGCTCTATGGACTTTCAGTTTTAAACAAGAAAGTGAGTTTTCTGGTTTACATTTTTATTATATATATTGTCTGGACACATAGTGGAAAAGAGTGATGAAGATGTAGAATCTAAAAGCATTATCTTGTTTTTGTTCTTCTAGATATGTATTCTTATGCAATTTTACGAGGGGTCAGTCGGAGACAAGATGGCTCGCCTCAATGAGGGGAAGCTGCACCTTAGTGATGTTTTGAGGTGATCTTTATGTTCGGATTCAGGAATACATGTTGTTAGATTTTGGAGTCCTTTTTAGTACTCACTTCTAGTGTGATACCGTTGCAGGTACGGAGTGGATCTCGCTCAGGGAATAATGGACCTACACGCAAAAGGGATCCTTGTTCTCAACCTCAAACCTTTTAACTTTCTGTTGAATAGAGACGACCAGGCAATTGTTGGGGATATTGGTATCCCTTATTTGCTGTTAGGGATTCCATTGCCTAGTACGGACATGGCTCGGAGACTTGGTACTCCGACCTATATGGCTCCAGAGCAATGGCAGCCAGAAGTAAGAGGTCCTGTATCTGTCGAGACTGATTCATGGGGATTTGGTTGCAGCATATTGGAGATGTTAACTGGAACACAGCCGTGGAGTGGTAAATCAGTAGAGGAGATATACAAGTTAGTGGTGACGAAGCAAGAAAAACCTCATATTCCCAGCGGCCTTCCTCCTGCTGTTGAGAATGTCATAAGTGGTTGTTTTGAGTATGACTTCAGGAGCCGTCCTGTGATGGCTGATATTTTACATGCTTTCAAAAGGTATGTTATGTATCCTTCTTGTTTCTTTTATAGTTCTTGTTTCTTGTCTTGGGGAAGGTTTAGGGTTTATATTATAATTATGATAAGAAGTTTCAAATTTACCACTCAAAAAACATCTAATTATCATTCTCGTATGGTCCACATTTGGGATACGACCTTTCTTTAGGTTGCATAACATGACTTATTTTTGCTTACTAAGCTGTGATCTTTCTTTTTTTGAAAAAATTGTGCCATCTTATTTGTTTGCTTTCACTTGACATCTATTTAAATGAATTTGCAGCTCGCAGAATGCAGTTTCCAAGGATGGATGTTTGACAGGCCTCGGAAGTAGAATGATCAGAGACAAGCCGGGTGGCGCTGGTTACACAGAGTGGTTTCTTGCAAAGGATCACCTGCAAGTCGGTGATGTGGTTCGATCAAGAAAATCTCTGCATTCATGCAGCCCCAAAAACATGGATGTGCCTGAGGGGACGGTAGTGGGTTTGGAACGGGATACGGATCAAGATGGTTTTGTTTTGGTGAGGGTTCATGGAGTTCACGATCCATTACATGTTCATGTTTCCACACTGGAACGAGTCACGTTTGGCTTGGCTGCAGGTGATTGGGTTCGCCTCAAGAAAGAAGAGAAGAAGCATTCGCCCGTTGGTGTCCTCCACTCGGTAAACCGTGACAGAAGTTTAGCTGTTGCCTTCATAGGAATGGAAACGCTGTGGAAGGGTGAGTACACAGAGTTCGAGATGGCAAAGCCTTATTGTGCAGGGCAGTTTGTAAAGCTTAAGTCGAGCGTTTTCAGCCCGCGATTTGATTGGCCTCGTAGAAGAGGGGGCGATTGGGGAACTGGCAGGATTTGGCAAGTGCTGCCTAATGGGTGCCTAGTTGTCAAGTTCCCTGGCAAGCTGAGCATTTCTAGGGAGGAAATGAGTTTCGTTGGTGACCCAGCTGAAGTCGAGCTCGTCTCGTTTGACACTTGTCCGGGGTTGGTGAAGAAGTATCAACATCTAGAGGACTTCCATTGGGCTGTGAGGCCATTGCTGATCGCGTTGGGGATCTTTACTGCCATGAAGATGGGAGTTATAGTTGGGAAAAAAGTGGGGAAAGCGCGGTCGAAGGGAAAGGAGCGTGGCCAAGAGGTAGGCTTGGCCGGAAACTGCAAAGCGACGTGGCAGCCTCCCAAAGTGACTAACATTTTCAGGTGATGGTATGATTTGCACAGTAGCGATGAATTGATAGATGAAGCAAGTGTAGGAAAAGTCAAAGTTTGTGTACGTAGTAACGTAAATAGACACACACTTTGGAAATTTTCTCTCCCTATTCGTAGTACTTGATTTACGTTATCATGCAATCTTGGCTGTTAGTTATATGCCTATTGTATGCGTGTAAAGATGACTTAGTTTTCAAGAAGACAACCCACAAGATGGCTTCGCCTGGGGATACGTACCTGAGAGCTGTGATGGGAGGAAGGAGGTAGAAAGCGCCATAGTTGTTTTCTTATTCATTCATAAAACCTTAGTTTGCGTCAACCAATAACTAACCCATCTAACAAAACATTCCTTCAAACTGAACCTCAACAATATAATAATATATACACATTGTTACAGCACGACGAGGGGCAAAAAAAAATCCATCTGCTGCATCACTTCTTTGGTAAAAACTAACTGCATACATGGGATATGCTGCTATTAGGGAAGTGCAAGAAAACTCCCATGTCCTATGATATCCAACTCTACGCATTATTTGCATTTCTGTTACGAGGGATATAGTACAAAGTCCCACTGAATTTACAACATTAGTCCATGAATTAGCTGTTGCTGTTGCTGCTGCTGCTGTGTTAGACTTCACTTCCTACATTTACATCTGCCTTGCGTTCGGATTCACCTTTTTCCTTTGATTTGCTCCTCTTCAGACTGTTCACTGTAAGAGAGTTTACCTGTTTTCTCAAAGCACCATAGTCGGCTAGGAGACCCATCAGTGTCTTCCTCGCCTCCTCTTCTATGGAAACTTTATGATCATCACCATCCTCAGCTAGGTGCTCAATCTGAACATGGTTAGGGGATCAGATAGAGCCACTTGCAATGGAGACGAGAAAGGGATGATAATTTGAGACGAGCTTTATAGATGAAACTCACCATTTGGACATATACCTTACTTTCATTATCCTCACAAGGATACATAAGTTTATGTGCATACTGATATTTTACTATCTCTACTCTACTTACTTTAAACATGAGGATCGTGTAAGTAATGACCAATATATGACATAAAGCACAAAGATTTTAGCTTGGAAACAAAACAAAAAAAAAAAACAAAAGAAAACCAAACTAGGAGTGTACCTCGGCAATCAGAAAGTCTATCTGATTTTCAGATGAGCCAACAAAATCCAACTGATCCAATAATGAGGGAAGACTGTCAACTTCATCGCCTTTTATGTTTGTTAAATTATCGATATTGCACTCCTGAAGCTGATCCTGAAGAATCTTGCATTTATGTAGCAACTCCCTCCAAGAGGCTCTCACCTGCTCAGTTTTCTCTCTTTCTTCCTGAAGAAGTTCCTGAGATTCCAGAAGCAGTTCCAAAGTATACAGATTAAACCATGTTACATAGATAGAGTGTCTAAACAAAAAAATATTAATTATTAATTGCTAGTCAATATAGTAATGATAAAGTATACCTCCACTTTAGAATTTTCTTGCTGCGACTGCTTAAGATGTTGAGTTAATTCTGCTTGGGAGCTTCTTAGAGACCTTACTTCCTTGACAAGAACTTTTATATCAGCTTTGTACTTTACTTCCAGCTCTTGATGACGCTTTGACAACTCCTCAAACTTCTGTTTTGCCGAGTCCAACTCCTGGCGCAAGATATTTATATGCTGATTGCCTGGTGAAACAGAAGGCTGACCATCCGTCCTTTCATCCTGGAAGACGTTTCTATCACTATAGAACTTTTCAAGCTTAAATAAACTACTTCCACAAGGTCAACAAACAGGAGAACTAACCTGTTGTGAATTCAACTTCAGTTCCAGTTCCATTGAACTCTGCCTAAGTTCTTCCATATCCCACTGCATTTGGGTAACTCGTTCTCTTTCAATTAGTATAGCCTGCTCCAGATTTTCTTTACCTTTTTGTTTAGTAGTTTCAAGCTCCACTTCGAGATCTTTTACCTGGGAAGAATTGTAAAGTGGATTATATATCACTTTTACTTGTACAATTATCAGAACTTGGGCAAGAAGGCAATATTGCAGGGAACTTGAAGGCTTTGCAACAAATCACTGAAGAGAACATTACAACAAGGATAGTCGTGAAACAAAAATGAGATGGAAAGATACTTTTACAAACTAAATACTAGCACTACGTAACTATATCACGTGAGTATCAGAATTATGCTAGTGTGTTCGAGTCAAATCACAGATCACTAAATACAAAATACAGCAATTGAAGGACTCAAAATTGGAAATTGCTGTTAACAAACCAAATATAAGCAAATGTAACCCATGCTAATATAACATGAGTATCAGAATTATGGAGTCGTGCCCGGTTCTAATTAATAAGTACTAGTAACAAACAAAAAAAATAGGAGGACCAAAATTTGAAAAACAGTGTTGGGTAAACTAACTTCAATTTTCATGGCATCCAGACTACCAATTCAGAATTTGTAAAATACGCAAACAAAGATTCTGTTAAGAAGTATAATAGAGTGACACACAACAGCTATCTGCTCCAAAGCTCCAAAATTGGCATAAACGAGAATGTAAATCCTTATGAGTCTGCTTTCCAACTCTACAACTATATCTCTCCTTTCAACCTTTTCAATCCTCAAAGTTTATTAATTCCTTTCAAGGTTAAAAAGACCAGGTACATTGTTTACTGTGATTAAATTTTAATGAGTTCATGTATCCTAGGTACTATTCCTCAAAAGACCTGAAGCTTAAGTAATGAGGTCGAAACTTGTCAGCATTCAGATACCTTTGTCGCAAGATAGTCCTTCACAGCAACTTCTTGATTAAACCTTGATATAAGATCTTCCATATCAGTTTTGGCTGTAATCAACCTCCGCTGCATTGTCATAAGTACTCTATTCATCTTCTGGCGTTGATCCACTGGGACCAACAGGTGTATATCATCTGGGACATGATAATCAGAATCTCGAACTGTTCCAGTGGCTTGTATGACCTCAGCCGGACTCCCAAAATCAAAAAGTCCATATCCATTCGAATTAGGAAATGCTAAACTTGATGACTCACTGCCTCTTAAAGAACTCCCATCACTTCCAATGCTCTCATTTGACAATTTTTGACCATGATGAAACAATGTACTACCATCGGCAAGATGTGATATACCTTCTGCATGATGAGAGGCTTTCAAAGAACTTCCATTACTCTTCTGCTCTGGGTTATGATTTTCTCTGGTATGCCTTTTATGTTTAGGAAAATTCTCGAGCTTCTCTAGAATAGCATGCCCCAATGACAAGCCCTCATCAATATTTGACATGCCGTACTTGACAAATTTATCTACTGGACTTGTTTCATCATCATAAAATGGTAGATCCTCAGTTCCAATTTCAGAGGTGTTATCTCTTCCAAGACTAAGAGAACCAGTATCAGATATCTCATAAGCTGTATCACTACCACCATAATCTGATGCCACGGATGAACTGCCTGCCGCCATAGACATACTTGAAATAGGATGAATATGAGATAAGTCTGCAGTAGTCATAGAAATATGTGAATTGTGACTCTGAACCTCTTCTTGAAATGCTGGAAACAAAAGCAAGAAAAGAGAAATTATAAATAGCACAAGTATGGAAATCCAAAACCTATATAAGTACATGAAATGGTCATAATTCATATTCAAGAAAATAATATAATTTAATAATAGCACCAATATATCAAATTGCAGTACACATACATGACCTAGCAGCAGCTTCCAGTTCCAGAAAGGATGCAACAACCATGCTTCTAGACAAATCAGTATCTGAAAGTAACTTTGCCATCCATTCCTCCAAAGAACTCCTTCTCTGAAAGAAAACAGAAGCATCAAACAATATTAATATTTGATTGAGAAGTCCAGTCTCGAATCTCCATCCTAGAATCTATTATTAGAAGGCCTCGTGATCAATCATGAACCATGTGTGCACATCAAAAGTGTTTACAATGCAGAGATATAACATTAATGAGCTAAGCGAGAAAATATTTACCGCTTCCAGCATTGCCCTTGTTTTCATGCGTAAAAGCCCTTTTGGAGGAGTTGGTGGAATGCTTTTCCGAGCAAATGCTCGTTTAAGCTGCAAAAGAAAGTTGAAACCAACGCAAAAATCAGTGATTAGAACTTTATAACAGAAAGTGCCAAGTCAAGTAAATAAATCACAAAGGAAATATTCTTAATCCTTATACAAGCTTATGGGCGATGATGCCAAAATCATATCTAAAAAAAATATTTGAACTTACTGCAGCATGTAACTTTAGGAAATCATTGAATCTCCTTAGAACAGTTCTTGTGGTTGTAATCCCCTCCGGTGATTGTATGCCAACCTGAACCCTGTAAAACTGCAAACTGTAATTGTTAATTCCGGAACAACTAGCAAGTGAAAACCTATACAATAAAAGGTCCTAATACAAGCAGAGCGAAACAGAACACTCACCAACAAGGGCCTGTACAGACATATGATATCAACGGAAATCAAAGGAGGAGGAGAAGTGAATTTATTTACTTAGATAAAAGAGGGAACAATTGATGGATCATGGCAATATAAATTACTATTCAATTACACATATCATGTAACGAGCATACAAAAGAAATGTTAGATGAATACCACTGTTGGGTCAGAATCTCTTGACTTTGCAAGTACGATCCATGAAGGTACAATGATGCAGTAACTCCATCCCGTCCTAGGATCATGAGGCCAAACACTTTCTCTACCTGCCTGCAAAGTACATAACAAATGAGCCCAGAGAATTACTAGTCTCGTCCGAATGGTGAATTGCAATAAGATTTTTTGAATGAAAATATCTAATCACAAGACTATTCGGTAATTCAACCAAACTCGTTTACCATATGCTATGTTTCTAGTCTGGTGGATAAGGATTGAAGAAAATTACAAGTTTAAGCAGATTCACAGCAGAAAAATCAAGGCTTTATACAATATAACTGTTTTATTCCCCCCTAAAATCTCTTACTCAGCTCCACCAGCAGCAGAAGTTGAAAGTATCGAATAGTGATCAATGAAACCCAGAAGTTATGGGATTGCAATATGATTTTTCAATTTACAGAATGAGCAAAAGTGAATTCTGAGTTGTCCCGTTTTACTTAACGTTAAAAAGTGTAACACGTACTGAGCTGATCAAAGATGTAATTCAAGGAAATCAATCCAATTATGCAATTATCAGCTTTTCAAGGTCAAAAAAAGCATTCAGGAAACCGGATCAATCAGCATTAAATTCAAATTCAGTGGAACTCGGGAAGGAAAAAACGGTCAAATAATATCTAGAGAGCATAAGCGTACCCAAATTCGAGGCGCGGGACTCCAATCCATCCCCAAAGGCAAAGGTGAAGTCCCGTCGTGTCGGTGCTTTGGTGGACTCTGCCCCTGCATCTCCACACGCGTGCAACCGGATCAGCCTCCCCGGCGTAATTCGATATAGCGATCGATCACTATAATGTTACTGAAACAGTAATATGCAGCAGCAATATACGGCGACAGTGATGAATAGGCATCAAATGGAATTGTGGATTTAGCGCGCAATTAGAGTTTTGAAGAATTGAGATCGGAATAGCCCCCGGCGGCGTGATGATAGAAAGAGAAAGTTGGGAGCTTTGGGTGCGTCACTCACGGTGCCATGCTTGGCCTTCACGACTTGGCCTCCAATTCCGTCTTTTCCTTGCGATCTGTAAATGCGCTTCTCACACCCTCACTCGCAGCGGACGTTACTGTAAAGTTGGAACCGGAGAGGATCGCCTTTTCTTCCTCTTTTATTTTACCCCAGAAACAGTTGCTCCCTCCCTCGTAAAAGAAGAACCAAATTTCGAAACCATTAATTAAATTTAATTATAATTCAATTTCGTGATTAAATTAAAACAAAAGGGATTCAAATCTGTAAATGTATTGTGTTGGTATTGTTTGAGTGTAGAACATGAAGCTAGGTATTAGCATATCAATCAAAGATGGCTGAAATATGTTGGGTTTTTTAATATGAATAGCTTTAAAAATGTTGATGTAGTATTTGATTGTTTTTTCCTTTTGTTCTACATTATATTATATGTAGATGTAGTAGTTAGTTCACTCAGTATTTGGGCCGGGTCGGGCCGGATCGATTTTGTGTTCATGACATGTGTTTTGGAAAATGAATGAACACTACATACATTGAAAATCATAAATATATTTTGGGAAATGTCTATTACATAATAAACCAACCATTTTGCATTTGGTTGGTAGGGGAAGAAGGGGGGTCAGTCAAGGTAAACATACTTAAAAGAAGAAAAAACAAGGAGGAGAAAGAGAAACAACCACCACATCTGCACCTCATCACAAGCATGACGGAAGTGTGGGTCCATGGCAAACAAAACCAAGAACCACATAGATTATTACCAAGAGAAGGAATCCCAATGCAACCCTGCAAAAACACCAACCATCACTTGTTTATAAATCAAACCGATATTATTATACCTTATACTATACAAGGAAAGAGAATGAACAAAATTCCCCACAAACATAAATTGCATGAATTCAACTTAGCAATCGACACCTATCTTTAACACAGATGCTAAGTTACAACTCACGTTAGCTTGACATTTCTCCACCACACAGTGTTTCTTAAACGGCGGGCTTGCTTCCTGAAGCGAAACGTGTTCCCTTGCATAGTGGCAGTTTTATCAACCAATAATTCTAGCCGATCACCTCTATCCAGAACTTTATCAATGTTCTCAATCATGACATTCCGGACCTGCAACGACAATCCATAGATACTATGTTTTTTGTTTCTCAGTAGAAAAATAGGCTAGCAGCACAAAAGACTGAAACTAGGTAACCGTAAACGTAGCAATAAGACTACTTCCATTGACATAGCATATTAACATGCAGAAGAAATACCAAAATGAAAGCAGATTTTAAAGCCTTTTTCTGCCAGCAACTCAAGACACTCATTTAAAGCATATAAATGAGAAACAAGGGTGACAACCTAAGTGCCGAAAGTTCATATAGAATGTGGAAGGAAAAAAAGATAAAAATAACTGAAGCAACACCAAGAGGCCAAACAATTATCAGAGGTGATAACTACCTGGCTCATTTCACCTTTAAGCCGGTTTATCCTGTCAGCGTTTGGATCGTTTGAGAAATACTCTATTTGTTGGCTGATGACCCTTGAAAATTCATCGTTCATTGCATATGGCTGTGCAGACAATACAGCTCGTCCATAGGTCCGGACAAATCTTTGATGAATTTCTTCGAGAAACGCGAAAGGAATTCTCCCTATATGGATTCAAAAGAACAAGAATAAATTGACTTAAGCAAAGGAAGACATAATATTGGAAGGAAGGAGTATCCAACAAAGAAAATGCGTCCTAAACAGCGAACAGCATTGAAAAGATAATCATGTTGATGGAGAACCATCCAGGTATTCCTCGAGACTTAGAGATTCTCATATCACTTCAAAGAAAGGAGGTCTTTTAACAGCTAAATAAGCAGCTTTCATGTTCTCCTTACACAAGTTTTTCAATAAAACTAACTAGACATTACCAAAGCATGCAACTTCCTTAAATAACTAAACAACTATTGTTTAGTAGTAAGGACCTTTGCAGACAACACAGATAAGCATCTAAGGTTTACACCCTACTTGTATTTTAGCAAGAAAAAACAGATTTTTCAGATAATGGTACTTTGCTCTGGTTTCAAAAACTTTTGCCCGCATAAAGATTCCAAACACTATATGACATTAAGGCGAACATAGTACTTGGCTGCATATGTTAAGTTCAATAATATATTAGTACTTTATTGAAAAGTACATCAATATAACAGAGATACGAAGTGGAACCAAAGTGACATGCTTGGATTCCTGATCATTCACACGATTAGAGTTCCTTGTCACAAGGGTTAGGCAGCACAAATCAATCAGCATTAAGCTCTCTGAAATAGCTCCATTATTGCACCAATTAATGTTGAACTACAAGCTGCAACCTCTAAAAAAGTGACCTTTCCAGATCCACAAGGAAAAGCTACAATATTAAAAGAAGCAGAAAAACAAAATTCACAAGAATCGTAAACTTAACTTAACCAGCTGCCGACATCCATACTTGAAAAGTGAAATTAAAATCACCTTAAAAATTCTAAGGCCCATATTCATTCTCACTCACGACAAGGAAAAATTCATATCGAAAATCAAAATCCTAATCATGATTGACGTCGGAATTGAGCTTCTGCGGCGTTCTGTTGACGAGCGAAACAACAAGACACAGTTGAATTGGCCACCAAAAAGCAAAAAAAAGAATAGAAAGAGAGGTGAAGGTACTTCCGGCGGTGTCGTCGGCCATACAAAGGACGGTGAGGGCATCGGTGCGTTTGACATGAAAAATGTAGCGATCCTGGGAGTAAGAAGCGTTGGTATCAGTGTTAGCGGGAATCTTTTGGAGAATTTGACGGGCGATGGCATTGGCCGTGGTGGAAGTAGCGCTGTATTCCGCCAGGACGACGGAGGCACGCGCCACCAGCGCGTAAAGTATCGTCATCCCTCTTTCTCCTCTGATTGATTGATGATTTGATAATATGTTGTTAAGCTACTGGATACTCTATGTTATCAACGAGACTCACACCAATAGAAAAACATGAATCAAGGGATAACATAGAACCATAACAGCCAAAAGCTAAGGTTTTCATTAAAAGATTCAACACCCTTTGAACAATGCTCGTACAGCAGCTAATAAAGAGCACTGCAAGCTCTGAAATTCCCTAACAAACTAATAGCCATGTGACTATTGTTCATTAGCTCTATTATTTAATTACAAAAGCTGCTGGTCCCCAAACTAACAATAAAAACTCCATTTCATAACAACTCCCTCCCCTTATCAATGACTTGTCCCCAAGTCAAATAAAGCAGGGAACCTCTCTTCCATCGACAAAAAGTCCTCCCAAGTAGCTTCCTCTTCGGGCAAATGAGCCCACTGCACCAACACCTCAGCTTTAGGACGGTTATGGTCTTTCACTATGCGACGAGCTAACACTTTTATTGGATGGAGCATTACTTTCCCATCATCATCAAACTCAGGTAATGTGATAGTAGTACGGTCAGAAGCTTTCACGCTCTTCTTTAACATGCTTACATGGAATACCTTATGAATCTTGGCTGTAGATGGCAAGTCAAGTTCATAAGCCACTGCTCCAATGCGCTTGATCACCTTGAACGGACCTGCATACCTTGGACTAAGCTTCCACATCTTGTGTAAACGGATAGAGTGTTGTTTGTAAGGTTTGAGCTTCAGATAAACCCAATCTCCCTCTTGAAATTCACGGTCTTTGCGGCATCTGTTAGCACTAGCCACCATTCTGTCTTGGGCCTTTTGCAATAACCTTTTCAAGTGTAGTTGGATGTCCTTCTTTTCTTGCAAAGTAGCTTCCACTCCTACTACTTTAGGTGATATATAAGATTGCACAGCCAATGGTGTAGGCTTGTATCCATATAGTGCTTCAAAAGGAGTTAACTCAAGTAAAGTATGATAAGAAGTGTTGTACCAAAACTCAGCAAGAGATAACCACTTAAACCACCTCTTTGGATCATGACTGCACATGCATCTCAAATAAGTCTCAAGGCATTGGTTCACTCTTTCACTCTGTCCATCTGTCTGAGGATGGTATGCCGTACTGAGATGGTGTTGAACCCCCAGTAGCTTAAACAACTCTTTCCAAAAGGCACTTGTAAAGATCTTGTCTCGGTCAGAGACTAAGCTAGAAGGTAGTCCATGTAGCTTATATACTGTATCCAGAAACACTTGAGCACAGTCAGAGGCTGTGTATGGATGTCTCAATGCCACAAAGTGTGCATACTTAGTAAAGCGATCCACAAACACCCAAATAGCATCTTTTCCAAATGATATAGGCAAGCGCTCAATAAAATCCATAGTTAAGTGTTGCCAAGCTTGGCTAGGAATAGGTAAAGGTTGCAGCAAACCTGCAGCTCTTGAAGTCTCATGTTTGCAGCTTTGGCATTCATGACATGCTTGCACCCATCCTTGCACATCACTTCGGAGTTTTGGCCACAAGAATGTAGTTTTGATACGTTGAAATGTGGCATTGATACCTGAATGTCCTCCGTACCCAGATCCATGCATATACTCCACTATCTTAGCTCTCAAACCTTGAGTTTTCCCCACATACAGCCTTCCCTTATATCTCAGAAGTCCATCATGATAAGAGAATAAAGATATGTTGTAGGGAAATGTACAACACTCAGCTATAGCTTCTTGTGCCATGGCATCATGTTCATAGCTCTCCATGATTTCTGCTACCCATCCTGGGGTACAAGAAGTCAAGGTCAGAACTGATATCTCCCCTTCACTTGGTTCCAACCTTGACAAAGCATCATCAGCTTTGTTTTCCCTGCCCTTCCTGTACTCGATTCTATAGTCAAATCCCAACAACTTGGTGAGGTATTTGTGCTGCACTGGAGTAGAGATTTTCTGCTCCAATAAATACTTCAAACTTTGGTGGTCAGTTTTGATCACAAACTGATTATGCAACAAGTATGATCTCCATTTCTCTATTGTCATGATGATAGCTAGGAACTCCTTTTCATAAGTAGAAAGTCCCTTGTGTTTAGGTGCCAGAGCCTTACTTAAGAATGCCACTGGATGCCCCTCCTGCACAAGTACTGCTCCTATTCCTCCATATGAAGCGTCTGTTTCTAACACAAAGGGATTAGAAAAATTGGGTAGTTTAAGTACTGGAGCTGTCACCATGGCTACCTTAAGAGCTTCAAAGGCATCAGAAGCTTGTTCATTCCAAAGGAAAACTCCCTTTTTAGTCAAGTCATTCAAAGGCCTCGCAATAGTTCCATAATTCCTGATAAATTTGCAGTAGTACCCAGTTAAGCCCAAGAATCCCCGTAATGACTTCAAAGAAAATGGCGGTGGCCACTCTATCATAGCCTGGATTTTGCTTGGATCAGCTGCCACCCCTTCTTGGCTTATCACGTGCCCCAAATATTCTACACTTGACTGACCAAAGGAGCATTTAGAAGCCTTGGCATAGAGTTTATGAGCTAACAGCAACTGAAACACACTTTCTAAATGAGCTAAGTGTAATTCCAAATCTCTACTGTAAACCAAAATGTCATCAAAGAAAACCAACACAAATTTTCCCAAGTAAGCTTTGAATACTGAGTTCATTAAGGCTTGGAACGTTGCGGGAGCATTGGTTAAGCCAAATGGCATAACCTTGAACTCGTACAAACCACTTGAAGTCACAAAAGCAGTTTTTGATATATCTTGGGGGTGCATCCTTATTTGATGGTATCCTGCCCTCAAATCAATCTTAGAAAAAACCGTTGCTCCCCCAAGTTCATCCAGCAAATCATCGATGAGAGGAATAGGAAAGTTATCCTTTACTGTAGCAGAGTTGAGTCTCCTATAGTCGACGCAAAAACACCAAGTTCCATCCTTCTTCTTCACTAGGAGCACTGGAGATGAAAAGGAACTATTGCTCTGCTGAATTACTCCAGTTTTAAGCATTTCCTGAACCAATTTCTCTATCTCAATCCTTTGAAGGTAGGGATACCTGTATGCACTTTACTTGAATGGCATGGCATCAGACTTGAGAGTGATCCTATGATCATGCTCTCTCATAGGAGGTAACTGTGATGGTGTTTCAAACAAGGGTGAAAACTTCTCCAGTAAGGGTTGGATGATAGGGTGAAGCTTGCAATCTGTCACATCTTTATCCACAGACAGCATGCATAGACACCCCATATATGATTCTTAACCCTTCCTCAATGTTGCTTTGAGCTGCTTCCTAGACATCTCAGAGAGTGCAGCCTCTTGTTGGCTGCTTTGTAGGACCACCTTTTTCCCATCCCTTACAAAACTAATATTTTGTGCAATGAAATCAAACGTGACCGGTCCTAGTTGCTTCAGCAAATCCACTCCAACCACCATATCACACCCTCCCAATTGAAGAATTCTAATAGCTGCCACAAACTTACAACCTCTCATCTCCCATTCTAGTTTAAGACACCTTGTGTTGCATTCCAACTTCCCACCATCAGCCACCGTTACCCACAAAGGATTTGTATACTCCACCTCACATTTCAACCTCTTAGCAACCATATAGTCCAAGAAACTATGAGTGCTTCCTGTATCTATCAATACAGAGACCATATGTTTCCCTATCTTGCCCTGGAGCTTGATAGTGTCAGCTCTCAAGTGTCCCGCGAGTGCATTGATAGAAATCTGTGCCTCCTTACCTTCAGTCCCTACTTCTTCTAACACCAACTCACCTTCATCTTCTTCCTCTGCCTCACAAATGATAACAAAAAGTCTTTTACATTTGTGTCCTACTTGATAAATTTCATCACAATTGAAACACAATTTCTTCTTCCTCCTCTCCTCTATTTCAGCAGGTGTTAATTTTCTAAAACCTGGAGATTGCTGCTTACCCTGTATACTCTCTTTATGCACTGATTCCATCCCACCTTTCTTACTACCCATCTCACTGCCCTTACCCCCTATCTCACCACCTTTAGGCCACTGCTTGCTCCCTCTCCCCATTGCCAGTAGTTGTAATTCTTGTTGCTTAGCCAACTTGATAGCTTGGCCTAGCCTGCAAGGATTAAACATTCTCACACTGCAACCTATGTCCTCCCTCAGCCCACCTATATAACTCTCCACAAAATATTCCTCACCCACACCCCTATTCTTCACTGCTATGAATGACTTAAGTTTCTCAAATGGAATAGTATATGTTTGCACATCTCCAGATTGTTTCAACCGATGAAATTGTGCAACTAAACTCTTCCCATCTTCCTCACCAAACCTCTCTACAACCCTATCCCCAAACTCTTTCCAAGACATCTCTTCACTTTCTTCCACATATTCAACATACCACAAATCTACAACCCCCTCCATATACATTGCAGCAGTAAAAATCTTATCATTATCCTCCATAGGGTTAGCAATAAAATATTTGTTGCATTTGCGTACCCACTGAAGAGGATTATGGCCATCAAACCTTGGAAAATCAAGTTTAGGAGACTTACTGCCGGATCCCCATCCTCCTGCGCCAGTAGACCCACCCTTGTCCTTCCATACTCTCGAGTTCTTATCCATCTCCTCCGCTGAATCTCCCTCGGAGCGTCGCCGTCCTCCATTACTCAGCTCCTTTCGAAACTCATCGAACTGAGCTTTTAAGGACAAGCTCAACTTCTCACTGAACTCCTCCAGACGCATCTCCAACTGGTTAATCTTCAACTCAACGTTAGCAACGCGATTCTCCATGGCCGAACATTTGGGCATAGGTCACGTACGATCGTCGAGCTCTGATACCACTTGTTAAGCTACTGGATACTCTATATTATCAACAAGACTCACACCAATGGAAAAACATGAATCAAGGGATAACATAGAACGATAACAGCCAAAAGGCTAAGGTTTTCATTAAAAGATTCAACACCCCTTGAGCAATGCTCGTACAGCAGCTAATAAAGAGCACTGCAAGCTCTGAATTTTCCTAACAAACTAATAACCACGTGGCTATTGTTCATTAGCTCTATTATTTAATTACAAAAGCTGTTGGTCCCCAAACTAACAATAAAAACTCCATTTCATAACCTATGTTAATTGTTACTCATGAGCTAAACTTACTATTACTAATCTCTCTCGTCTCGTCTCGTCTCGTCTCGTCTCGTCCAACCAAATGCGCTTTTATTTCTACACGTGTCACCCACTGTCCTTTATTTTATTTTTTTGAATGAGTCATTCATTTATTTTTATTATTATTTTCATCTTTTATTAATTTCATATAGCCAGCAGCCTAATTAAAATCAAATCAGGGAATTAAAAGAATTTTTAGTAGATATCGGATGAGTGTGTGTGAGTAAGAAAGAAGTAGGGGAATGCGAATTTATTTAGTATTGATACAAGTAAAGTAAAACCACCACGAATAGAAAGAAAATATAAGGTTGTAAATTTAAGGAGACATTTATGGATGGCATGACATGGCATGGCATGGCAACAAATACTTCAAAAAGAAAAAAAAGGCTCTAAATTTGTTCCTAACGAATTGAAGAAACTCCACCACCCAATCAGCCCACATTAACAACATAACATGCATTGCTCTATTTTCATATGCATGCAATTCTTCTGAAATATTATCTCACTCTCTCGATCATCGTCCTCCTCGATCTCCTTGTTTCTGCTACAATTTCATTAATTATGTGGGAATTGCATGTTTGTATTGTTGATGATGGTGGGCTATGCTCGTTTGCTTCATGCATATTACATGCAAACCTATTCTTTGAGGAACTGGATTTGTAACTCCTTTTGAATTCAAAAGTCGCAACACAAATACTTGCAGGTCGGTCCGGCCATTTATTTGTAGCTTTTCATTATTGTTAACTAATGCCATGGGCTCTAGATCTCCTTATATTTAAATCTGCATATATATATATATATAATGTGCAGAATGAACAGAGTTTGCTCGCCTTATTTCGACCCAGATTTTGATAAACTTCCAGAGAGGATACATGGGCCTGCGTAAGTTCCTAGCTGCAGATGTTGTCCAAGTTAATTCTTGCATTCCTTCATAATCTGACACAAGTTGTGTTTTTTGTTTTGTTTTTTTCAATCTTAATTGCAGTTTGAGAGTTAATGTAGACAATGAAAGCTTAGAAGATTGCACGATCGTTAAGGTTCCTGTCTGTCTTGAGAGATTTAATTTTATGATCAGGACTCGACTGATCATGACTTGAATATTATACATGCATGTCCAGATCGACTGCGTAAACAAGCAGAGCCTCCTGTTGGATGTGGTGCAAGCTCTTACTGATTTAAACCTCACCATCTCCAAAGGCTACATTTCTTCTGATGCAGGCTTCTTCATGGATGGTATGCAATATCCAATATCCCATATGCAATATGCAAATCCTACTTCTCTCCACTACTCTCATTGTTTGTTTTTCTGCAGTTTTTCATGTCAAGAATGAGCTGGGCTTCAAAGTTACCGATCAAGGAGTCATCAACTGCATCCACCAGGTAATTAATACACATACTAATTCATTTGTTGGTTTTCAGGTTTGATACTGGTGTGTATTTTGGAGTAAAATGAGGGATAAGATGCAGCAGGCTATGAACTCAAGCAGCAGCCTTCCAACGAAGGCGCAGACGCAGACGCGGACGCAGACGAGCTTGGAGGCGGGTCGTGGGGAGGCTAAAGCAATAGAAATGAGTGGGAAAGACAGGCCAGGTCTGTTCTCTGAGATATCAGCAGCACTGGCTGATATGGGATGCAACATCATCGAGGCACACGCATGGAGCCACAACGCCAGTTTGGCATGCGTTGCTTACATCTCCAGTCAATCTCTCGACACACCAATCGATGATCATAGGCTCCACGCCATTGAGGACCACTTAACCACAGTCCTCCGAGCCACCACCACCACCACCACCACTGAAGAAGAGACTGCTAACAAGCCTGCCGCTGCAGGGCTTCCTAAGGGGGAGGTGTGCTTGAGCACCACTACCAAAGTGGAGCGGCGTCTCCACCAACTCATGCTCTCTGTCCGCGACTTTGATACCCCAGAATCGGACAATACCAAGACCAGTAAAGTGTCGATTGAGAGGTGCACCGAGAAGGGATACTCAATTGTCACCATCCAATGCAAAGATAGGAGGAGGCTCATGTTTGACACTGTCTGCACCCTCATTGATATGCAATATGTCATCTTTCATGCCTCTGTAGATGCTTGCAGAGGCTACGCATACCAAGTATGTATCATGTAATATTGTACCTGCACTGCACATATAGTCTCAAATAAGATCTTCACACACATTTCCTCTGCATGCAGGAATACTTTGTGAGGCACGTGGATGGGCGTGCTTTCAACACAGAGACTGAGAAAGATAGACTCATACAATGCTTAGAGGCTGCCATAGAACGCAGGGTCTGTGAGGTATGTATGTCTACATTTCACATTTCACATTTCACCCTCTAATATTTCTCAACTCCCCTTTCTTGACAGGGGGTTCGTGTGGAGCTCTGCGCATACAGCAGGGTGGGGTTGCTCTCGGACATAACACGGGTGCTTAGGGAAAACGGGCTAGCGGTAGTGAGAGCAGACATTGCAACACAAGGAGAGAAATCAGTGAATGCTTTCTATGTGAGAGATATTTCAGGGAACCATGTGGATTTGAACTTCATCAAGTCCATGAAGAGAGAGATGGGAGCAATAGATCTTGCAGTCATGGATGATAAAACCAATTCTCGGTCACCACCAACTCAAAGGCCTAAGTTCTCCTTTGGAGAGATACTCAAGTCCCAAATCGAACGCCTTTCCCACAGCTTCGTCCCCATCAACTGATGTCAATACAATATGTAATAGCCTTGGTTTCTCAGTGTTTGGGTAATTGTACATAGTAGAAGGCACTCTATTCACTTATATTCATGCATGTAACAAGAAGACGACTGTATATACATTCATTAGTTTTGCTCAACATATTTATCCAATGTGTACATTTAAGCGCCGAAGCCAAACAGAGTGCAAGATCATGTGAAACATATCAAATCTCTTAACTGGCTTGTTTAGAACAAAATGCTTTCTTATAGCTTTCAACCCTTCCTTGAGCATCAAAAACTGATCTTCGGATACACCCATCAGAATCTCTTTCAGTCGCGGTATTTCTGAAACATCTACCTGTAATGAGAATGCTTCCCACCTCAAAACATCACTAAATGGAAGCACATAGTGATCTGATAGTATCACAGGGATGCATTCAGCATAGATGGCCTCAACAATTCTGGGGCTAGCCACTTCATAGCCACTGGGGCATAAGCAAAACTTTGATTTCAACATATAGTCATAATAGTCTAGATTTTTTGGAAGGTACTCATAAATGTGGAGTTCGGGGTCCCTTCCTTTCCAATGGCGGATGAGAATTGGCCTAATCGGGCCATGAAGGCCACCGGCGAAGAATGCAAGATAGGGCCTTGAAGCAGTGGGAGGAGGAGGGTAAATCAGCTTTGGATTCACATAGCCACCATAGAGATGAATTTCAGGAAGGCTCACATCTTTCTGAGGATTGAATCCTTCAGAGGAGTTCGCATTGCACAAAACGCGGATTGATGTGTTGTAGAGGTATGCATTCCCTTCAGAGGCACGAGGTCCCTAAAACAAAATAAACAGCTTCAACTAGGATCACAATATTGGCCATTCAATATTAACTTCATCTATATGTACTCTATGTAATGCTTTGCTCACCCAGTCATGGCAAGAGAGCATGAAATGGTCAGCTCCTTGAGTTCTATTCCAGAAGGGATGCTTGGTGGAGATGAGTTTCACATAATCAGACACAAATTCTTGAAGTGGGGTGATGTCATAGGAATTAGGTTTGTATAGATATTTGACCATCCACGTTACGCTGAACGGCATGAAGTAGACATGAGCTTCTTTGGCGCTGCTTGTTCTAAATCTATGTATTCCACGCTCCATCTCATGGATGAATCTTCCTTCACTAGTGTATATATCCTTGCATGGTCCATCATGCACTATTGGCAGTTCTCCTTCTTCATATACATAAACCTTGAATCTTCTTTCCATTTCCTTGTAACTCCTGGAATAAAGTTTAAATCTTTTAACTAATACAGAGGATACTAATCGATGTTTCTTTAGTGTCACATAACATATCAAATTATAGCATTATATATGTAGTATGTATCATGATTAGCTACTCCAAACAATACAAACCGTAAAGCAAGCTCGTCAATTGTAGTGCAAGTAACTTAGTTATTATAATAATTAACCCAAAGCAAATGTCTTTAACAAACTCATGTGCCAATTCTTTCAACATATATATTTTTTTAATTAAGCTTAACTAAACTCATCATGTGCACGTAATCTTCTAATAGAACCTTCTTTATGTATTTATTTATTTATCAATTTGTTCCATAAAGTCAAAAGTCAGCTGGCGATCTCCCAATACTATGTTGAGAAAATAGAAAGATGATTCATATAGCAAAACGAAGAGGTAGAGTGCTAGAGCCATGAAAAATGTTTGATAGAGAAAGGTAATGAGTAATAGTAGCACGAAATTTGGTATTTTCCAAGTATTTGAAATAAGTATAGATGGTGGAGGGAATAATGAGTGTGCGCACTAGCTAGCTAGCCACCTTATATTACACTTCAGTAGGAAGCCTCCTTTTCGTCTCAAAATTTACACCAAAAAAAATCTCATTAGTAAAAAGACACGTACGATATGTATAATTCTCATATTTCTGGGGAGTATCTTAGAAGGAAAGTCACAAAAGTATTATTAATAATATTTCAGTAACGACTACCATCACTATATATAACTAGTAAAAATCGAGCAAATAAATAAAACATACAAAAATTTGTATTATGTGCAATCCTACTGCTACAGTTGGAATAGAAGAATTATATTGTTTGCTGTCTGGTCCATTTATCACGCGCACAAATTGATTTAGTCATGATTGAATAAAAAATGACGCAATGCAAGTAAAGTGAGCGTGGAATTCCAACTTCCAAGCTACTTAGTGAAATAAATTGACTACATATTGACTCGTGGGAGTGCTTTGATTTGCGCGTCGTCTTCCTCATTATTTCAACAAAGCATTTTTGGTGAAAAAAAAAATCAATTTTTATACAGATTGATAGAATTTTGGAGAGCTGAATTTTCTGGAGAATCACTTACTGAAAAAATGCGCCGGGGTTTCGATAGATTGAAGAAGGTATAATATGGTTGCGGTCCATAATTACTGATATATTTCTGATTGAAGCTACTTTTCTCACTCCTGCTCTAGCTCTTGCCAATCCTTCCTCCAATCTATCACTTGCTATTTTCTGCATTTCAACATTCCATTATAAATTCATACCAGATCACAGAGTTAACTTGTTCTAATCACCACACATGAATTCACTATTCACAAGTAAAAGTCGTATTACATTTTTTAATTAGTGATTCATAATTATCAACTTATGTGTGGATGATACATGACGTGCATTCATGGTCCTCCAAAAGCACACCATTAAGCAACGAGTAGTGATTAGTGTGGGAGAAAGAAAAGTAAACAGGAACAAGTACTATTTGCATTTGCGTATTTTTGATATAATCTCTAACATTAAAGCCTTAAATAATAACCATGCAATCTCTAAGCTACTGAAGATCTGAAATTAATTAATGAATTAGATTCCTGTCCATCAGCTTTAATCAGGCTTAAGCAAGGCAGAATAGGCGCCTAAAATTTGTGTAACGTTCAGATTTGAAAAAGTAATCGATCGAGAAGCAGTGCTTACTCGGGAAATCGGCTTGAATCTGGACGATATTTCAGAAGAAATGACAGCTCTGGCTTCATCACCTCCGCGTCCGCGCGCAGCACCGACTAACTGAACTATTGGAACGCTTTTGAAATCTTCACGATCAGAGTAAGATTGGCGGAATCCGCTAGCTCCGGCGGAGAAGTATCCGGATGCGAAAACGAAGGCGATGAATAGTGCTGCACCTACGGCAATCGACAAAGTTACGCCGCCAGCAATTCTCCTGGCCGCCATCTCTGGTCGATGTACGCTGCGTTGCGTGTGTATATGTGCGTGTGTGTGTGTTTCAGCCAGAGCTGTGATGAGTGTGTGAAGTAGTGGAAGGGACGGTTATAGCTTATATATATAGAGAGAGAGAGAGAGAGTGAAAAGGCGCGAGATGAGCTTTAAAGTGGGATAATTAGTTTTATTTGTAGCTCACTTAATTATCATCTGCTAATTACGTAAATATTACCTACTTATTACTGTTTATTACTTACTTAATTAATATATTTTGGTGACCAGTTTGGACTTCTAGATAGTGAATATCATGCATGGATGCAGTAATTGAATACTACATGTCATATGTTTAACATTAATTGTGTTTAGAATGATATTAAGTTATTCATATTATGATTCGAATCGTCTATACTTAAAATTTGATGAATTGTTGTCATCTGTCTTCTCACTTGTCAGTATATAAACAACAAGATTTCAATAAATATATTTCTTCTTCTAATAAATTATTTCCCAGAATAATGTGTAACACATAGTTGGATATAGGTTATACATCAAAATTAGTGTTGCCTTGCAAATCATTTATAAAAGCTGCTCATTTTCAAATATAAGTATTTGTATAAAAGATATCTAATCCCTTTAATTTTACGCTATATATATATAAGACATGCATGCATACAGTACTACGTATTTATATATATATATATATATGAATAAATTGTAAGGATTTATCGTATATTTGTTTAGCTCGAGAACCTGAACACTACTAGAAGCAGTAGCACTGCTTGAAGCAGTAGTAGGATTCATATTTGAATCTCCTCAAAAGTAATATTCCTTATTCTATTTTTTCCTTCAAAGTCAATATCCTCAAAGAACGAGGCAGTTCCCGTCTCAAATATATTTTTAGATGTGGGATCATAAAACTTAAAACCCATTGAGTGTTCAGAGTATCCTATGAAGTAGCTACTAACTGTTTTGGGGTCCAATTTCTTTTCATGAGGCCTGTAAGGCCTTGCTTCAGCTGGACAGCCCCAAATATGCAAGTGCTTAAGATTGGGCTTTCGACCAGTCCATAGCTCATAAGGTGTTTTAGTAGCAGCCTTAGTGGGTACTCTGTTTAGGATATAAGCTGTTGTCTTTAATGCTTCTCCCCAGAGTGACCCAGGTAAGGTAGAATGAGCAATCATACTCATCACCATGTCCTTAAGAGTCCTGTTTCGTCTCTCAGATACTCCATTCATGCTTGGTGTACCAGACATTGTATACTGAGGGACAATTCCGGATTCCTATAGGAATTTAGCGAAAGGGCCAGGATGTTGTTCACCTGAACCGTCATATCTACCATAGTATTCACCACCACGGTCAGATCTAACAGTCTTAATGGTTCTGTTAAGTTGATTTTCAACTTCAGCTTTAAAAGCTTTGAACACGTCAATTAATGATTGGCTCTTTTCATGTATTAGATATAGGTAGCCATATCTTGAGAAGTCATCTATAAAAGAGATGAAATACTGTTGGCCATTCCAAGAAGCTGTAGGGAAAGGACCACATATATGAGTATGTATCAACTCTAAGACTTCTGTAGCTCTGTAGGCTCCTAGTTTCTTTTGTTTGGTCTGTTTCCCCTTTATACATTCCACACAGACATTATAATCCGTGAAATCAAAAGGATCCAAAATTCCATCTGACACTAAACGCTCAACTCTATTTCTAGAGATGTGTCCTAGGCGTTTGTGCCATAAGTTTGCAGAAGTTTCCTTATTTATCTTTCTTTTAGTACCTTTAGATTCCACATGCAGGTTTTCATTGTAGGAAGATATAGTTTCCAACAAATATAGATTATCATAAGAGTTAAGGTAACCAGATCCAACAACCATTGAATTAAAAGACAATGTAAATTGTTTGTTTCCAAAAGAACAAGTGTAACCAAATTTATCCAATAAACAAACTGAAATCAAATTCCGTCTAAACGACGGTACAACATAAGTGTCTTTCAAATCCAGAAAATATCCAGTCCCTAACATTGATCTAAAGTGGCCTATCGTCTCCACTTCAACCGACTTTCTTCTCCAACGTAGATGTGTCTCTCAACATCACTCGGTCTTCGGTAGCTTAGGCAATCCTGCATAGAAATACTAATGTGAGTGGTAGCACCCGAATCCAACCACCAAGTATTTCTAGGTACTGAAGATAAATTTACTTCAGAACAGACCAAAGCAAAGACTATACCTTTCTTAGCACGCCATTCGTGGTACTTAGTACAGTCTTTCTTCACGTGATCCGGCTTCTTGCAGAAGAAACAATTCATTTCCTTAGCTTGTTTCTTCTTAGCCGGTCCCTTATCAGCAGCTTGCTTTTCAGACGGCCTTTTCTTGCCTTTACCCTTAGAGGTCGTTGCCACATGGGCACTTTCAGTTCGCTCTCTCTTAAGCTTTTCCTCCTCTTGAACACACTGAGAAATGAGCTCGTTAGGAGTCCATTTCTCCTTTTGACAGTTGTAGCTAGTCTTAAACTGGCTAAACTGTGGAGGTAGAGAGATTAAGGCCATAAGTACCAGGAAATCATCAGTGAATTCCATTTTCAAAGCCTTAAGCTTCGAAGCGATGTTAAACATCTCCATAAGGTACTCCCTAATACTTCCTTGTCCTTTATACCTCATCGACGTAAGAGTCGAGAGAAGAGACATCAACTCTATTTTATCATTTTTGGCAAAACACTGTTCGAGTTCTTCAAGGAAGACTTTGGCCGAACTTACCTTTTCAATATCATGACCTCTGAAGGCCTCTGGAATACTGTTAAGCATGATCATCATACTTAGTCTATTTGAACGGTCCCACCTCTCAACCTCCTTTCTTTGTTCAGGAGTACTTTCCTCAGTGAGAGGTGCGGGTTGTTCAGTCCGAAAGACCAAGTCCAGATCCATGCAACCCAGCATGATCAAAAGGTGTCTTTTCCAATCTTTAAAATTCATCCCATTTAACATGGGAGGTGGGTTAATGCCAGAAGATAAAGTATTTCCGGATGACATATTAGCTGAATTGAACAAAAGAATAAAAAAACTGAATCGCACAAAAAAGTAGCTTTAGGTCCTAACTAATGGTCAACAGGTTTTATCCCCATCCGAGATACCAAGCGCACCACCAATGTCTATCCTTTGGGCTTGAACATTGGCTGCAAGCGGTACTCTCGATGTAGCGATCAAATGATGATAGTAAGGACGTGTCGAACAACAAACAGTCTTTGGACCGTTTTATTGAGCACACAAGTTCAACCAGATTACTATCACTCACTTATCTCCACAATATGCATAGGCAACTCGGCCAAATGTGGATCTTCCTTTGGGCCGATCACACAAACGCATGAATTGAAAATGCAAAAACAACCATATATAGGGCTAGATGTAGTAGTCTCCACAAAAGAGGTCACTTTGGCGACGTATTGCTTCAACTAAAACACCTAGAAAACAAATACAGTGCAAGGAAAACAAAAAAAAATTGCACCACGCTGACTCATGTACGGCCAGCGGCCGCTGGAACCCAACGGTCGCTGGAATCAGCATTCTGCCGCACCACTGAAGTGGAGCCAGCGGCCGCTGGAACCCAGCGGTCGCTGGAAGCAGCATTCTGTCGCGCTATTGAAGTGAGGCCAGCGGTCGCTGGACTTGACCCTCTGCCGCCCATTTTAAGTGAGCCAGCGGTCGCTGACCCACACATTCTGTTCCCAAACGAAGGTAAGGCCAGCGGTCGCTGACCTGGGCATTCTGTACAGCGACGTGAAAACGCGAATTTATGCCAATTTTGACCGGAATAGGCATCAATCAATGGCGTAAACATAAAATTAAGGATATCAAACACCAATTAAACCCTTCCCCACATGAAAGGATCAATAAACACATGATTTTACACTCATTCACGCCCAAAACATGAAATTAGGAGAATACCCAAACTTAAACAGCGGAAGATACAGAAAACATAATTCTCCCAAAATTCAAACAACGTAAAATCATGGAGGATCAATGTCATCATCACATAATGTCCTAATCTCAGACTAACATGGATAGAGTGGCTCTGATACCACTTGTTATAACATAGGGAATTCAACATGTTGTAGATTCTGTAGAAGAATCATAATGTGAATTCCTAAACGACTAAATTTTCTATCATGTAAAGTCCGAAGCATAAATGTGATGAAGATGATGAAGACAAACTTGGAAATGCCATATCTCTACGTGGAAGATGATTGGGTCAGGGATAGTCTTCCAGGGGATGATCACCAACGTTCTGATGGGGGAGAACAGAGTGACAACGTAGCGGTGATTCCCCTGGGGACCACCCATGGTGTTTTATTAAAACAACTTATCTGTAATTGCAAGTCAGCCCCTCAACAACTTAACAATTACACTTTAGGATATATATACTTTTATATAATAGCAACACATAATACAAGATACACTAGAAATTAATCTAACAAATGGTGGTCGATCATATATAACTCTACAAGTGAACAGTGATAATTAAAGGGAGTGGGTAGAGCCAAATCTTGAGCAGAACAATTTTGGCTTATTTCTCTACAGTTGACAGGTTACTCTTGTTTGCAGCTAGCATTTCCAAACTAGCTTATTCTTGCTTGAGTTTTGATGTGAAAATATATATATATATATATATATATATATATCGGAGTTGCATGAATCCTCGAATGAGATAAATTGGACCGTGCATAAAATAGCTGCAGGCACTCTCCATGCATCTCGTCCTAGATATATATATATATATATATATATATATATATATATTATCTACCATGCATGCATGTTTGGGTATCTGAATCATTGGTTGCAATCTGGTCTTGTCTTGTGACTTGATTGTGTTTCAGTTAACTAGAGATGAATTAATGATGCCATTATATTAGGGAGTTTTTGGAGATCAAATGGACCTAATCAAAGTCTATCATCAAATCAAGTAGTCATGATGTGAATTAGAAGCTAACTTTGTTTTCAACAATATACCTCTCTTTTTTCTTCAAGATTGGAACTGGAAAGCAAATTCCACTTGATCATTCCTATTAGATATTGGATATGATTGGTACTGATCAACTTCCCTTGTTGCCAATTAATTATGTGTTTAATTCTCCTAGCTGACTTGAGGCTGACATAACCTCTAGGCTGTTTTTTTATTTATTCCACATTTTCTATTTTTATAGTTCAAAAGCAAATAGATGGGAGGATATATAACAATAACGATGAAATTAGCCTACTGTTCCATCATTAAATGAACTCCTAATACAATAATGATTAAGGACTGTGCCGCCAGCCGCCTTATCATTAATTAAGCAAATTTGTGATATACTACTGTACTACTTTGGTGGTGTAATTCCTCCTCCTCCTCCTCCCCACTTGTAATATAAAATACTATGGTGTTTACGTGAGTGACAGAGAGAATTAAGTAAGTTGGAAGGCAAGTGGGAGAGACTTTCATTCACAGGCTGTAATTAAATTCACACGTGACGGCAAAAACCTTCCTTCCTTCTGCCCAATAATTTCACAGTCAAGTTTCCGTTCCTCTAAACCAAAAATTAAATCAAATTACAGTAACTGTAGATATTGATTTTGTTTCTATCGATTTTCTTGTTTTTTTCATCCAACTTTGGGCTTGTTTCTCTCAGTTCATTCAATTTTCTACCGGTTCTTTATTTCCTCTTTTCTAGGCTTTTAGTTGCTTGCTCCTTCTGTCGGTGGTGGCATTACTCTTTTTGGTGAAACAAGATCCCGAAGTTGAGCAAAGTTGGGATCTTTATTGATTCTGTTGATCACGATCATATTTTTAGAATCTGGGTTTTGGTTGAATCTGTGATGGGGTGGAGATATAGGGCTGGTTTGATGTTGATTGCTACCGTCGTCGTTATTTGGGTTGCTTCGGCTGAGGTTACACAGGTATTGCTTCTCTCTCTCTCACTTCAATTCCAAGTCCTTAATTTTGTGTGTATATATTCTTTACATTTACCTGCGTTTAAGTTCTCGATATTTAGATATTTCTGTTTGCAATTCAACATATTCAGAATGTATCATACAAAAGTGTTATGAGCTGGAATATTTAACCATGGATTGGTAATTAAGAACACAATATGCGTACGATAAGTTTGGAGATTCTTTGTGTTTTCTGCAATGTTGCTACTTGCCTTGCCTCTACTATACCCCTTGGCAAATGTTGAATTGAGATGTGTTCACTAGAAAAACCTTCAGTTTGTTATCAGTCAACAAAAAGATAATTTAATTATTAGGTAGTTAAAGTTTTTAACCTTTAATTGGTGGAAGTCTACGCACTCTTGATTCTGAATATGTTTTCTTAAACAGGATATTTTCACTGACTATAAGCAGCCATTTGCCGTGACATACCTCGGAGCTTCTTTAATGGTGATTTATATACCTATAGCGTTCGTCAAAGATTGGTTATGTAATATCCTCAAGAAACGTGCTAGCAGAAAGGGTCAAGTTATGATTGACGACGTTTGCTCTCCTCTAAAGTACATTGGAGGAGAGAAGATCTTTGAAATCGAAATTCAAGGACACATGAACAGAAAAGACAGTGATGCTGACCTTACGGAACATGATGAGGGAAATCCCTTGGTTTCGGGACTAGTAGACGATTCCAGAAGTACCAAACCTGAAAAAGAAGTCACAGCCAAAGAAATCGCTACTTATGGATTTTATATTGCCCCTCTTTGGTTTCTCACTGAGGTACAACAACCCCTATCTCATAACAATGATGATCCTTATGTGTACCCTGTTCAAACACTTGAGAATTCTGCTCGTATGTTTCAGTATTTCTCAAATGCTGCACTTGCACGTACCAGTGTTGCAAGTACTACTGTTTTATCCTCGACCTCAGGACTGTTTACTCTCTTTTTTGGGGCGTTCTTGGGCCAAGATTCCTTAAACGTGGCCAAGATCATTGCTGTGTTTGTCAGCATTGGTGGTGTTGTCATGACGACCTTAGGAAAAACTTGGGCTGCTGACGAGACGCAACTTAATATGTCTTCGTGAGTATTTCCCCTCTCTCCCCCCACCCCCATTTCATTGGGTCTAGAAATAAAGTGCACGCACGAGAGTAAAAGGCTTCACCTTTTCTTATCACATCGATCCTTGAGTTTCATGTTATTCCTCAGTTTGCATTTGTAATGTATATTTCAGGACTGATGGTTCTTCAACTTTTTGTTTCTTTTAAAGAAGTAGCAAACGCTCTCTTTCTGGGGATGTTTTTGGGCTTCTTTCTGCTATGACATATGGTTTATTTACTGGTAATGAGCTCTCGAGTTACGACCATATAATCTATTTTTATTTGTGGGTTATTCAATAATTTGATGCTGCAGTGCTGCTTAAGAAGTTTTCGGGTGAGGAAGGAGAGAGGGTAGACGTGCAGAAGTTATTCGGTTACATTGGCCTATTCACACTCGTGGCTCTTTGGTGGCTTGGTGAGTCATTGCATACCGTATACATGCTGATACCATGGTACTATCTTGCTAAATCTGGTGTGTTTGTTTCAGTGTGGCCGTTGACAGCTTTAGGTATAGAACCAAAGTTCACGATTCCCCATTCTGCTAAGATGGATGAAGTTGTGATTGCTAACGGGCTCGTGGGAAGTGTTCTTTCGGACTACTTTTGGTAAGAGAAACTTGTTCTTTTCCCAAACAGAAAGTTGAAACATAACAGATAACGGCAACGACATATAATATTACTACTCGTTAACATGTTTGTGTTAGGGCATTATGTGTGGTGTGGACAACGCCACTTGTGGCCACCTTGGGCATGTCTCTCACTATTCCTCTTGCGATGGTGGCTGACATGTTGATCCACGGGCGACACTACTCGGCTATCTACATTCTTGGTTCGATTCAGGTAGATAAATGAGCAAGAGTAGAGTTGGTTGGTAGTGACTGGAAGACGTATGGTGGTCGTTGTCTCATGGGCTTGCTTGTGTTGTGTTGAGTTGTGTTGCAGGTGTTTGGAGGATTCGTGATAGCCAATCTCTCTGATAGGCTGTCGAAACTGTTGGGTTTGTAGCGTTTGGTTAAATAACAGATTCTGTTGTGCTGTGTTTGGGTGTTGAAGTCAGTAATGTGTATCAAGTTATCAACTATCAACAGAACAGACAGAGAGAGATAGAGAGATGAGATGAGATGAGCAGCATAATTTTTGCATATTTTTAATTAAGAGGAATTTGGTTGGTGTTCAGGTGTTGTGTTGATCGTATCATATCATATCATCATTCAAATGTAACAACTTTTCATTCTTGATTTATTTTTTCACATACAAACATACATACATTTGTATATTTAGTCATTATTATTATGTTGATATAACTGAGTTTGGGATCTCAAGAGTTACATATATATGCAATTCAATCAAAATACTCACTCTTCTTAATTAGTAGGCGTGTAACCTGTACCTCCACTCAAATATATATATATATATAATGATGATAACTATTTTCATAGTGGACTTCCAAAAATGTACTACTTCCTCCATTAAGCATTGGGCCAGCAATTCTTGCTATCATTATTAATTAAAATACTATCAATATAAATAAATTAATTAAGTAATGGCACAAACAATAGTCTACTCTGGATTGAATCTCGAAATCTATTGGAATGAATAAAAACAACTGAAATCATCTCTCTCCCTCTCGCTCTCTCAATTACTTCCATGGCACCTCTTCCTTACCTTTCGGTGTTTCTCTCTCTCACCTTACTTCTTCTGCCGTCGTCGTTCGGGATCTCCGATAGGTGATCATTCTCCGCTACTACTCGTTCTTGACTTTTCCTTCTACTACAAATTATGTTCAAATTTATTTTAGTTATTGGAATCGATCCTTTCGTTTGGAGATTCCGATATATGGGGCCGGATTGTCTCCTCTTTCAGAGCTAATTGGTTTATCCTTTTTTTTGTTGCTAGGAATTCCGAGGGCTATAGTATAAATGGCAAAGTTCGATTTCCAGGTATCCTTTCTTTTACTACCTGTAAGGGATTTATTGTGTCAACGGTTTTATGTACTCGAGTATACAATTTCTGTAAAAGTTTGCTGCTTTACGTTAAGCTCAAAGCTATTTGGGTTATGACAAGGTTTCTGTAGCAGAGCGATCCGAAAAAAAAAAAAAAAAAAAAAAACAACAACATTATTAGGAATTCGGGATTTGAAATTGTGCTAAAAGCTTAATTTGAGTTCTTGATTGTTTATTTTAGTGGGAAAAACTGTTTCAGGTTGATTGCTTTGCTGCATTTTTTTTATACTATGTAGCTTACATTGGGTAATTAATGTTTTGTAAATTGCAATTATCTAAAGCTGAACGATTTGTTGTTATAGATTTAAAACTGCTAGATTTGATGTCCTTAACTCCTCATAGACAAATTCTCACCTATGCCTTTTATCCTTCTGAGAATGGCAAGTAATCTAGAGCATGTTACTGTAATATGAGATGCATGGATGAACTTAACAAAAGCACTTAAAAAATCCAATACCATTCTAAATTGCAATATATGAATTCTTAGAAAGTCCGATCTTTCAGTTAATATGAGATTATAGATTGGATCTGCTGAAAACGAGGAAAAGATTGCAGTTTGGAAGATACTTCTGAGTTGAATGATGATTTAACTTTGTATTTCTGTGTTTATGTTTGACCAGGATATAGTTCAACAGGATTTGGTCTACCCGCAAAAGTCTCAAATATCAAGATCATACTTAATGGTGGTGAAAAAGTTACCTTCATAAGGCCCGATGGATATTTTTCATTGTATCCTACCATTTTTGTGACTTTGCTCAACATATATGGGGTGTAATATCTGTGTTTGGTATGCATTAATGTAGTACTATGCTTCTACACTTTTTTCTTTTAGCTTGAGTTATTGTTTGTCCTGGAAACTGCATCGATCTTACTTTGCCTGTGAAGTGGGGAATTATCACATGACTAAACTGAATTTTATACACAGTTGTTCTTTAACCATTTGTCAAGCCATAATGTACCAGCAGGAACTCATCTTATTGAAGTGGCCGCCATAGGCTATTTCTTCTCTCCAGTAAGCCTTCTGGTTCTCATGTCCTTTTGTAGTTAGTTAATTATTATATAGAATGTAATATATGGCAGTTTATTCTCTCAGGTCCGGGTTGACGTCAGCGCCAGACATCCTGGTAAGGTCCAGGCAGCTCTAACAGAGAATAGGAGATCATTGAGTGAGCTTGTCTTGGAACCCATGACAGAGGAACAGTATTTTGAGGTAAACTATATTCTGGCCTGTAGTTTTTATGTATATGATTTAGATAATTTATTCTGGAAAATACGTAATGTTATGAATCTTATGCTTTGCAGATAAGAGAGCCCTTCAACGTGTTGTCCCTTCTGAAAAGCCCAATGGGTCTGATGATTGGATTTATGGTGATTGTGATGTTTTTGATGCCCAAACTAGTGGGTAAGTTTTTTAAACTGAGCTGGTTTTATTGAGATATTCAATTTATACGTTCATTTCATTCTTGAGATCCATATTCTTTCTTTAACTATTTGGCATCAATTCATATTGATTAATTAAGCATATATAATCTACAATCTGATACCCGTTTATATAGTAAATGAACTCTTTTATACCCTTACTTTAAAGGCATGTTATATCATTTAGACACTTCTTCCATACGGCAATGGGATGTAGACAGATCCTAGAGATCACTGGCAGCCAAGCTGGTTAGCCAATTTAGAAACTGGGGCATAAAAAAGTCATGATCAAAGTTCAAACCTAAATCTTCTTAACTTACAAGGATTTTGTGGCAAGATATTCTGACATTTTTGTTAAACATTGGTTTATCAATAAAATTGGTGATTTACAGATATGATGTTGTGATTTTGGTGACACAGATCCGGAAGAGTTGAAACGGGCCCAAGAGGAAATGGGAAGCCAAGGTGGTGTTCCATCTATTGCAAACTTCTTATCTGGAGCACAGAGGACGAACTGAAATATCAGTAAACAAATACGAAGACGTTGTGAGAGAGAAATTCAAATAGATATTTTAGACACTTTAGTGTTTCGTAGAAAGGGAATTTCGATTTTCTCTTGTTAACACCATTTTCTTCAGAATCAAAAGTCACAAGTTTGAATATGTTTGAATGTTTTATTTTGTGACAATGCATTTGGTATTAAGTGATCCAGTTTTTGTTGAATTTCGATTGATTGTCCAAATTTTGATGTGCGGAAAATATTTATTGCAACTGGATTTACTCTGAAAAAAACTGCATACATATTATTTGCAAGCTGGGAGTTGTATGGGTATGTGAGCAAATAGAATGGAGTGGGGAGCAAGAACTATAGGCTGTGAGGGATCTACTCTTGTAGGCTCTAATGGAGGTATACCCCCTGTAGAATTGAGTTGCAATATTTGCCCATTTAGAAGCATTGTTCTGCTATGCAAATCTCCATCTTTTGCAGTTAGATGGTATTCCTCTCTCAGGCTCAGCTTGTTGAATTTTGTCTTTGGTGTCAGTTTGTTGTCCGATACAGCATCAGTATTTTCAACTGTAAGCCCAACTTGAATTGTAGTAGTGTTGTCCAGATTAATCAGTAGCAGTGTGATTCCAATTCCATTCTGTGGCATTCATTCATTAGTTTGTGATAGTTTGAACTCAAATAAGATGTTCTTATATTCCAAAACGACGATGTTTCGTCTGGCTTGTAGCGACTTACCTGATTCTTTGAGCAATGAGCATATGCACGTATCTTCTTCGTCCCATTGAAGCTTGTCGATAGAACTTGTCTTCCCATGAGACGGTGCCAAAGAAGTGCACTGCACAGATTCAAAAATATAGTAGTAGTATATGTTACTGTTAGTAACTAATTCCTGATTAGTTATAGTTTATATTAATCCGGAAACAACCTGTAGTAATCGGGGTTGGGAACAAAAGTATTTTTGTCGAGTAAGCCGTAGTTCCCGCCAATAAGAGACTGTCTGCAGTATGTTTTGGAATCATATGTAGAAGACATCCCCATCTGATCCAAATACCTTCCCCCCATTCCATGCAGTTAGTTAGTTAGTTAGTTAGTTAAGCACTCCAAATCATTATATATAATCAGGAAAATATTACCAGAAGCTAAACACAAATGCATTTGTCACAAGATTTCTGCCACTGTTATAAGCCCCTCCGGCTTCACCAACCCAAGCTGCAATGCCTGA
The DNA here is from genome assembly GCA_026898415.1 of Leonotis leonurus. NCBI lineage: Eukaryota > Viridiplantae > Streptophyta > Magnoliopsida > Lamiales > Lamiaceae > Leonotis > Leonotis leonurus. The sequence goes on from JAPKLX010000027.1 coordinate 3,372,872, forward strand.
GCTTCTCACAATATCATGCAGATCCCCAAATGTACGCGCTTCACCATCAAGATACGATGGATCGAGTATCTTTCCAATCAAGTGCTCATCCACTCCTAGTTTACACACAAAAACATTCACCTCATTTTCATGCTACACAAAGAGTAAATGGAACTGAATGGTACCCACCTGGCCCAAGATTGTAAATGTGCTGTGAGACGACTTGAAGGGACCCGTTTGCTCCCTTCACGAATCTTGTGAACCAGCCGGCATCAAAGAAGCCACCTGGTCCAAGAACCAACGGCTTGGTGTTGAAGCCCTCATAGATTTGTTGCACTTTGTTGTTAAGTGTGATCACATCAGCTGCATACTGATCTGCTGCAATGCTTGCACCGATGCCATTGCCACTCAACTCATTTCCTGACATGAAGAAGATAATTATACAACCTCTGTTTGAAAGTTAAAGAAACTAGAAAACGCATGCATGGTCAAAATATTAGTCCTTACCAAGCTCCCATCCATGGATGGTGTAGCCACTGTTAACAGTGTTCCTCATTAGAGATTCTGCATTGCTCGAATCCCAAGCTCCTGTGCATACACCACCAGCTCCAATAGTACGACCAGTTAACGCGTTCAGACCAAATATAACCTTAGCTCTGCAGTGCAAGAAAATAGACTGTAAGTGGATGGACAGGAAGATTTGACAACACTTCATGCATGATGATGAAATAATACCCTGCTGTTCTGAAGAATGTGTTGAGCTCATCCCAACGCGATAAGGGCAAGCAGCCTTGAGTGAATCCAAACATCTCAGAGTTACTCTTGATGAATTCAGTGCATGGAGTAGTATCATTTGATGTTTGGTATCTCAGTTTGTCTTGCAGAGTTCCACCAAGTCTGATTTTCAGAGGGGAAAAGGCTGCAAGTGCAAGCAGAGTGTGGTTTTTAGTTCAAATTAGTGCTTTTTCTTTGTAGCTAGTTTAGTTTAGCTAAAGTTTTGCAGTTTATACCTCTGACTGCATTTAGCAGAATCTTGTTGCTCAGATCCTATATTAGAAGGAAATGGAAAATTCATCAGTTTGTGACAATATTTAGTTATAATCATTTACAATTAAAACAGAAAGGGGTGTGGTTCTTATTGAATTATCCTATTTTGTTAAAGTTGACAGGTCAATTGAATCATGAATTGGAAGCCTAAAACTATTTCAATAACATCAACAGATTGTTGAAGCTAGTGGTTAAAATCATGAAAGTAATACAGCTTCACAACTCTGAATAAACTTGAACACAAGAACCCCATATATATCTTGATGATAAAAAATAAAAAGAAGAGAAAAAGAGAAAGTTTGAAAGAAACCAGATTGAGCAGTGAAGCTGTTCCCCAGCTGCAAGTACCGTAGTCGCATTTTGTAGGAGGCCACCAGTCCATCGTAGCACATATGAAATCTTCATCTATGACTCCAATGTAAGAAGCTCCGTTGATATGCACTGTGCCATTGGCAAGTGTAAGAGGACTCTGGGAAACGACGCTCGTTGTGCCTTGGCTGGCTAAGTACAGCCACAAGCTTAGTCCAATAATCTTCAACAGAGAAGCCATGTCTGATAACAGTGCGTCTGAATAAGCATCATTCCTTGAATAAGCCATGTTGTGTGTGCTTGTGTTATAGTATATATTTATATGTGTACACACACACAGACTGACAGACAGAAAGGTTGATATATCATTTTCTTGAAAAATAATTCAGATCAAAAGGCTGGGTTATAACTAGTTTTGTTGCTGACAATACAATCTCAATGTTTTGCGTTGAAAATATATTAAGCCTTTCATATATATACCATTTTCTTGCATGATGGATTTCCTTTCTTTAGTTGGTGAAGTTTTGACTAATTAAGATGAAGTGGTATAACAAACATTTCATGGAGTACAAGATAAGAAACGTTTTTCTTTGTATTCTCCTTAGAATTAATATATAACAAATTCATATATATATATATATACAGGTGGAGAAGTTGATAATAATGAAGGGAATTTGTGGGCTGCATGCAGTAGTCGTTTGCTGATTATATATGATACATGAACAGCATCATCTAAATAATTAGTTGTAGAATGTTGATAATATTACTGTTCAAGGAAATGATGAAAAGTCTTGGTGATCGATCGATCGATCAGGTTGAAATGAATTAAAGATGTTTAAAATTGGAGTTATTTGGTGAGGTAGAAAGAAAATTAATGAAAGGTTTGTTCTGGTTATGGTATCATCTCAGACAATTAGGATATTTTAATTGTCATTTTCTTTTTATTAATGGCATGCATTATATATTATCTTATCGATCAATTCAAACCTTGTAATTTAATTTTATCTACCATTGCTTTGTCACGTATAGATTCTAGTTAGGTCGGTGGTTGAATGCAAGTAGTATTGAAACAAATTTCTTCTTATTAATAATTGAAACTCGTATCAACTTTCAAAGGCTTCATCTTATTATTTTAATTCTCAAATCTACGTAAACAACATTACCTAACTTATTTAAAATAAATAAATAAAACAAGAGATGAAGGTGGGATTGGAACTTAACTGGCTGGATAATGAAACCCCTGCACAAGCTAGTACTGAGATCTATGGGTTTGAACTGGGCACAGTGTTACTGATTACTGATCATGTGTTTATTATTAAAGAAACACCTAGCTAGTTTTCATTGAAAATAAGAGAATAATGAATGGTTGAATGGTTGAAAAATGCATAAAAGGAATGGAAGTTAATATGAGTTCACTGAGAATGAACGTTGAAGCACGGGGTTTGTATCTAACATAAGACTAAGAGGATGATCAGGGATTGCAGCAATCAATCAATCAATCAATCCTTGCCTAATCAAGATGAGAAGAAGTCGGTCTGGTCTCTTCGAAAAAGCTCGATCGATCGTTTCCAAGCTTTTGGGTCAGCTGCTTGCTGGCTGGCATTCAAGTAAGGAATTCCATCTTCTGCCACTTGTTAACTTCCTCTAGATAACTAACTCATATTACACCTGAAACCAGCATTCACTGCATGCTACTGAAGAATCCCAGTTCATCTCCAAATGCAGAAAATAATTCATCTCATCCAATCTCAAACATACTTGACAACTACAGACTTGACTTGACTTGAGTTGTTGAAATCATAATTAAGGCAATCCCAACTCATTAGAGATCAAATAAATTAATTGAGAGCATCAAAAACTTCCTTCACTTTCTAACCAAAATGGACTCCAAAGCTGCTGCAAGCTTGCTTTTTAGCCTTTTCAGACCAATATTAAATTCCCATGCCTCAGTAATTTAATTTCAGCTATTTCTCTAATCAACCAATAATTGCATGCTATCACATTTTCCTACTATTAAGTTTATTAACCAAACGCACAATTTGGAATATATATATACTCCCATCCATCTACTGTAACTCACCTTCAAAACAAATACTAGTACTACTACTTTAAAATCTTTAATCTCTTCACCATATGAAAATAAATTCATTTTTTTACGTTTTTGTCAACAACAATTTCAATTGTGCGTTTTTCTTTGGCTTTTCTACAAACGACCAATACCATTAATTGTAACCTTCAAATTACCTTCTTTTGTTTGGATCCCCAATATTTTTTAAAATTGATAATTTATTTCAGTTATATTCCATATAATAAAGGGCCGGGGTCCACCTCCACCAAATTTTCAAATTATTGCCCATACTATATAATTCTATCATCCAACTGTGGAATCTTTTTACTAAAATTAATCTTTTTTGTCCACTCTACATAAAATAAAGTCCACACATAATAAAAGTTTATTGGTGATGAGGTTGCTAGCTGGGGTTTTTCTGATCCTTTTTCAATTTTCTTAGTTTATGTCTCGAAGTCGGCCTCCATATTGGCCCACATCCACTCATTTCCAGCCTGGCTCCCATTTCCAACCTCCTCTTCCTCGTACTATTCTCTTTTATTTTTCCTTTTTTTTAATCTATTTTACTTAATTTTTACCCTAACCTCAACTTTACTCCACATTTTCACGGTTCTGTCAGCAGTAACTTGAGTATGAAATCTTATTTTAGTCATTATCCAGCTCCATCCCAAATTCCAAGTAAAGGTATTATGACGACTCTGGATCCCAAAGTCCATTACCGCTAACTTCAAAGCTTGGAATTTGACAATAATGACTCCCATCCTTGCACGCCTCTGCAAACAAATCTCAACACAAACATGAAAAACAACGCTCACATCACAATACGTATTCAACATCAACAACAACAATAATAATAATTAGTTAAACATTGAAACGAAATTACCTCTTACGAATCACACGGACGGAACAGAGGCATGGACGACGGATAATTGAACGGAAACTACAAGAAACACGTAAACGCTGCAATGAGAATGGAACGATGTCGACGGTCTCAACCAAAATCAACACGCACAACTTTAGATCAGTGATTTAGATGTCATTTAATTGTTAGTTGTGCCTCATTCATTTCCGTTAGATTTATTTTAATTGGACGAGGAATGCTCTACTTTCAAATCCATTATGTCATGTCCTTGATTTGGAAATCATTATGTACAACCAACACAAACATCAGCTTCCCTGTTCCAAAAATTGCTCAGGTGTCGCCGCAGCACATCCGTTCCTACCTCGCCGCGGATCGAGGGGAATTTGAATAACCAAACCTGATAATTGGGGTTGATTCAACAGGCGTCATCGTCAGCTCTGGACATGACTGAGAGACGGCTCTGGCGCGGCTGGAAGGCGGCTCGGCGGCGCTGCTGGTGCGACGACGGACGAATCAAAGCCGCAAGAGTTCGCTTCATCAGATCTCCTTCAACGGTACCGATCCGCACCAGAGAATTGGTCATCGCAGATCTCCTCATGTTCAACCGGTTGGGCGAGTAGGAGATGGATTGATTTTGATTTCCGGTGCCACCGCCGAAGCTGTTTCTGTGCAAAGCACATCGAAACGAACCTGGATGCGTGGACGGCGAGCACAAGCACGTCCTCTTCTGAATGCTTCCGCCGCTCCTCTGAACGACCTGGCTCCGAGGCGCCGCAACGATTGAGCGCCCTGGGGATATGGATCTGTCGATCGCGAACCGAACGGACCGCGTCGGAGGCTGCGGGGACGACAACTTCACGCGCGTAGGTGACGTGGAACGCTGCTGGTTGAAGAAACCAGTCGAGGACGATGAGGAATAGAAGCCGGTGGAAGAAGCGAATGATTCTGACATCATCATGGAGGAATTGCGCTGTAAGGCGGAGGCGCCCGGTAAAACTGGTCCACTGGACCTTCTAGAGGATGTAGCCATGGATGGTTTCCTTTTTCTTTTCCTTCCTTGTTTCTCTAGAGAGAGAAGAGGAGGAATATTTGAGTGATACTATTTTTGTAAGGTGCCCTGAGGCTTTTCAGTTTGGCAAACCTAGCTGGTGTGAAAGGGGCGATTTATAGGTGGGGGAGGCGATGGCACGTCTGGGAAATACGATGCTGGGGAGGGGCAATAATTGGGAAAGAGGGCAAAGTTTGGTCTGGAGGTGGGGTCCATGATTAAGTAATTGTTGGTGTGAGCAGGAATCTCATCCAAACGACTCCACGAGGAGCCGTTTCGACCAACGAATCCTTCACATGCCCGCCACGTACTCTATTTTTGGTTTTGGATAGCTACTATTGACCTACTTTTTCAATAATAAATAGTATTTGTATTTCTATTTATTAATTAAGGATAACAAATTAAATAAATCATTTAATAAGTCATTTAACTCGCCAAAACACAGTGAGGAAAGAGAATGTAAAGTAAGACCCTCCGAAACGGGTCTACAGCATAAGATCCGTTTTGGGAGACTCTGCAAAGCAAGACCGACGAAATGGGTCTGCGGCATAAGACTCATTTCTGTAAGTTGGAAGATGATCCTTTGGGCCATAGAGGACTTCTGCCTGTCGTGTAAGGTCTTCTCGAGCTTACGATAATGCGAGAGACATGACGGCCTCACTACCTGACACATGTCAGATTATCTCTGACTTGTCTCAAAATAAGTACTATTCCCTCCATCCCCTAATAAGTGTCCCATAAGGGGAAAAAAATTGTCCCCTAATAAGTGTCTCATTTCAATTTCCAAGAGTAAAATAGTATTAAAGTTCCTATTTTGCCCTTGTAATCATTTGAATATTTTTACTTTTTATATTTTCAATGAATTTTGGTGTTTGGTGTTTGGAAATACCCAGCCACTTTCTGTGAATTATAAGACACTTATGATTATGCAATCCGTATTAGGGCAACAAAGATTATTATCTTGGTAAAATCACTCATTTACCCTTATCACTCATATTATATCATTTGTTTTTCTTGAACATTCATTCACTCTACGTTTTTCATATATTGTTTGCCTTAGCGTTTGTTTTCAAAAACTGACTTGAGTGTCGGAGAACTTTTTCGGAGGACTCCCGACCACTCATTCGATCTTATTTTGTAGGTCACACCTGTGATTCCAAGGCTAAGTTGAACATTAAATTAAAGTATACGACTTAAGACAAGGTATAAATTTAGATTATTATATATTTTTGGTAATAATATCGTTGAGTCTAACAATTATCGAACAAAATTTATGTGCTAATACTTGTTTCTAAATTTTGCAAATTCAAAAGTTAATTCCTAATTATTTCTCTTAATCTCATCCTCAAATTTTAATAATGTAATCAAATGTTCAAAAGATTAAGACAAATTAGAAGAGTTTCACCTTTTATCTGACGTGGTTATAGTAACATTTTTCAGATGTGTACTAATTAATACACGTAGCAATTTACGTACCAAAAAATTTAAAGGATTTTGATAGTAACTAAATATTGGAGTAAATGTTAAAATATCCATTTTGATAAGTAAAATATAAAAAATATTCATTTAAAAATAAAAGATAAACAATACCCATTTTTTATAATAGTAGGATGAAATTGATCATGTACTCATGTTATTCAAATTCAAAATAACTTGAATAACATGAGAACATGATAAAATTCATCATCTTATTGTAAAAAGTGGGTATTTTTTTATCTTTTATTTTTAAGTGGATATTTTTTATTTTTAATTTATGAAAATGGGTAATTTTACCTATTACTCCTTAAATTTTTTTGAGATTATTGAAAGTATAATAATTTGATAGTAGAACAATGAAAATAACCAGCATTTATTTATAGAAATAATAAATATTTAGCTTAGTTGTAGTGAGGCTTGAGTCCCACGTGACATGTCTATATATTTAAAATTAATGTAATTCATTTTTATAAAATAATAAAAAAAAGAAATAAAATCTTTCGTAAAATCCTTTGGGCTTTCATTAAATGAGAAAAGTTATTATATTGGTGGGAGAGTTGAGAAGTATCGACATTGTCCATTGTTTGGGTGGAATATTTTAATTAAGGTCAAATTATGCATTAATTCAACTCTTACTTTACTTGCACCAAGCATCCTCTACAATCTAACTTTCATGACTCCATCCATCGATCGCAAGTTTCCATTAACATATACTATATTTATAAACAATATGAATTGAATTGTTCAAGTTGACATGCAAAATATCTTGACATTTTCAATGACATATTTGTAAATAATTTTATACAAATCCAACTACATTCACAAAAATGTTGTGTGTGTGCATTGAATTGAAAACTTAATTAATTGCGGCGGTGTCCCGTGTCCCCGTCCCATACACACACACATATATATACAACGATTTACAACTTGGCTTCTCGGTATTTGAATATTGTAATTAGACGATGAATTATTTTTCATGAATGGTGGATTAATTTTCCTAAAGAGCGAGGATAATTTGTGATGAATATTAGTAATATTAAGATTTTGGTGAAATGTAAGTTAGCGGTAATTCAACAATACAGTCGTCTACTAACTAGTTAGCTCTGGCACCTGACCTAGCTATCTATCCATATAATATTAATATTTTTCTTTTGTTTATTGATGATTAATTAATATGTATATATATGTGTGTGAAAATAATGGTTTTGAAATGCGATGCGATGCGATGCGATGCGGGCTCGATCACCATAATTGAGCTCAATCTGCTCGCTGTCAGTCCATTAATCCAATCCTGTTCAAATTGCTGCCATATAATAATAATATTATTAGAGATTTGCCCTTCTCCGTCTCAATAGGAAATTCATTAATTTTAATTCTGCACTTTTTTTTGCATTTCAATTCCATAATACTCCAGTAGTAGTAATTAATTAGATTTATTCATCCCCATATCATTTAAAAAGAGCAAATTATAAACCCTAATAGAGATTTGGAATTTGGAAATTTCAGACAAACAAACATCCTTTTCCTATTCTTTTGACTTTTCCAGAAATTCTTTCCAGCTGCTCTGCTTCCTTCCTTTTCTTTTCACCCTTTCCGCCTGTTTTTCTGCAATCTATTCTATACTATTCATTCCGACATTCCCAGCCCCAGCCCCAGCCCCAGCCCCAGCCCCAGGTATATATATATATATATATATATATATATGCTGTTTTTTTCATTCATTTTGTTTCGCCCTATTCTCTACATACGACTTTCAACTTTTCATTTTCCATATCTTCTCTAGTACTACTTTTTCTTTGTTGCTATCTCCAAAGAAACATATATTGTTTTCAGAAGCCTTCAATCATTTATTTATCCCTCTTTATGAATGAATGCAATTCTGATTCATCCAATTCATTCCAACCTATTCATTGTTTTAGGTCAAACTAAAAGAGCCTCCCTGGCCTCATATATAGTTGCAAGTTATTGTTTGTTGTTCAACATGGGAAAGCCTACTGCCTCCAGGAAGAAATTCCAGATAGCTTCAAAATCCGAAGATTCAAGCGCCAAACCCCCCAAAGCTACGGCCAAGCCCGCTTTTGACGAAGACACCGCCATTTTCATCAATATGTCTCATGAATTGAAGGAAGAAGGGAAAAAGCTGTACCAGAAACACGACCACGAGGGCGCCATGTTGAAGTACGAGAAGGCCCTCAAATTGCTGCCGCCAAACCACATCGATGTTGCTTCCTTGCGTACTAACATGGCTGCTTGCTACATGCAAATGGGTATTGGTGAGTACCCCAGAGCAGTCATCGAATGCAATTTGGCCCTTCAGGTAGCTCCCAAGCACAGCAAGGCTCTCTTGAGGAGGGCAAGGTGCTATCAGGCTTTGAGTAGGCTTGACTTGGCTCTAAGAGATGTCAATACTGTCCTCACTGTAGAACCCAATAACACCGCTGCTTTGGAGATTGCTGCAATTGTTAACAAGGGGATTGAAGAAAGTGGCGTGCTGTTACAGGACAAGGAAGCTGTTCATTTTGAGCCTACTCCTGCACCTGTCTCTAGGAGAATTGCCAGAGACAAGGGAAAGAAAAAGAAAAACATCAAGTTTGACAAGAAGACTGTTGGTGAGCCTCAGGTGAAGAATGTGAGTGAAGTTGTGGAAAAGACGACAGAGGATAAGGTGGTTGTAGAGGACAAAACAAGTGTTAAGGAAGATAAAGTAATTATGAAGTCAGTCAAACTGGTTCACGGTGAAGATATACGATGGGCACAGTTTCCCGTGAATTGTGGGGCTCGTCTGTTAAGGGATATTGTTGTGGAGAAATTTTCTAGCTTGAAGGGTGTGCTCATCAAGTACAAGGATCAAGAAGGTGATTTGGTCACTATCACCACAACTGATGAGTTGAGGGTAGCTGAGAGACTGGCTGATCGTAAAGGATATTTGAGGCTCTACATTGCTGAAGTTAGTCCTGACAAAGAACCGATATACAAAGGTACAGGAATCGAACAGGCATTGAACAAAAGCCATCAGAAACCATTAGTGGTGACAAAGAACATTCGTGCAGAGGACAAAGGGCCCACTTGTATTGAGGATTGGATCATCCAGTTTGCAAGGCTGTTTAAGAATCATGTGGGGTTTGAATGTGATTCTTACATGGATATTCATGAAATGGGAATCAAATTATATTCGGAAGCACTGGAAGATACTGTTACAAGTGAAGATGCACAAGAATTATTCGATATTGCTGCAGCCAAATTCCAGGAGTTAACAGCTTTAGCCTTATTTAACTGGGGGAATGTGCACTTGTCAAAGGCAAGGAAAAGGATGGTTACTGCTGAAGATAGTATTTCTGAATCCACAGAATCCTCGTTGACGCAGGTAAAAAATGCTTATGATTGGGCACAAAAGGAATACACAAAGGCGGGCATGAAGTACGAGGAAGCACTGAAAGTGAAGCCAGACTTTTACGAAGGTTATCTTGCACTTGGCATGCAGCAATTTGAACAAGCGAAACTTTCTTGGTATTATGTGCTTGGAAGCAAGTCTGATTTGGAGATAAGCCAATCGGCACATATATTGGAGCTGTATAACAAGGCTGAGGATAGCATGGAGAAAGGGATGCAAATATGGGAAGAGATGGAAGAACAGCGCCTTAACGGACTCTCAAAATACGAAAAAGATAAAGCTCTGTTTCAAAATTTTGGTTTGGATGGTCTATTTAAAGATGTCTCAGAAGATGAAGCTACAGAGCAAGCTGCAAATATGAGGTCCCAGATTCATCTCTTGTGGGGTACAATGCTGTACGAGCGTTCTGTTGTGGAATACAAGTTGAGCTTACCAAGTTGGGAAGAATGCCTGGAGGTAGCAGTTGAGAAGTTTGAACTTGCAGGAGCATCAGCAACCGATATTGCTGTAATGATCAAGAATCATTGCTCGAATGAAACTGCTTTAGAAGGTAGAATATGGTTTTTGAGAGATTAGGTTTGTTAATGTTTTTCTTAGTGGTTAAAATTTGTTTGATGTAGGATTCAAGGTTGACGAGTTAGTACAGGCATGGAACGAGATGTACGACTCTGATAGGTGGCGTTCTGGTGTGACATCTTCCCACATGGAATCGCTTTTCAGAAGACGCGCTTCCAACCTTCATTCAGCTATGGAGAATTTGGAGTGACCTTTGCTTAAGCTTAATATTGGTGATCAAAGAGAAGTCAGTAGCATCAGAGTTGTTGTTGTTTTTTTTTTTTTCTATTCCCCCAGATTAGGTGAGTTGATTGATGCTGCTGCTGCTGCTGCAGATTTATTTTTTACCAGAATTTCTCTTTAGAAATATTTTCCTTAGCAGTTTTTTGCATGGCACCTGGAGGCTGTTAGTTATAGCCAAAAGCTTGTTGTAGTTGATACCGATAATTATTTATTGTATATTTGTTGTATGAGTAACTCATAAAAGTTAGTATTTTATGTTGCAGGTGGAAGATAGTTGTTGTGGGTCTTTTTTCAGGTTGGTTGAAATCAGCTGTCTCCATTGCGTGTTGGTTCGTGGTCGAAAATGTTTGATTTGTTGTTTGGGTCTCATTCTACTAAAAGGGTCTGTATCAATGTTGAGAGCAGAGCAGATGTACATATAGAAATTGGATTGAGTTGAAATATAAAGTAATTTGTGGGGAGAGGGCAGGGGTATATATTAGATTGTTGCATTTATTTGGTAGATATTATACTCCAATTATAGGGGTATTACATTATGGCTTTGCTGCCTATATTCTTGTGCTCTCAACTTTACTACACGAGTTCCATCCAATATCGATTATGTTATACTAATGTTTATCTTGAAGACGTTGTACAGTAATTCTTTTCCTAAATATGGAGTGGAGTGTAAACGCTGGATTCTTGTATTGTTATAAGTTATAATAACCATACATATCCTTCAAAATGACAAGGTTGGGCTTTGGCTTTAATAGAGACAGACTAAACTAGACTTATTCCATAACCAGAATGGTTTTCCAAGCGTTCCTTTAATCCAATGTTACGTGACATCTATAAAGTTTTACTTTTACAGTCACTGAAACAATTATTCTGAAAATTATACTCCATAATTACTTGATAACCGGACTTTTAGATAATTATAATAATTCCTTATCATTTGTCTATAATAATTTTATATTCTGAAAATTAGTTTTGATGGAGGGATAGTGATTTATCTTGAGATTAAATATTGATAATTGTTGGTTGAATTTTCTGGACCTTTTTAATCACTTCATATGTTTCTATAATAATTATATTATAGTACTCTATATTTTTTATTTCCGTTAATTGATTCTTTAATACTACTCATTTAGTTCATTTTTTTTTATTAATCTACTTGATCAAATAATGAGTCTAATTTAACGAGAATTAAAATCGAGGGAAATATGGTGTGTAGTGGTGACTAGTGAGTGCGTACGGTACGGTAGCTAAAAGAAGAAGAAGCCATTTGTTTCAAGGTGCAGCAGGTGTCAAGCCATTATTTTTGCGTCGGAATCTATTCTTCATTTCAGATTCCTTGCAACAATTTCCAGTGAAGCAAATAATTCTTATTTGTATTTAGGGAGTTTTGTGTTCTGCCATGGACAAGATTAGGAAACCTTCTCACGCTGGTTCTTGGTACACCGACAACCGTAAGTTACCCAATTCCCCTTTCATCCTTCTTCTCCTGCTTAATTTATTTTCATGCAAAACGGAGTGATCTTTGGAGATAGTTTACTGATAGTTGTTCCCACTTCTTTGATCTAAAATATTATTTCCTGTTCAACTAATTTCAATTGACACAGTTCAGCTTAAGTTTTATTTTATGCAAGAATGAGTCGAAAGTAGTGACATTTTTTGAAAAAGAAGATTTCTTTTTGGATTATATGCTACTGTCTCTCGATTTTGCTATTCATGGATGATTTCCTTGTTAAATTGCTTGAGGTATGCTTCTCCATGCAAGTAGGGAGTAATTATATTGCAATTCCTATCCTGCACATATTGTCTGAGGTGATCTGATCTTCTTCAGCTAAAGAATTAGCTGAGGAACTCGAGGGGTGGCTCCAGGCAGCCGGGCTGCCCAAATCTTCTGATGTAAGAGGTGTAATTGCACCGTAAGTAGTCATAACCATCACTACTGAGTCTTGACATGTAATGAGATGTAATAGGAGCGTGGATGATGTTTTTGCACCCCTTTTAGTCATGCAGGTTATTCCTACTCTGGTCGTGCAGCAGCCTATGCTTTTGGAAACATAGACCCTTCTAACATGTAGGTTTTATCTAACTTCTATGGAGATTTAATTTTACATATTCAACTATCATAACTCTTGTTCAAGTTCTTATACATGTTATTTGTTTTGCAGCACTAGAATATTTCTTCTTGGACCGTCTCATCACTATTACACTCCAAAATGTGCACTTTCAAATGCTACTGTCTACAACACGCCTATAGGCAACCTCCCAATTGATCAGGAAGGTATTCATTTGATGATGCTGTTTTTTAGGATTTCTTGCAATGTATACTCCTCTACTCTGCCCTTTTGCATTATTGAATGTTATAGGCAATGTTATATGCTGCTAGGTTATATTTCACCTCTATTTCCCTGTGAAGTCCTTTGTTATAAGTCATGTGGTAAGAAAAAATTAGGATGATAGGAGGAACCTATGGAAGTTTCATATCCACAATGCAATCTGTTAGGCTTATGCTTTGTTGGGCATTCGTAATTCGATGAGCAGTACACACGTTACCTGGCATAATCTTGGTTTACTTTTTCAGATACATCTTTAGCAATGAGTAGTTTGGTAAAGTTGTAGTGTATGTGCACACGGTATAGTTTTTGCTGTATTATTCCTCCTCTAACTAGTAGTTTCTCAACCGTTTGCCAGTAAATGATGAGCTAAAAGCTACAGGAAAGTTTGAATTGATGGATCTTCGTGTAGACGAGGCTGAACATAGCATGGAAATGCACATGCCTTATCTAGTTAAAGTATTCCAGGGGTACGAATTTGGTAAACCACACAATTCCCTATTTTAGTTTACTTTTGGCTAATATATGAAGTTCATACAGCAAGCCGGTGAAGATTGTTCCTATTTTGGTTGGTGCGCTTAGTGCTGAAAATGAAGCTGTTTTCGGACTGTTGTTAGCTAAATATGTGGATGACCCTACAAATTTCTTTTCAGTTTCTTCAGATTTTTGTCACTGGGGCTCCCGGTATGTCTTGCAACCAATCTTTCCTTTAATTTACACATATAAACAATCCTGCAATATGTCGAATTACTTTCTCAATTGTTGTGTTTAGATTCAACTATACACACTATGATAAAAAGCACGGAGCCATCTACAAGTCCATTGAAGCATTGGACAAAATGGGAATGGATATAATTGAAACAGGAGATCCAGATGCTTTTAAGCACTACCTCTCGGAGACGGAAAATACTATATGTGGACGACACCCTATAAGTGTCTTCCTTCATGTAATATATTTCGACTTTCCTCTCATTTACTTGGCGTCCTATAGAGCTTTCCTGTTTTGCAATATAGAACCTAGAAAGTTGTGCAATCTTCCAGTTTCTGAGATATATTTGTCTCCTAACACCATTTGATATTTGAAATTGGATCAGATGTTGAAGAATAACTCAACAAAGATAAAGATTCGATTTCTTCAATACGAACAGTCAAGCCAGTGTAAATCCACAAGGGACAGCAGTGTAAGTTATGGATCTGCAGCTGCCAAAGTGGATTCTTGAATATGTGGAACTGGAAGGAAGGAGCCCAAGATGATATCCAAAATCCAAATATTAAGTTAGTATTTGCGGCAAATCAAGCTTTTATTTATGGCAATAACTTAACAAGTGGAAATCCTAGTAGCATTGGTGAATTTTCATTTCAGTTCAAAACACTCAAGATTCCCAAATATCCGTCTCAAGTCAAGTCGTTTTATGTAATATTTCTTGTTCGAACAAACAGTTGTAGCCATGCATGTTTCTTGATGGAAAGAGTGGAGTAGTTAATCAAAACGCGAGAGATCAAAAGAATTATTGAATTGTTGATTAATAAAGGCAGGCAAGGCGTCGTTTGTAACCCAACCCTACCCTTAGTCGAATATCCTCTCTCCCGTGGATAATAAAACAAACACAAGCGAACTAATGACACAGAGTAAACTTGGGATAACAAAAACTGGTCTCCAGCTCTCAGGAGCTGCAAGATTCATGTTAGCTGCCTTAGCACCTTCAAGAAGTCGACCAGTTAAATCAACCCCCACAATCCCTGCCAACGTACCAGCCGTGTTTGATATCCCCATCACAATACCTGCATACCGTGGAGCCACATCCATATGATTCACAGCAAACCCGGCTCGTCCGAGTGCCAAGAACCCCAAAGCCACAGACGAGCAAAATACAGCCCCATCGGGTGTCCTGAACAGAGGAAGCGCCACCAGCGCTACTGCAGCCACCACAAACCCAACCGTGTTCAGAACCTTCCTTGTTGTGGTCACGCTGAATATTTTTCTGGTAATCAAATGATCTGCAGCCACCCCCCCTATGTTTGAGAACAAGAACATGTTGAGATAAGGCACCATCTTTGATGAACCCATTTCTTGAAGACTATGCTGCAATCCCAATTCGAAATAGGTGGGCAGCCAATTCATGAGCACATAAAGAGCATAGTGGAAAGTAAAATTGTTCACCACTATAGCCCAAATAGGCAAGCTGAGCATGATCTTCTTCCATGGGATTTGTGGTGCTCGCTTCGAGTCAACTACTCCCGTTGGAAGCAAAGATTCTCCAAAACCAGCAGCAGCGGCCTTGGGGTGATCGGAACGGGGCGGGTCAGATGCAAATTTTAACCATAGTAGAGACCACATTGCACCTAGAGCAGCTTCAGTAACAAAAACAGATTGTGGACCTTGAAACTTGACAATACTTGGAAGGATAAGGGTTCCCAGAGCCGCACCAAGATACATGCCCGAAGTTGTGAGAGAAACTGAGCGTGATCTTTCGTGGGGGGGAACCCACTGTGCCAGAACAGTGTGAATGGAAGGAAAGATGAAGCCTTGTGCCACACCGACTAGGAGCCGAGCAAGGACCATAAGTGTGACCCTATTGGGATCAAGTGGGACGAAAGCACAGGTTAGAGACCATAAGATGAATGAAAGTAGGAGAACACGCCTCCCCCCGATTCTTTGAGCTGCCCAGCCACCTGGGACTTGAGAGCATGCATAACCGTAGTAGAATGTTGAGAGGATCACACCCTTGCTCGACTGAGTTATGCTTGCAGCATCAGCAGCAGCAGTATATGCAATGGAGAATCCAACTCGTTCTATGTAGCACACGAGAGTGCAAATAAAAGTTAAGATAACGATAAGGTATCGCCTTGGTAGATATGTAATCTTCATTATCCTTTGGTTTCAGAAATGGAGGAACCAACTCTTTCTTCACATCTGATCTGCCGCTTACAACAGAAGAAGACCCTCTGCAACAATTTCAAAATTAATGAAATATCACTTGTACTAACTAAAGTATACACCTTGAACAAATGGGAGATATATAAAATTTCAGCACGTACTAGATCATAGCCACCCCCTCATCACATACAGATTCTCTCTCAATAAGTAATTTTTATGATGAAATGCTGGTTGATCAACAATGAAGAACACAGAGCAGAGATATTTTTAGTTTAAAGCTATAGAATTTCCAAGATTCTGAATAGTGGACGGACTAAGGAAATAAAAAAGATTGAGGGATGGAAAGAGTTGGCAGCAGAAAATGGAAACAACTCACTCACGCCAGATTCATAAATTTTCATTAGCAGATGTATCAAATTTTATTAGCATATTTAATCGATTTAGAGGGAGTATTGATTGATCAAAGAGGAATGTAGTTGGTTGGACTATCTACTAAAACAAAACTACAGTAACAATCTTCGACAAAATAAGCATCAAGACAGTTTGAGCAAGCTACAACAAACAAAACAGCACAAACTTAATTACATTCTCGCCCCATTGTCAACTTTGATTCTACAGAGAAACCAAATAGGCGAATAAGATGAAGTGAACTTAAATTAAAGAAGAAAAAATATAGAAAATGCCCGTCAGTGTAACATAAAGAAAGAGATTTGAAAGAAAGGAAATAGTATTCACCTGCGTGGTGAAAACTGAAAAGGGCTCCTTCTGAATCGATTAATATTTTGGAAGAAAAGGGGACTATAGGAGAGGATAGGAGCGCTCTCTACATTGTCTTGCCACTTGCCAGAATGAAGAAACCGTGATTTGACCAAAAAAGATAAATTATTCTTTATTGCACACAATCTCAAAATGTGCGTTTGTCAACATTCTTATTTTTGCCTTGTAATTTACTACTATTCATCTTTAGAAAAAATCTACTACTTATTTGTCAACGAATGTATTCAATAAATCCATTAAATGTATATGGAAACAGGAAACTTTTTAAAATTGACA
Organism: Leonotis leonurus; assembly: GCA_026898415.1. Taxonomy (NCBI): domain Eukaryota; kingdom Viridiplantae; phylum Streptophyta; class Magnoliopsida; order Lamiales; family Lamiaceae; genus Leonotis; species Leonotis leonurus. The sequence continues at coordinate 3,390,105 of JAPKLX010000027.1, forward strand.
TTCATCTCCATTACTGTATTTGTATCTCGTAGTGGTCGATCAGATCTTACTAAAATATTTATTTATCCATATAGAAAGAAAACACCCTTAAGCTATAACTAACTACTCCCTCCGATCTCACCAGGCCTGACCCCTTCTTTATTCAAATGAGTGTATTATTTTAATGAAAGAGGCCAAGATTAATGGGATATCATTTAAGAGTAGTGATTTTATGATTCAATACACGTCTTATTGGGCTTAATTTAGGGATAGATATCACGTTTTTATTGGGCTTTATTAAAGGCCCGTTTAGGATCCAGCTACGACGTTGAGGTTTAAATATCCAAATCCAGTTAATCTGCTTCACTCTCAGCTGCTGCGGACTAGGGTTTTTACTGCTTCTATCCTCACCCCTCACGCAATCTCGCGCTCGCCTCGCACACACATAGTCATGGCCGAACAGGTAAATCCCTCTGTCCAGCTATCATACACTCTTTATCTTCGTCTTGTGTGCGGCAATTGACTGTAATGTTGAGTCGACTTTGCAGACCGAGAAGGCCTTCTTGAAGCAGCCCAAGGTGTTTCTTTGGTGAGTATTTATTTTTTTAATGTTAGAATTGTTCATTTAAAGGCTCTTTGCTGGAATAGGATCTGTCTGTTATCTCTATTGCAGAGGAAATAATCATGTGGTTTCTATGTGTGCTAGGCATAACTTTTAACTTTTTTCTTTTCTTGTGTTTGATTTTAGCTCAAATAAGTCAGGAAAAGGTAAGGCCCCAGGAAAGGGTGGGAACCGCTACTTCAAGAGCATTGGTCTCGGATTCAAAACTCCCCGCGAGGCTTCTGAAGGTCCATAATATTTTTGCTCTCATTTATTTTAACATATGTAATAACGTTTCTGATATTGGCTCATTCTACTGTTTAGTATGAAGAGCAAGTTTTGTGGTTATTTTATTTTCTGTAAGAAGGTTTGGCTTATAAGAGTACCGATTTGTTGTTGAGTTGATGCACGAGTTTTATCTGCTTAAAATGCTACCGAATCAGAATGTATTTATCGTGATGTGCTCTCAAGTCTCAAGCATTGTCTTTAGAACAAATTAAGCTTAAATGTCTTATCTTCCTGTGCTCTTTTGTTTTGTATATTATTCTACCAATGATGCATGGCATGCCTCTCGTAAGCTGACATTTTTATTGTTACGAAGAACTGAATGTACTCTACAATTATGTATCTGATCATGTGGCTCTTCATATTTTCTATTTGTGTTAATTATTTCACAAGTGTTTCCATGACCCAACGCTTGTAAAAAGTATGTCTGTGATGTATAGAATTTTTACTTCTTTCTAATAATCCATATTCCTTTTTGCAGGAACTTACATCGACAAGAAGTGCCCCTTTGCTGGTGATGTTTCCATCAGAGGACGCATCCTTGCTGGAACTTGCCATAGTGCAAAGATGATGAGAACCATCATTGTGAGACGGAACTACCTTCACTGGGTGAAGAAATACCAAAGGTATGCTGGCCACTTTCATTAAGCTGCTGTCCTCCTTTTGGTTACTCAATTGATGTATTTACTGTTGATCTCTAGATACGAGAAGAGGCATTCCAACATCCCAGCTCACCTTTCCCCATGCTTCCGTGTGAAAGAGGGCGATCATGTCATCATTGGTCAATGCAGGCGAGTCCACATGTTAATTATTAATATTTTTGTTTTAGATGATGATTGTGAATATACGATTAATGTACTTATTTACTTGCTTATAGGCCATTGTCAAAAACCGTTAGGTTTAATGTTCTTAAGGTGATTCCAGCTGGTTCTTCTGGCCTTGGGAAGAAAGCTTTCACTGGGATGTGAGAGGCTATATGAACTTTGGTGTTAGTTATGAGAACAGTTTTTGGAGTAATTGTTTTTGAACTTTCTATTACTTCTGTTGGAACTCTTATCATCAAAATCTTGTTATTTTGGGAATGTTTATCTTGTACCTTTTTCTGGTGATAATTTTCTGTTTGAGCACGAGCTCTTTATACACAAGGATCAGAGCGAATACAATTATTTGCGTGTTTCGGCGTGAGTAGTTATCAAGTCATTTATGAATTGTTTTCTTCCAAATTTTGTATTTGTTTGTATAGTTTTCCTCTGCTTTTGTTGGTCGAGTGTTTGCGGTATTCTTGGACTTGGCCGTTTGAAAGTGGCGGGTTTGCTATTAAAGAAATGTTTCTTCTAATAAGAACAACAAATTGAGGTAGTGGTACGATAAAAATAATGATAGCTTGTAATTGTGTGCGACGTGCGAATTTTTGTTTATATGGGCTGGAAAAGAAAAGATTTTTATATTGTGTTGATGAATTACATGATCAATTTATGTTTTAAGATCTGTTGAGAGTCTGGATTTTGAATACTTCCTATCCAATCCAATCCATTTAAGTGCTATTTGTTTTTAATTAAATTCATATTTTCTTACCCTTCACATCTATCTACCTTCTCCTTTATATTATTATGCACCAAAATCAAATGGATTATCATATGATAATAAGGAAAAAAAAAACCAAGTCTGGGTTATTTGAATATGGGCCATTCGTACAGTAAAAGAAAGCCCAGTGGATAGGCCCAAAAGGCTCTGTACCAGTGGCAGTGGCGGGCCCCACTATTCAGTCACTTTTCCTGAGTCCTCACTCACACACCTGAGCTGACACCACCCACCCACCCACCCACCTCCTCTTTAACATCTTAAATAATCATAAAATTAAAATTATAAAGACAAGAAAAGTAGTACTCCCTACTATTATTACTACCACTCTCAGTCGCACTCCAACACTCTCCCTCACGCACAACGTCGCGCGTGGCTTCCAAATACCTCCGAGTGTTTAGATATTCATTTCTCACTCTCTATCAGAAATGAATCAGTCACTATCTCGTCATCATTTTCACACACTCACGCACTCACTCCCTCTCCCACTCTCCCTCCTGCATTTCTTCATCTCTCATGTATGCATCTTTTCTCCAAGTACAACACTTTAGCTTTTACTTGCCACTCTTCTCTTCTGATGTATTAATGGAGGAGGAAACTTAGTATTCTCTGTCTTGGGAGGAATGGAAAATTCGTGGCAGAGGAAACTTGAATCCTTAATGTGGCGACAGCACAATCTTCCTCCACTACCTCCGCCGCCACTTGTATCTTCCTCATTGCTTGATTATCATGTTCAGGTTCCTTGCATTCTCACTATTAGCTTTTGCTTTCTCTGATTTTGCTTGCATGCTCTTTGACCAGGTCTGTGGGCGAGCTTGTTAGCTTTTCAAGTACCCCAAATGGAAAATGCACTGGCTTTCCTGCACATTACATAACAGCTCCTGTTTTAGAATTATTGGTGTTTTGCATGTAATGTACTTCGGCTTATGGTTTATTGAATTGAAGCCTGGTTGTTGATTTCCTTGATTCAAGCCCGGACTTCCAAACGCTTTCAGTTTGTCAGCCCAGCTTGCATTTCTTTCATTCCGCTTTTTCAAAGTGAATCTTGAGATACTGGTGGTGCAAGCTTCGTTATTTTTTTCTATGCTTCCCGTATGAGAGCTGGATTTTAAATCATTATGGATGGATTGTTGGACTTTAAGAAATACTAGTTTACTTCAGCTTCATGACTTTCATGTGGACTATTATGGCTAGGCGTCTCATTCAGTCAATCAACATGTTAATAACAATAACATGATCATGACTTATATAATTTGTTGTTAACTGTTGAAGATGTTGCCTAGATTCTCCTATAAAACTAGTTACCATTTCTTCTGAAACCCTTTGTAATAATCCGAAATTTTGTGCCTTCCAGAATTTCTTCATCTTTTTCGAATATCATAATAAACATATTCCCTAACTTTACCCCTCCAACAGTTCTCTAATGCAGATTGCCGTCTTTATATGCAACTTCTACATGAATCAATGTCGTTGACTGGTGGAGTGACTCAGTGTCACACGTTATCTAACGTAAGTAGTCTTCACAACTTGGGCCGTACTGAGCTTGAAGATTCATTCTTATCTCTTATCTCAGGGCCAACGACCCATGTGCCCTGTGATCAGCAGCATTTATTGAATCCAAATACTATCCCCGTCTTACTTCCTCCAAGTTCTAGGACTGCCCATGTATTTTCTGGGGAAAGCAGAGTTCCAGTCCTGCCTGGTGTGTCATGGCAGCCCAACATGGACTACACGAATTTGACTTCTGGAGAGACTTTTCCACCTTTTACCTTGCCTAATGCAAGTCCTAATTGTAGCAACAATTCTGTTATACTTCAGGCTGCAAGCTCAGATGTCCAAAAATCCCAGACAATAGCATGTCAGAACTCTCATGATAAAGACAAAGTAAATTGTTTCTATCCTTCAATTGGGAGTAATTCTAGCAGTAGGAAACTTGAAAAGTGTTCAAATATAACAGCTTCCCAGAAAGTTCATGTAGAAAGCAATGCTTCTTCTTGCCGTCAAGGATATAATAATTCCAACAGTGTCCCAAGTGTTTCTTGTTCAGGCATAAGTAAGTTTCTCATACTCATTTTTCACTGAAAGATTATGGTGTCTTGCCATTTTGAATTTGACTAACGGCTTGATTTATTTCAATAGGGGGAAGGTTACTTCTCAGTGATACTGGAGTTCTTGGAGTTGTTTGCACATGCCATAGTCTATACATGTCAATCTCTAAATTCGCTGAGGTAATTAGATCTTATTTTGCTGACGTGTGATCATGATAGTGAATGTCTAAATTTTTGTTCTTGTGGAAAAGCCTTTAAAGTAAGATTGTGCATCAGCATTCAGGTTCTTGTGATGTTGATCCTGGGAATGCAGTTTTTATGGATAATGGAGAGACTGTAGCTCACTGGTGGAAAGCCTTCTCATACAGGACAGGGGTATGTTCAGTTTTACAATTTTTACATGCTATCTTATTGGAGACTTGGCTTTAAAATTCTGAAGGTATATTTATCCATGCTTTCTCCTAGTGTTGAACCTCCCTGAGTTTGTCATCTTGTTAAGAAACTGTTCTATTGGATAATCTGGAAGGGGGTGGGGGTGGCTTGAATATATGTAGTTGACATGACAACTGCAACTGTTTCCAGTCTCGCTGATTTCTTTAATCTGAAATATCGGTGAAATTTTCTTTTTGGTTATGCCTTTCTGTTACTATGTACATAATATGAGAGAAAAATTTAAACTCTTAATTATAATTAGAACTAAAACTGCCCAAACATTATCCAATGGTTATTAGATTAGGATATTGGAAGGGCACAGAGGATGGGACTGGCCGGAAGGAATTTCAGTGGTTCCCGGAATGACAAATCATTCTATTTCCAGTATGGCAAACAATACCATCATGTTCAATCAAGTTGGCTCCTCTATACCATCAGCGAGCTTTGAGCAGAAAAATTACACTGTCATAGATTCAAAGGACAATTATAGTTGCAGGAATGTTGATCATGGAAGAGATAGACCTTCACGAGAATGCAGCAATTCTGTTTTCAAATACTTTATGAACAATTCTCAAGAAAACCTGCCACCTGCAGTTGGTCAGCAAACTTCTCACTCAGTTGCTCCCAAACTTGACATAATTTGTGAAAGAGCAAATTCTTTGCCTGCCCTCCCTAATCTTCAAGAATTAAAATTATCACACAGTGGCTTCAGTGATGATACTAGAAACACTTTGATTGTTGAGAAACCTAGAGTTTCTTCTGATATCGAATTGAGACTTGGGCAACCGCCAGATAAAAGTCTGACATTGGATACCAAACCTCAAATTGCCTTTGGGTCTAATATGTATGGTGTGCATGAGGAACCTTCGCAAGTGTTTTTCCAAGATAAGCTTCTTCCGACAAGTATGTATGCTACTTTTTTTGCCTTACCCCAAAGTCTTTGTATGTATTTCTTCTAAATAGCTCTCATAAAGTGTGTAATGCAGCAGGAAATGTATGGCAAGGAAGTGGTTCTACTCTGCAGTATGTTGATATTCATTCTAATCCCACCGAAAGTAGGAGACCAGCTGAGATGGAGCATCTGGTTGGCGTGAAAGGAGTCTATGGTGAAACAACCAATATCTGCAAAGATTCATCAAATATTAACTTGGGAACAACCAAAGTAAATTCTAGGTTGCTACCATTTTTCAGAAACTCCGAGACAAATTGTCAATTTAGAAATATTTATGAGAATAGCAGTGTCAGGCATGTTGGTGAGAATTTGCATTACAAATCTAATGCTTCTGAAAGAGAAAAAGTTTATCTTTCTCATAGTTCGTTTGCTGGTACTTTTAAGGAATTTGGTATAGCTGTGTCAACTGCCTTAAGTAATATGAATGGGTACAAGGAAGCAGAATGTGCTTTGAGTGGCTTTGATGGTGTAGCTAAATCAAATATTGATGTCTCCAAGGAAGAGGGAAAGACGAGAACTCTGAATTTAGTTTTGGATGAGAATTCTGCAGCTTTTCAGGTTAAAAGCCTTGATGCCAATCATATGTCTACCATGACTGCAGATAAATCATATTGCAGAGAATTCTTAAACGATTACTGGAAGATTTCTTCTCTCTCTAATATTACACACTTCAGTTGTGATCATATCAAACCTATCAAAAGTCCAAAGGATTTTGAAGAGATGCCTCTGGAGCTCTGCCCAAAAAATTCAGTTTTTGTTCACAATGCAGCTCCAGCAGTGCCAGAAGAAGAACTTACTATAGAAAGGGGTTTGCAATACAAGAGTGTAAAAATGCCTGATCCATGGAACAAGATGGAATTATCTGATAAACACAACACCACTCATGTGAGAGGGGTTCAAGAGTGTGAGATCATAAAAAACCCTTGTGTACAGTCTCCAGTGACAAATGCTCCATCAGCATCACAATATCCCACACAGTTGCATGATTATTTGAGGACACCAAAATTTTCAGAAATGGGAGACAAGTCAAGGTTGCCTGGTCGTTGGATGGGGTATGATCATGAGAGATTTTGTAGAATGAAAGGTAAAATATGTATCTCATTCTCAAGCTTATATTCTAGCATCTTTCTTAGGATGTATTATATATGATGCTCCTTGACTTGTAATACGAAGCATCAGTAATCATATGTACACTTTACTGCAATTTAGATTCAAATAATCCTATATATCATACTATTCTACCAGGAAGATCTTTGTACACAAAAGATTCGGTAGTTCCTCCTGTGGATCAGCGTTATCTGAGGTAATTGTAATTGCTGATCTTTCCTTTATTTTTTTCTGGTTTGATTATCATACATTGAAACTTTATGCTATCTTAGATCTACAGGCAAATGCATACATGTAAATGCTCTCTGCCTCTCTCTTATGATCTAATGAGAATGATATGTTATTTTTCTTCTCGAATGGGATTGGAATTTGCTACTATTTTCAATACACGTTCCTTTTTATCCCTTTCTCTCTTGATTTACTTTACTTTCTCACAATATAAAATGCCACCCCAGGGGCTCTGACCTCAACTTTACTCTCAGCCCTACTCTCAGCAAGAAAGAGCACTTCTCGCAAGGTTTACCATATGCTTATGTACCTGAAAATTGCAGCCCTGCTGCTCAGGAAAGTTATTTGGCTGGGCAGTATGACTTGAACCGTCATAACTTTGGCAATATAAGAAAAGAAGATAGAAGTGGAGCAGCCATAGGGTTACTTCGCCCAAAGTTGATTTCAAACTGTATTTTTCTGAAGGAGACGGCTAAATCTTTTGATAAATCTGAAAGTTCAGTGGCAGCAAACATCAAGAATCCTGAATCTTGTTCCTTTCAGTGGAGAGATGTGCCCAAAAAAGGAACAGATAATTGCAGTTTCTCTAGGAGAGAACAGGAATCTGATTTATCCACTCCTTTGGGATGCCCTGTTGCTGATGTTGCTAAATCTTTTGGTGGATTTACTTCGATAGTGGTTCCCTTGAAGGAGCACGAAGTATCTAATATCTCTTCTGGATGTTCTGCTCCTGACGTGACTCAGTCATCCAGTGAGGTTAATAAGAAAGACTCTTCTACTACAGAAGTTAGGGATATCAGTTTTGCTGATAGCCTTCTTATGGATAAAGGATCAGGAAACATCAGAAGTTGTTCATCTGATGATGCACTTGATTCAGAATTATGTCCCCAATTCTATGGATCAGCTTCAAAGATCAACTTGACCAAGAGGGAACCATTCAAACTAGTTCCTAGGAAGCAACCTAGTCTAATTGAAGAGATCAGACTACAGAATTCACTGCAGTCAAAAATGCCACCTTATAGAATAAAGAGAAGTTATACCTTCCATGAAGAAAGTGACCTCTTTCAGAAGTTTGAGCTGACCCCTCTAAAGAAGAAGAAATCAATTAAATGGATGAAGTTGGATGTCTCTGGCCACTCCTCCAATAATAGCATGCCTCAGAAATGCTCTAAGGAAGTTGGACAGAATGCTCATTCATTATTGGATGTGCATATGCAACTTAAATGTGATCAAGGAAGTCCCAGAACCTGTGCAGATTCCACTGAGCAAAGTGATAAGCAGGGAAAATCCACTATTTCTGCCGCCAAGTGGATATCCGTTGGAAAAGACATCAATAAAGCTTATCATCAAATAGAGCAACAGAAAACTAACACATGTGATAATACAGTAAGAGCTTCTGGAATGTTCAGAGATAAAATGTTAAGGTTAAATGATGCTTCCGCCAGGCCTGCAGAAGTTCTAGAAAACTTTTGTGGTGGTGCTGAATTGACTGAAAAGTTGACATCCTTAGGTGGCTGTGGAAATTCTCTCAGTAAATCGAGCTTCCAGAAAGGGTTTGCCAGGCCAACAGTGTGTGGAAAGTATGGAACTATTTCTAATGGAAATTCATCAAAGCCAGCAAAAATTGTTCCCTTGAGTGAGGTTCTCAAGGCTGAACTGCGTCTTACAGATAAAAGCAACGGAAAAGCTGAAATCTATAAGAAACTTAAAACTACATCAGTAAAAGTAAAGAATATGGGTGTAAGACATGTAAAGGCATCAGTTTTGGGAAAAAAGGTTCTGAAGAGTCAATTGAAAAAATGTGGATCGGACAGTTCATCACACAGTTCACAATCTACTGAACTGGAATCTAGCAACTGGAATGATGATATGCACACAACATCCTGCTCTGAAACTAGTGGAAGTAATTGCCCATCATATACTTTGCAGAAATGCAACAATCTTAGTATTACAGGCAGAAAACCTAAGGACAAGGTGAAAACAAAGTTCAAGGAAGGTCGAAAACGCAGCCTCCATGAACTTTTATTCAAGGGTACCTGTTCTGAGTTTTTTAGTATTTCTGGAATTTTACTTTCTAAAATATGCGAGCAGGTCTTCATTGAAGTTCCTAAAAACTTCTTTGTTGTGCATGTGATGTCAAAGAAGCATAAGGATTATTTATTAGCTAATTCTAGTCTTGAAATCAACACTATAGATGAATATTGATTTTTTTTCTTGCTTAGCTTCACATTTCACAAATTTTTTTTTGATGATTTTCTCAGGGAATAGTCCTGAAGTTGTGAGCTCTTCTTTCATGAAAGACACCTTACCTTTATGCCAAACAACTAGCAGATGCTGTGGGGAGGTGATGGAAAATTCCGTGGATGGTAGATCTCAAACTAGCGAAACAACCAAAGATGTGAGGTAAGAACTCTGCAGCACTTCTTAAATCATGCCGCTTAACTTGTACTGTGCTGATACAGCAAATTATGGGAACAGTGATCACTTTAATGACCTCTAATTGTGGAATGATATAGATGCTCAGATAAGCACCTACCTGAAAACCCAGACTTGTTTTGCTGTGTTTGTGGGGGATCAGACAAAGATGAACACAATCAATTACTACAGTGCAATAGGTTCTTACTTAAGGTACAAACTACTGCTGATATTTTGTTTGCTCAGTTTCGTCTTACTTCACATTTTGTTTTCAATATAATACTAAAGATACTTGAGATGGTGATGGCTTTCACATTTCACAGTATGGAAATCATTGGTATTTGTGAACTTGTCAGAGGCACTTATGAAACTCTTGAGAATTGTAACGTGAGATTTTCTTACAAACAATGGATTTGCTTGGGCTGGTATTCCCAGTGAGCGAACCTAATTTAAAAGTCTAACGACCGAAGAAATTAGCGACAAGAAGTAATGCTTTACCAGTTGTAGCTTCAAATGTGCACAAGTTACCAGGGACTAGTAGTATCCATGCTTAAAAGTTCATATCAAGCCATACTATTGTTTATTTCACTGATGGAAAATTAATAGTAATTTAATACATGGTTTTGGTTATAATAGGGACTTCGAGATGAGGCTGTCAAAAAGAACACTAGTTTTTATCGGAGAGGCATACCCCATGCTACATCTCATGTGATAATACCTGATAGTGACAGTGAATGCCTTCAACCCATAGACAAGGTCAATTGTGCTCGAACGGAGGTACCAAGTTCATGAAGTCAGTGAATATATTGCCTTTTTACATATCAAGAATTTCTAAGCTTTAGAATTCATGTGCTAGGGTTACAAGGGTCGAAAAGGGGAAGGAATTTTACACCATTATTCGCGTGACAGAAATCAAAGAGGTGGTTGCGTTGTTCCACAAGAGCAACTTAATGCTTGGCTACACATTCATCAGCAAAAGCGACAGAGAAAAGAGCGGCCGAAGATCTTAACTTTTAATGTTGAATCAGACTGTCGAGTAAGTTATTTGGTACCGACAGACCGGATACTAGTGTTATAATACTCCCTCCCCTCCGTCCACGAAAGTGTTTAACGAATTTTCTTTTCGGGGTGTCCACAAAAGTGTTTAACACTTAAAAGTTTCTATTTTGGGACTCAACCTCCACTCACAACACACCTTTAAGTGAGACCCAATCTCTACTAACATCACACCTTTCTAACTCCACTCATTATACTTATACACTATACACTAAGTCAACATCTTTTATTAAAACCCGTGCAAGTCAAAGCGTTAAACTCTTTAGGGGACGGAGGGAGTATGTTTCTACTCTCAGCGGTTCCTGATCTATGATGTTATCTATATATTTATTTGCAGAAAGCATACACTCGATATAAGCAATCTAAAAGTTGGAAACAATTGGTGGTATACAAATCAGAGATACATGCTTTGGGTCTCTACACATCAGAGTTCATCTCTCAAGGGGCCATGGTCTGATCTGTCAGTGTTTCATAGTTATGAATCTGATATTCATGATCCTAAAGTTGAACACTAATTAGTTGTTTCATCCCTAGGTTGTTGAGTACGTAGGCGAGATAGTGGGGCTGCGCGTGGCAGACGGAAGAGAGAATGAATATCACTCAGGAAATAAGTTGCAGCATAAGAGTGCATGTTATTTCTTCAGAATAGATAAAGAGCACATAATTGATGCCACACGCAAAGGCGGCATTGCCCGATTTGTGAACCACTCATGTCAGGTAATTCTAACGGGAAGAGTTTCCTCTTAGAATTATGTTAGGAATTTATCAACAATTAATATATCATTCTGAATGTGTCTTTTCTTGACCAGCCAAACTGTGTTGCCAAAGTTATATCTGTGAGGAATGAGAAGAAGGTAGTTCAGCAACAAATATCTGATAATTTTCTGAAAGAGCATTAAAAACTAATTAATGTTGATGATGACTGACATCATAGGTTGTGTTTTTTGCGGAGAGAGACGTATATCCTGGAGAGGAGATAACCTACGACTACCATTTCAACCATGAGGATGAAGGTGAAAAAATTCCGTGTTACTGTAATTCCAAGAATTGCAGGCGTTATCTGAATTGAAATCAGATAATTGCAAGACTGCTTTAGTATCATTGCTTTTGTCTGCTATCCATGTATGTGTTGTGTTTGTCCCAGCTGTAACGTACATATAACTTGGTAGATCAGCTTCTCATAATTCTCTTTTTCTTTTCTAAAAGATTCAGCTTGTGGTTGGTTGGTTTTAGCATTAAGTCTACTATGATGATTATAACAGGAATTTGGGATGCAAAATAGGTAATCATTAATGCCCAAGGCAATATGTAACAAAGAACAATATAAACTTGGACTTCATACAATGAACAAATAATATAATTTAAAGCGAGAACAAGAAGTCAGTTTAAACCAAACTTTGTACATCCACCAAACTATTGGAAAGTAGTTGACTTGAGAGGGGGTTGGGGGGAGTGTAGAGCAGAAACATATTGAAAATTGATGTACGTTGAGTCAAAGATTAACAGTCCAAGGACTTGTGTATACAAAACAAAAAAAAGAAAAAAGAAAAAAAAGAAGAGAGTAGCATATGAGGAGGTGAGTCAGGTGACTATGCTCCGCTATGTAATCCTTTTTATCGACACCCACATATCTATCATATGAGGTGAGTAGCTAAATGCTGATGTCAAATAATACATGCAAAAGTTGGAGTTTAGGAACCCCAGTTTGGAATATTTGCAGTGGCTTCATTCACCATCGTCACCAATGTCACCTGCGCCCATGTCATATCATGAATCTACTATTCATGGAGGCAACGGTTATTAGTTAGAGATCATAAGATAACATACCACGCTTTCTGGGACACCAGCTGGTGGCAAAGAAAGATTTTTTGGAGGCCACGTGCTGTCGTACGATCTTTTGTCGAATCTCCACTCTCCAATCTTTCCGTAAGTCATCTTACCCTGACAGGAGACATATGTATCTTCTATATGTAATTATAGACAAAAGGTTCCCTATACTAATTGATGAGTATATGTATGAAGGATAAAAAACCCAAAAAAAAAAAAAACAAACAAACAAAAAGGATCTCATGCAAGCTTAAGAAGATATACCTGTAGATCATAATCGCATCCGTACGTATAATGAATTAAGTAAGACTTCCCAATTGTCGTGTCCCAAGGAGGCTGTAGAGAATTACACATGATATGCAACCTTTTAGGTCATTCACAAGAGCAACTCCATTCACAAGTATCACATAATCTATTTAAAACAATAGTATATGAGTACTAACTGCAAGGTGTATTTTCTTTCACCTCTTTCGTAGTTGTAGCAACAAGCCTTGGAAAATTTAGAAACTGGAACTTGAACCAAAGGTGCAACTAATTTTGAGATTTTAACATAAACAAATTTAATACTCTCAACTGATGTTTTCTGGGGATTTTCAAGTGTCATGAAACCAGGAGATTTGAAGATGAAAGCAAATTGAATAAGAAGCATACAGATGTTGAACTATTTGGCTTGCTTTCATGCATCAATGAAGGAAAGGGTTATAAAGATGAGAGCAATGGTAATAAGCAACAAATTTATATGCTATCTAAACTAGAATAGTATATTTTTAGAGCCGCAAATCAACTACCAAAATGGAATGGGGAAGAAGTGAGAGTAATTAGGCTCACCTGAATCATGAACTCCTTATGCAAAATGTTACCCACACCATGTAATGCAGATGCAACAGCATATGCATACCTACAGTCACCACAAGTAAACAACTTAATTGAACGTGAAAGAGTGAAAGATATACGCACATGTTATGTGTGGAGAATGAGATAAGATGCCTACATCTCAAGGACCCATCCAAAAGCTTTATCTGTTTCAGGATCTTTCTTCATTCCCAAGGAAACATTCATCCACGTGGGGGCAATCTTTCTGAGAGCATCCTAAAACAGAGCATATAATTTGGTGAAATATAAATTTGGCAACAATAAATAGGGGTTTTGCCTGCGCAGCTTAGGATCTGGATCTAGTAGTAGTACCTTCCCCACGATGACTGGGGAATTACCAATAGGATCGATGTTAGTTATAGGTCCATATTCCTCGGGGAAAAACTTGCGCAGTTCCTTCTCATATTTCTTAGGCTCGATGTAGAAGAAAGGGAAGGCAGCTGCAAGGCCGTCTCTGGATAAGTTGGGGACAGGCTTGACCAGAATGTGGTCGGGCTCGGACATGAATATGTAGCTGGAAAGACAAAGGCAATAATACAAAATGAGGAATGAATGATATAAGAAGAAATGAAAAGGCAAGCAAGTTAAGTTAGTTGGGTACTCTTCTTGAATATTTGCTTGTTGGAGCCACTGCACAAATGCCCAAGGCCTGTTTAGGACTATGTAGCCCTGCCAATTGCAACAAGAGAAGAGAAGAGAAGAGAAGAGAAGAGAAGAGAAGAGAAGAGAAGAGGTGTTAAATCAAGGCGTTGACTCAACTGTGATTGGTGTTTGTGAATCAAACAAGTTAGGGCAATGTTTTGGAATTCAGAAATGGGGATGGTAGTTACCTGGTCCATTCCATCGGGGAGGGGTTTAGCGACAAAGGTAGGAATTTCGTCCATGAAGCGGTCGGGGTTGCCGGAATGCAAGATTCTGGTGAAGCCGCCCATATCAGAATCGGGGTTGCGTAGCTTCTGCTGCTTGAACCAGTAGTACATCACCCTGCACTGCCACGTGTTGTAGATCGAGTCGGAGGCGGTCACCGCCGTGTGGAAGAGCCTCTTATTCTTATGCTTCTGCTTGCTGTTGATGTCCGTCGGCATTTTGATGATGGGGTCAACGGAGAAAGAAGAAGAAGAAGAAGTTGTGGAGGTTGTAGTTGTTGGTGAATTGCCCGGGAATTCTTGCTTGAGAGAAGCATTTGCAGAGATGATGATGTTGTATGTGATGAGCGCTGCTGAGAAGCTGATCACTACGTTGAACAACATATTCCCGCACCCCATTTCCACTCGGGTGCTTCAGCTTCTGCTTCTGCTTCTATGAGATTAATTAATGCCTGGACTACTTTATTATCATCATTACTTCTTTCTTCACGTTTAATGTCATCTATCTCCTCAGTTGACTAATTCATTTCTCTTTTTCTCTTTCCCAATTTCTCATTCCTTCTCTATTTAAATTATAAGTATTATAAATCTAATCTCAAATCCAAATCGTGCTTCTACCTGTCTATCTCCATTTTATTTATCATTTTTTGCATTTGAAAAATTGGCATTCAAATCAACACAATAGTTGTTAGAGAGAAAATTAATACTACCCAATTTGAAAAATTAGATGAATAAATTATCCAAAATCTTTGTGAACATGTAGAAAATACTCATTTTTCCTCAAAAAACGTGAACTACCTGAAATATTAGTTAGAAAGTCAAAAAGTGGGTCAAAAAGTTACTAAAATTGAATGAATTGATAAAAAAACATACATTATTATTTTTGAAAAAAGAGGATGAACCGTTCACCCCTTTCTTCCCCATTTGCACAAACCGTTCACCCCTTTGTTCCTTCTTTTACAAAATTTTAAACCTCATGCCATTCCCCTGAAATTGTTGGACCGCCCGCTCGTTGGCCTGAATTTGGTGGAGTATATCGCCGGAGAAGATTGCTGGAAGGTTGGCTGGACCGCTGGGCAGTGGGAAAGCTTGAAGTTTGCGTCGGAGCTCGTTTGAGGCCATGAGAGACACAGATGAAGACATTCCCACTTATATACAGGTATATCGTAATCTCCTAAATCTAAATATACACGAACCGCTAGAGTAGGCACCTTGAACCGCTGGTGACATCTCAGCCCATGGACGAGCGGTCCATGATGGTTCATCTAGCGGTTCATGTAGGCGTGGGTTCCTTGAATTGTTTGACATTGTTTTGATTATTTAAGATATGATTATGTACATGTAAACTGATATTTGTTAATTAATTAGAATTGCATATTATAGTTTATTTCTGGGATTAATTTATACGTGTTTGAGAATATCATGTGTTATATTTGAATTGTATGTAATATTTGGAAATTTTTGATGCCTGAACCGCTGGACCAGGCTTGATGGACCGGGCGGTCCAAGCCTGTTCTTCCAGCGGTTCATACATGCATGTGCAGTATGTATTTTTTGTACACCAATTTTATTGTTGATCTCCATTCTGACTGTAATTAATAATTATTTCCAATTAATCATTAGCAAATAAGAATGAATTATTAATTAACAATTAATAATCAAGTTTTATTATTAATTAATTAATATTAACGATTAAGAAATATACTTAAAATAAAAATTGTGAACTAATTATAATCGTTCACAATTAACAATTTAATATTAATTAATAATATTAACAACTCACCTTTAATAATTCACAATTAAGAATTAATTAACAATCACTAATTTACAATTTACGGTTAAAAATGATTATTAATAATTAAACAATGAATATTAACAATTAATATTAACAATGAGAATCTTTACCTATTGGAATTGTTCACAATTAACGCTCATCAATTAAATATTAACATTTGCTATTAACCTTTAACAATTCACAATTTTAAATTAATTATCAATTAATAATTAAGAACTAACAATTTACAATGCATATTAATTTTTAAATAATTAATATTAACAATTACCAAATCCAATAAAAAATTAGAATAGCTCACAATTAACAATTAACTAATCTAATTTGAATGAAATTCTAAGTCAGTTTTAATTGTTAATTGTTAATCAATTGTCAATTATTGATTAATTAACTTATAAATAATTCTGGATTGAATGTTGTAGGAATCCCCCCGTCCTTGGTACCGTAGACCGAACTCCGTCAACCGAAAATCCAAACCGAATACGTATTATAAAGTAGGGATTGTAGAAGAAATAAGGAGTAGATTGTTAGATGTGGGTGGGATGCCTTTATTAAACCGATTTTAGCAAGGGCCATTTGGCCATTTCATTGGGTGGGGTCCGGGATTCCTCGCCAGTCAGGCCCTCCACAGTATTCTATGTAGATCTGTCTACACACAGCGTGGGATATGGTTTCACATTTGTGGGGGGATGTCGAGTATACCATTGAGGATCATGCACTGATCACGGGGCTAAATTTCGGTTATTCTAACTTCGATAGTACTTCCCCACCAGATAGTAGTAGCTTGTCTACATTTAGGTATGCCTGCAACGGGATTCATATGACTGGTGCTGAGTTGTTGGCGCGCTTTAGAAATTCTCGAAACAATATGGATGATCCGGAGGGAGAGGTTCACTTTCGTGTTGCCCACGTCCTCATGGCCTACGTATTTGTATTTGGCCATGATTCACAAAAGACTGTATTCCCGTGGTTGTGGGCTTTGGTAGAGGACCTAGACGCCTTCTACAGGTTTCCTTGGGGTGCCTATTCGTATAAAATTCTTAGAAACTACATTAGGAAGATTCCAGATAGTGTGAAATACCACGTATATGGTCCTGCTTGGGCATTGATGGTGTGGGGATTGGAGATCATTCCCGGATTCGAGGCGATGGCTGGTAGGCAGAGGGAGATTGATGTAGCTTATCCTCGATGTGTGAGATGGAACTTTCGGAAGAATCTCGATGTGTCATCAGTGCAGGATCTATATGAGTGTTTTGACACCGATGTAAGTTTTATTATATTTCATTCATCCTACGCAAATTTAATTCTATGATTGATTGTTACTTGATTTTAATCAATATGTTTCTCTTATTTTTTGCAGGCATACAATATTCGTAATATTGTATCGGACGAAGCGGAACAGAGTCGTGCATATCACTAGTCGATATGGTGTGACCATCCTCTTGCCGTGAGATATATGCCCTTGTCAAATCCCATTGGCAAGTTGGGCTTGACACATGAGCAGCGTGCATCGAGGCATAGGGCTGAGGCAGTAGAGCCTGTGAGCAGTCGGCGACCTACTAGGTATGTAGCGCCACCAGTCATTGATCACCCGGAGCCATCAGATCACGGTGATCAGCCCGAGCCGGAGCCGGAGCCATCAGAGCGTCCTCCGCGTCATCGTCGAGACAAGGCAAAGCGTGCTAGGGCACCGGTGCGTGAGTCGTCATCCTCGAGTAGCAGCGGTGGCAGGACTGAGCGCGCACTTAATCAGATACGGGGCGAGATGAGTGCTTTCGAGCAACGGATGACAGAGAGGCAGGATCGGTTGGAGGCACGGATCATGCAGAGGCACGATGATCTAAAGGATACGCTAAAGAGATGGATGGGAGATCTTTTGAGAACCATTAGTTGTGGTCCTTCTTGACGTGCCGATCCGATCATTCCTACTCAGCGACCGCCACCCCCTATGCCGCAGTCAGCTAGGCCGTCGATGCAGGCACATAGGCCTTCGATGCAGTCACCTCGGGCTTCGGTGCAGTCACCTCGCCCTTCGAATTTTGAGGCCACGAGCCACGGAGCATATACTGGATCTGTAAGTTTATTATTTCCAATATTCTTTTTGAAAAACTATTTCTTCTTTTTATAGTGAGTAATTTTGCATTTTATTTTGTAGACACCATTTCCGGGCGCGTCGACTTCGCGTGATGACGCATCGGCAGAGTTTGAAGGTGCCTTTTCCCCTCAACCAGTACGTGCATATGTCCCGAAAGAGAAGCCAGACAGTGTTGATGAAGAAATATTGAACAAGTGGAAAGCTTTCATGAAGAAGAAGTTAACTGACTATGTCACAGTCACTGAGAGTGAGTACCGCCTGACCCTTGCTGCCTTCAAGCAAATTTTGGACGTGGATCAAGATTTTTACACTGAGGTAATTTATGTCATTAACAAATAAAATATTGACTATATGTTTATGTTTAAAGTTAAGTTTTGCTAAATGTTAAAATCATTTTTGTGCAGACTATTGATCTGTTTATGATGTCACTCCAGTCAAGACTGATGCATAGTGACAATGTACACCCTGCCCACACCGGAAGACGCACTGTGATATGCAGATGCGATTTTTTTGTAATGTTTTTTTTTTAAATCTATGTAATATTTGAATTGTTTTGTAAGTACTAATTTTTTGGTAACATCTTTTTGTAGTGCCGATTGGAATCGGATTACAATGTGATGATTGAGGAAACCAATAAGCTGAACTTGGTAGGATGGGAAGCCAAAAGGGAGTACATCAAGAGCCACTGCAAGCCTCATGACTCATTGTGCGATGTTATCCATGCTCGTGGATTTGGCTCGACCTCCTTGCCCTGGTGGAAAGCAACTACGGTAAGTTATTTCAAATTTGGCATGTTCGGATGTTGTAGCTACTGCCCGGTTACGTTTTTTGAGCCTC